>VXBT01002588.1:365687-807110 GCA_013400235.1 Oriolus oriolus | reverse complement strand
AAAAAAAACAAAAAAAAAACTGACCAAAAAACCAAAAAAAAATCGATCCCCAAAACCCCCAAACAATAAGAAAACCCAACTGAAAAAAAACTCAGTCATTTTTAAAGGCTTTTCAGAGCTGCTTTTCAGAGATAAAACTGAGGAAAAAAAGTGCAATGCAACAGAATATTCTGACTCCAGTAATAGGTGTAGTGAAGCCTCAGTGTTATGTTTAGGATGCTGGGGATACTCTCAGAAATTTCTTCAGAACCTCATTGTGTCTCTGACTATAAAGCCTTAGTGCTCACAGCAACAGCCGCCTAGGTCTGCAGCAAAAAGAGAACTGTGTCCTACCGCTAGACAATACCTTCACAGCAGAGAAAGGCTGATTTTTGGGGCATGTTCAGGTGCTCAGTAAGGCTGCATTATTTCCATCTGGTAGGAGGAACAGATTCCTCAGTCAAAGAATGTCTCTTACTAGTTTCCTTTCTAATGCTCTCTATTACTCTGTGTGTATGCATGTGTGCTAATTAGCTGGCAAGACCAAAATGCCTTGGAACACCTGGGTCTGCTCTATAAAACATAATTTAAAAATGGGCTTACTTTGGAGGGAGGTCTGAGAGGGTACCAGTGGCAAAACAAGATACATTTGCTGGCTGCTAAGTTGTGCATCAGTTTTGAGTCTAACTTGTGGATGTGTTGTTCTTGAGGGATTTGGATTTCCTTAAATCAAACATATTGCTGCTCCAAATGAACAAGCAACACACCTCTCCCCACAGATACTCAGTCATGGAACTTGACCATCCAGGCTTATTGTTCTTTTTGCTTGAGAAGCCATATTTTAAAAATGTTTCTCCAAGGACTATTATTTGTAAGAATGTATATATAATTGTTAGTTCTATATTTATTGGCATGTGCTTAGTGCTGTGTTTCCCTACTGAGCAGTGACTGAATTTTAGTGTCAAAAACTTAGCATAAAGGCCTGTTTTCAATGGTGGGGTTTTTTTTTAGAGTAATTCTTTTATATCATACATAAAAGGTGAGGAATTATTAAAGGACCTATTTCAAATGTGTATTTTTAATTTAAATGCAGCCTGGAATGGCTTGTGTTCTCAAAGACAAGGAAATAATCAGTATCTTAGCTAGGATGTAAGTTAACATTTGCACCAGGCATAGATTTTTTTTTTTTCAATTAGCACTCCCTTAGAAAACCCATTCCCCCAGCTTTTGTCAATGTGCTGTAGGAGAAGAAGAGCAAATAGATTGGAAATGCTCTGCAGCTCAGGCTCCTGGGAAAATGTAACAGGTGTTACAGCTCAGCTGGGTATGAGCTTTATGAAAAAGACCCTCTCAGACTTTACCCATAGAATTCCCTTTCCTAGCCAGAGCTTCAAGTAGGAAGAAACTAATGACTTCATTACCATCTCAATTCTGGGAAATGCTTGGTCCAGACCTGAATCATTAAAGGAAAGGTATAGCACTCTGCATGACCTTACAAGATCAAAATGTTATTTAGAGCAATTCCATTAGTCAAGGCTATAAACCTGAAAGGACACACCCTTTTGCGTTGGCTCTTAGGCCATAAAATGTGTGTGTATGTCACGAGGAGCAGGGCAGGAGGTGGAGGCTGGGGAGGGGGGGGGATGAGAAAAACACATATTCTGCACTCATTGTGCAGCATAATTTCCTATGCTTACTTTGAAAAGCCTCTACTTCCAGCACTTCTTCCCTTCACCCTGTGTTGTGACACGTTTAATGGCTCTTGTCGTTCTCACTCTTCTAGGGGTTTCTAATTGGGTATGATACTGAAGCCAAGAATGATGTCAAAATTTCAAGCCATACAACGTGAAATATATTTCTTTAATACTGTAGTAATTATAAGAAACTCCTTTTTTAAATTATTGAATTTATTGAATCTTTTGCTAGCTTTGAAACAAAACAAAGAAAGAGAATATGACATGCAGAAGACTGACTTTGGCGTTATTTTCATTTTCTCCATCATTGCTTTTGCAGCCATGAGTAAAAGAAACCCTGCTTGGTTAAGCTATGTTTTTGCTAGCTGTCTGGAATTTTTTTTCATAATGATAACGCTGGTTTTGAAATCCTGCTGCAACAACCTTTCAGTAGTAGCACAGAATGTTCATCTTTGGAATAATTTTAGTGGAGTTGTTTAATAAGGAAAAGCTAAATGTGTTTTTCCACACAAGCTGCCATGAAGTCTTTTCTCTCTCTGCACAAACATACCGCCACAGGTAAGAGTGGGCATAAGCTAACACAAAGAAATGTATTATGCCTGCTTTAGGAAAAGGGTTTCCGAGAGGAAATAGAGGCATGTTGCAATGTTCTGGAGGTTTGAGGCCTCTGTGATGCCTGCATGTTTGCAATGCCTGAATCTTGTGCCCAGAGGGAAACTCTGGCTTGTACAGCAACCCAGGGATGTGAGTAGTCAATCTGGTACTAGCGTGCATGCAAAGAATGCTTGTTTAAGTGACCATGTGTCTGTGTTGGTATTTCTTGAAAGTGAAGCCTTTAAAAGGCGAGGCTTGTCCACACAGTGCAAGACAGTTTACTGGTGGTCTCATAGCTGGACTTCATCTGGATATGTCTCTTCAAGGTTGCTGCAGTGGTTACCAATGCTTTCTGGCCTCTTCTCCAAAATGTTCTTACCTTCTAGCAGTCCATTTCTACACAGGAATTTTTACAGCACTTTACCACAGGTGTTTTAATGATCCTTTCTTGAACTGGTGAAATTGGGGATTGGCGTTTGAGAAAGATTTCACTGATACTTTTTCATTAAAACCCCATGGGATTTCATTTCCTTCTTGTTGCCCTATGACACTGGTTGCCCATTTTCATCCAGTGGTCACCTGGTTTTCCCAGGTTCTCATCCTTGTCCTTTGCTAATGATAAACTTGTAGTCCCAAGAATGGCAGTAGCCCTGAACTGTATAGCCTTGGATTTCACAGTAGTGAGGTTCACAGCTATTTGGTCCTATTAATCCTCAGTGGATCCCAGTTAGTCCACCCCAACGAGCAAATGCATCATACACCTCTTACTTCCCATGAGAGTACTGCATGTGCTGTTTTTGTAACCCCATGCTTATGCATTTGTTAGGCTGCAGTTCCTAGGCAATTAAGTTGGAAAACACTGTATACTTACTAATGATAGCTTTGATTTAAGGAGGTGGGTCTTTGGGCCTGAGCCTCCTACAGCAAGCCTGAAAAGTACTGTGCTACATAGGTTAGGTTAAGCTGGCTGTAGGAGCAGGATAGTTGTGTTACCAGGATGTTGTTTGGAGTATTATTACCTGCTATGATATTGCACTTCGATGCTCAGCTCTAGTCTTATTGTGTGTGTCTTTTTAATTTGGCTTTGCTTCCAAAGCCCTCTCCTTCTGCAAGTGCTGTTCTGTGTTTTATCTCTTAGGTTACTGTGGTGGGTAGCAGGCTGTTGTGTTGAGTTCTCAGAGAAGGATGAGAAGGCGTACAAGCTAACATCTATCGTCTCCCCGAAATATGCTGATGTGACAGCTTCTTGGACTGAAAATGCACGCTTCTGGTAGAATTCTTCTGACAGGAAAAGCAAGCAGTTCTGTCACTTAAAACCAGCACAAAACAAAACCCCCTCTGAATATTGATTTGTGATGTTAATTTGTTTTATGAAGAAAGTAGGTGGGTTATTGTGCAGAAATGCTGAATGGACTTTCAGCTGTTTGCTGAAATGCTGCTGTTTGCAACCAAGAACAAAAAATTCTTGCTTAGTTTAACCTCTAAAAGCCAGAACAACCCTTAGAAAATCCACACTACAAATATTTGCTGTTTGGAGCACTGCTGAAACAAAATATTCAAGAAGAGATCTAGAAAATTGCTAAGTACCCATTAAGAAGAAATACTGCTGGACCCTTAATAATGGAACACCACTGTCCTAGTTTGTACCTCACAGTGCCCTTTATCCAGGCACCCAGGAGGGCCATTGTGACAGGAATTACTTAACCCTTTTTGGTGCCTCTCTGTGGCAGAACATTTCTTCAGGTAGTTCAAGCCCCGATGCTCACATCCAGGCATTTTCCAGTGAACTGGTTTTGTGCACCTAAATGAAAGCATCTTGTTCTTCTGGAGCTTCAGCATGGTTCTATGTTTTGACTGTAACCATTTATGCAGCCTTGTTATGATGAGTCTGTTTTGAGGATGATGTGCCTTATAGGGGTAGGTGAAATTCTAGGTTTTTGAGGCTGTGCCCTTATCTGTCCTTGCAAGGCATGGCGAACTGGAGCTACTCAGTAACTGCTCAGTGACCAGTTTGCACAGAGTAATCAATAAGATAGGCCATTCCTTAATTGCCATCCTGGATTTGACTAAAAGAACTTTTCACCCGATATCAATAAATGCACTGCTAATTGTCTTGCTCTGCTTGTTTGTGGCTTGCACATTCTTGATGCTGTTTTCCCACCAATTATGTAAAAGCACCATTCGCTTGGTCTAGGTGTTGCTTGTTAAAAATATTGGTACATCCTGTCTCAGATCATATCACTGCTTGAAAGTTCTAGAGCATCTGCATGAAAAGCTAATGTCAGAGTGCTTTAAAGGATTTGTTCTTCATTCCAATGTTGGGCTAAAGTCAGGACTTACATAATAGCTTCTTTTTCCACTTGTGAAAAGATGACAACAGTCTTTCCTTTAGCAGTTTATTGTGATGTGTATTTAAAAAGAAATTACAAACTAACAACCCCATTTAGGAGAGTCTAAGTATTGACTGTTTTTTTTATAATCAGGATAAATTTATGTATCTGTGTGTAGGATCGTTAAAGGAGCCATTTTCCCTTCACCTGATGATGCTTGCAGTTTGTATTTCCTGACACCAGAAGTTCATTGTATTTAATAAGCAACTTCCTATTGCATTAGCAAATTTCCATCTGGTTGGAAAGGTACCTGATTCTATTATTATATTTGTCTTCACGGCTATGATGCAAAACATAATTTGCTTATAGCTTAGTAAATAAGGCTAATGCAATGATATGTACATCACATTACCCACAAAAGGATTTTGTGTTGTGCAGGGTACTTCTGAATTTATGAATGAACAGAGAACAGGAGCAGAGAGGGGAGAGAGTGGCTGCTTCTATAAGCCTGGTGATGTCCCAAAACTTTACAGAGGCTTCAGCAGGAAAATAAAATGGCAAAACCAGGAAATGCTATTACTGTCTGAAAATGTCAATGCTGTCTGTGTGTGAGAGGGAGAGGGGTAATACCTACATTTTACATGGGAGCAGGATTTTTGAGAGGTATCTGCCCTCTGGAAAATCAGAGAATGCATGGGATGGTAGGATGTCTCCCTGAAATCTTACTCTGTAACAGCTTGGCAATACAGTCTATAAAGGGAAAAATCTATAAGATAGTAGCATCATAAAAGTCTCTTTTAAAGCTGTAGAAGGGGCTGGGGAGGAACTACTGAGTGAAGTGTTAATAAGAATGGGATTTTAGCACCTGAGTTTTATCAGTCTTCAAGAAACCTCAGCAAACATAATCTTTGTGAATTATATGACTGATGGGACGGTATGCACCGTGTTTCTCTCCATCCCTTTTAGATGTAGAGTCTCAGTGAGGCGTGGATGGCTTTACTGACCTGCCTGTTGTCACACATGAAGTCTGCAGCAGACAGGAAAGGAAATTGTGTCCGAAGGTCAGAGCTGGCTCCCTGAGACATGTACAACCAAATCCCTTTTGAGAAGTGCCATGAAGAAACATTCCTGCTCCAAATAACATACAAACTAGATGTGAGGAGAAGGGGATGAAAAGTGTTACCCTAAGAAGAAGGGAAGTCAGTAGCAGAGTTTGGGTCTTTGTTTTAAAGAAGCAAACAAAAAAAACCCAGGCTATATTAAATCACATTGGCCCTTGCTATCAATACATAATGTGGTAATAGCTGGCTCATGGCTTCCCCAGTGTATGGAGAGACCACAGAAAAGCTGATAAATGATTTGCTATGTGTTTTGCCACCACAAATTAGTGCACTGATGAGGCATCCTGCAAAAAGCAGTGTTTGTCTTCCTGAAGATGTGCAAGTATATTTACCAGAGTAGTAATGAAGGGTGCTTGTGAAGGAAATGAAGCCTCAAGTGTGTATAATTATGTCCCTTTCCTTCTATGATAGCTGCCAAGTGCTAGACAACAGGAGTCCGTCACCTATAATAGCAACAGGGATTTTGATTGTTGTCTGCCATTTGCACTGTGTATTAAAAACCCTGTAGGAACCTTTTCTGTAAAAGTAGATGGGTGTCAGGCCTAAATTCAAAAATACATCCATATTATTTTCAGAAATGCATGAGTTTAAAGATATAAGTCCTACTGGGTGTGTTGTGCCACACCGAGCATTTGGCATCAAGCATGTCTAAAAAATTCATGTGAGAACTCTAAACACATTCCAAAGTCTGTTGTTAAATTCATTCTTAATTAGGATCTATGCAAAACTAGCATACTCTGGTTGCTTAAAGCTGGGACTGCAAAAGAAGTATATGATAGGGTCACTCTCTGGGAAGGAAATGCCTGCTTTAGTTGTCAAGATAAAGAGCTTGGAGCCTATCTTGGAGCAGCAATGTTTGACAGCTTTGACTGGAGTTTCCTTCTTTCATCATATGTTTCATAGAACAACCTAACTCTCCATAAACTCTATACACTAATGAAATCCTGTAGGATGTCAGGTTGCAACTGTACAACATACTGAGAAAGGAAATAATTACATGGGAATGCACGTGATGGTAGAGTTCAGAATTTGTCCAAACAGATGCATGTGTTGGCTGCATCACTGAAGATTTGAAAATAAATCAGTCCCAGAAATGTAGTAATGTTCTTTGACTCTTTGTTAGCAACTAGGTACGATAGGAAGGGTATAGTCATGCAGTAAATATCAACCTTCTCCATGGAAGAACTATACTCACAGTCTTTCTTTCCTGATGAGGACTTTTTTTTTTCTTTGAGGGAGAGGATCTTTCTCTTGCTAGTGAGAGAAAGAGGGTGAAACAGTTTGGGAATAAAGACAGTTTTAAGCCTGTTGCAAATTCTGATTTCAGCCATACGTAGCCCTTTGTGTTCAGTATCAGTGTTTACTCAGTGAAATTATGTTCAACTATCTTGTTAAAATTTTTATTCTTTGGTCTTTATGTTAAACTGCCACTAATTATATCTTTTGGGTTAAAACCACTCAAACTGAGCATCTGTTATATTTGTGAGCAGCTGGCTAATGCATCTGGGGAAAACTATCCCTGGATGTGGAGAGAGGTGGAGGATGCAATAGTTAATTGCCTGAGGATCAGCTCACTGCCACGTGGGAGGCTGGTCTGTGCCTAAAGCTATTCCATGGTGGGTCTGGTAAGAACCCTGGTGGGCTACAGAAGACAGTGTGAAGTGTGACTGTGATGCTGACTGCCAGAGTTATTGCAGAAACATGTTTTAGGAGGCAATGGCCTGCTTTTGGGCCAGTGACCATGGTTTCTGTATATGTGTACCTGTGGGCTCATTACAGTACATCCAGTGTCAGAGTACTGTATTGGTGCAAGAAATAAAGAATTTCCATTTTGCCTGGAACTGTACATTAACAAATATAGCAAAGGCTTTATTAATGCCCATGTGGGTGGTGAACTGTCAGCACCTTGATCTAGACCTAGCAAGAACCACCAGAAACAGAGTTGGGAAGAAATGGGAACTAAGAAGAAATGACAGCTGAGTTATTAGCTTCCTCCTTCTTGGGCTCGTGATGGTTTAACAATTTGGGAACCAAAACCTGAGTCATTCAGCTGATAAGTATTGAATTAATTTCAACTAGTTTCTAAGCCATTCTGAAAAATGGGTAATACTTGTTAGCTTATTTTAGAATGTTTATCTTTTTTGAGACATTAATAGGATTTGTGTCAGTCTGAGAGAAAAGGGGCCCTTTGCATGGAAAGGGAAACTTACATCATCCCTATAAACTCTGAAGCTCAGGTGTATCATAATTAGGTATTGGTGTGTGGTAGATCCCAATAGTTACCATATGGATTTATTGCCTCCCTCCCTTGCTCCTCCTGAAAATGAGTTGGTGAAACATGAACAAGACAGAGCTGACTTTACATCCCTCTCATATTCAAGAAAATGGAACCATCTGCAGCTGATAGCACAACTGAAAAAATGGTAACTTGGGTGCATTTATGCTGCTTAGTACAGGCAACAAACAATCTACATAGATGCAAACTATGGTTCCTCATTCTGCAATTAATCTCAGAATAAAATAAGCACAAAAATCAGGGTTTAGATGTTTTGGGTTTTTTTCTCATAAATTGTGAAATTTGTTGCTGGAGTCTAATGTGTTCAGTAAAAAGTGTTATACTCCAACCCACAGTAAAGAAGAGTATGCAGCTTGTAAGGCGCTCTTCAATGTGTTGGTAGGGAAAACATACATGGCAATTAAATCTAATCCAATATCACTTTTTTTCCATTTTGTTGTTCTTTTCTTTGGGAGTGAGACAAGGCATAATTTACTTTTTTCGGTTAACAAAAAGGACAAGTTGTCCCAAGGCCTGGTGACAATTATGTCTGCATTTTTTAGTATATACAATACTTAGTTTTCCTCACGTCTGTCCACTTTCTTGCTGAGCGAAATTTTGGGAGTCTTGAGATACGCAACCAGTGCTTGTACAGCTGAAGGCAAGGCTTGATCTTGCCTGCTTTTTGTCTCTTTTTTGACCTCTCTAGTTAGAACTGTAGTGGGTTTAAATCCTACTATATACCTTGGTCTTTATGGGATGAATTTTCCATAGACTTTGTGTGCACAAGCACAGAGGTGATGCTTATGACTACAGGGCTACAGTTTTGGTGACTCTTGACTTCCTCCTAGGCCTAACCCATGTTCATAACCACATTTTCAAGGATTCCTGGTAGTTTCAGGAAACTGCTGTGGAGTCCTCCTTGTAGCTCCATCCCTTGCTTGGCACTGTACAGCCCTGGAAAGAAACACAACAGTTATTTTATCTGAAGAGTAAAATGCGCAAGTAGTATTTAATGATTGTCCTCCCTTTAGAAACTGGCACCTTCACTGAAATTCAATCCTGAATGTCAATGTAAAGGAAAATATCAAGGGAATTCTATTTCTCATGTTATATATGACCAAGATGCAGCAAATCTCACTTGCTGGTTAAACCACTGGTTTGCTTCTGATGCTAACAGAAAATTCAATGAGAATGTGGATCCACTGCTGTGCAAGGATTTTCCATCCAAGGAAATGGATGGAAAATAGACAGAAACCAGTAACACAGCTAGCAGAAACTCGGTCATTCTGGTGTATGATAATCTACTAATCCTTCCTCAATTTCCTTTAAGTACAATTAATTATTTTTGTTTTTGTTGTGAGAAAATGTGTTGTGATAACTTCCTTTAGCAGCTCAAAATGTAACACCAAACTCCCTGCTGGCATGACTTCAAGAGCAGAGTTGTGCCAGCAGATAATTTGGACTAGATTATTTTTAAGAAGGTTGTCAGTCTTGTTTTTCACTATTACATGCTTACTGTGGCAATACCAAATATTTATTCTACTGATTACAGCTTTAACTCTAAACAGTTAGTGGAGTAATCTCTTGACCTGTGCAGTGAGAGAGACGACCCCTCACACAGAGCTATTTGAAAAGGAGAATGATTCCTCTTGTGAAAATTTCTTTATTTAAACTGTATTACTAGAAATCTCAGAACTGTGGGATTTTCATTCAAGTGTTATCCCTTTTGCCCTTGGTGAAATACTTAATGAAATTCCCATATCATAAAACTGGGACTGAGACCTGTGGCTGGTCTTTTTTTTTTTTTTCCCCCACGTAGTTATTCTCTCACCTCAATACATATGCACATATGACTATGCATGCACATGCAGTCAAAGACTCCTCTTAGCTTCAGACGGGTGGAAGAGGAAACATTAACATCCCATTAGCTGCAGGGTTCACACGCTGGGTCTGTAAAGAAATCTGGCTCTGGGTTCCAGAACATGTTGAGAGAAAACCATAATAAAACATAGGTGCTTCTTACATCACTCACTAGCTCACTGATGTATTTGTGTCCCTGTTCCCTCCCCCCTGCCTACAACCTCTCACATCTCTTTGGAACACAGACTCCCCTCCCCTATAGGAAGTCTCATTCATTCATGTTTTGAAGGAATTTCTTAATTCTCTTTCAGCAAGATTACCACCATCGGTGCCCCTTTTCCTTCTCTCTGCCTTTGCCAGAGAGAGAGAGAGAGGAGCAGGGCCTGCCCAGATGGTTGAGGACCAAAAAGAAGGAACATTTTCTCATGCTTTTAAAAAGACCACTTTCTTCCCTGCCTAATATTTAGCTCCTTCAAATGCAAATGGAGAGGTTTCGCTCCAAGGTTAGCATAACAATTATGGGAAAGCTTTAAATCTGAAGCATTTGTTTACACGATGAAAGGAGTCCACAGTCCAAAAGCTCTGAGGCCAGGGCTTTTCAGTAGCTATTTTCTGACTAAGTAGTGAACTGCAAGTCAATTTTAGACCACAAAGAAAACCAATTTATATCAGTGTGTAAGCTAATTTTGGAGGGAGTTCTACATTATAAACTATGGTGGGGTTTTTTGGTTGTTTTTCTTTTAAGTGACTGTTACTGAAATAAACTGCTGATTTTCCCCTCCCCCAGCCTTTTGCATCTTGCTGTTTAATGAGCCCCCAGATGTCTTGGATGTTAATGGCCATTCCCCTTGCCCTCAGAAGAAGGGACATGCAGGATCTGAGGAATCAGTTTCAAAAATACCCAGGTGTGTGGTTGTCCAAAAACTTACTGATGCTCAGGAGTGAATTTCAGGTTGTCAGAATGTCTCTTAAATATGTATTTTCCTATTCTGGTTTCTGTTTGATTTGCTTTCCTAGTCACTCACTGTCTGAGTGCAAGTTCTTCTTAGCAAACTCTTTATTGGTAAAATGCTCTGGAGTGACAACTCCTGGGATACTGTGATTCCATGGATGCTGCAAAACACTTCTATTGTTAGCAGATTTATATTTCTCCATAGCTATGCTTTTAGTGTGCCACAACTCTGAAAAAATATTAATGCCATATAACACTACTTGACAACTGGTGTTTCCATTTCTTTCATTGATTAGAGCCTTCCTCCAAAAAAGCCTCTTTTGTCACTGTTCACGCTGACTTTCAGTAGCATCAAAGTAGCTGTAAATCCCTAGAGTATTTTGCTGAATCTTTTCTTTATAAGGCTGGTATAACAGCAATGTGAGGCCCTTCAACACCCTTGTTGCCCTCCTTTGGATGCTCTCTGGTAGCTTTATATTTTTCTTATATTGTGGCACCCAAAACTGCCCCCAGCACTCGAGGTGAGGCCGCCCCAGAGCAGAGTGGGACAATCCCCTCCCTTGCCCGGCTGGCAATGCTGTGCCTGATGCCCCCTCAGGACACGCTTGGCCCTCCTGGCTGCCAGGGCACTGCTGGCTCATGTTCAACTTGCCACTGACCAGGAATCCCAGGTCCCTTTCCACAGCACTGCTCCCCATCCTCTTATTCCCTGGTCTATACACACAACCAGGGTTGGCCCATCCCAGATGCAGAATCTGGCACTTGCCCTTGTTAAACTTCATCTGGTTGGTGATTGTCCGGACTTCTGACTTGTTGAGGCCTCTCTGCCCTCGAGGGAGTTGACAACTTACTTCTAATTTGATGTTGTTGTCAAACTTACCTAGTATTCCTTTGAGTCCTGCGTCCAAGTCATTTATGAAGACGTTGAAGAGAAGTGGGCCAAGGATGGAGCCCTGCAAAACCCCACTAGTGATCAGTTGCCAGCCTGATGTTACCCCATTCTCTATCATCCTTTGTGCCCAATCTATGAGCCAGTTGCTCCCCCCATCCCCTAACCTAGTTGCTCAGCTGTGTTCTGGACATTTTGTCAGGAAGGATACTGTGAGAGGCAGTATTGAAAGCTTTGCTGATTACATCATCTGGGTTTCCTCTGTCAATTAGGTGGGTTGAATGCAGTTGTTTACTGAAATGGTGGCTGCTTTCTCTCACAAGAACCTTTGTACAAATGCCACAAAATCCTGCAGTGCTGTTCTTACTGCCATGAGCTATATATTGAGAAGCAAACACTTATTGGTTTATTCCCCCTAAGTTTTGAAGAGGATAGAAAACAGAACCTTAGGAAGCACAGCTGGAGGGGCCCTCAGTATCTCTCTAAGTCCATCGCCCTATTCTCTGGCAAGATCACCTGTAGCAATGGCTTTCCTGGAAAATGCTTGTCTAACCCATTGTCTGAAGCCATGGAATATTTTACAGCTGTCGAATCTGGCTCCTAAATGATCACCCAACTTGTCTGCTTCTGTGGAGAAAGAAATGCCATATTAGTATGTGTCAAGGAGTACCTTGACTCTACAGGAGTAAAGATCTAGCTCTACAGGTAATCCAGCTATATCCCTGTTGTTTTAGCAGTGGAAGTGGTGTGTGACACCTGTCTGATCGCTCACAACGTGGCACATGTTGTGCAATGTTGAACAGGACACTGTTGGCGCTGTTTCCTGAGTAAATTGTTTTGGTTGCTCCTGTAGAGCAAAGAATGGAGCCAGCTCAGTTGCTGGCTCCAAAACTTGTAGCTCTGACAGTCATTCCTTGTTTCTTGCAAGTTCACTCTGCCCACTGTGTGAACTGGCCATATGTGAGTGAACTAGAATTTGAAAATAATAAATCTTCATAAATGCAGTGCCATGCCGAAGCTTTTTTTCTAAAGGATTTTCTTTGAAGTGATTAAAGTTCACTGGAAAAAGAATAGATAAACTATTTTTAGAAAAGATATGTGACTCAAGTTATTTTATATGAATGCTATGTAACACTCTGTTTATAACTTGCACTCAAAGAATGATTGGATTAACAAAACAATCTGTCATGCAATTAACAACAGCTAATAATATACATGACAGTGACTCACTTGTAAAAGAGTCACTGTCTTTTCCCTTGCTTTTAATTTCTTTTATTTCTTTTATTTATTGGAAATCCTATCTCCTAATACAGGTGAGTTAATGCATAAACCCACTGTGGAAATATTTGCTATGTAGGTTCCTGGTTGGGGTGCTTGGGGTTCATTTATGTTGTAAATGGCAAGAGAAGTTCTGCAAGAAGTGTATTAAAGTCTTAAGCTTTCTTAAGACTGGTTATCCCACTTGTTGCTGTAGGCAAGATCCTCTTTCCTTTACAATGTGTTCAGTGGATCTTCTCCAAGGTTTGCAGATTGTAATGACCTTATAGGAGTCATTGTAACTTGTCATTTTAGCAATTTCTGGTGTGAAGAGTTAGGACATAGGCTATCCTGCTGTAGATTTGGAAGTTATATAAAGTTTTGTAAGTTTTATTTTGAGCTCGGCAGTGACAGCTTCAAAAAAACAAAACAACCACCCCCCACCACCCCACCACCCCCCCCGCTTAAAGCCAGGGGTTGCTAGCCCACTGAGTGTGATTTAAAGAAATGCTTACAAAAACAGATAGCCTTCCTGTCACTGTGATGCTGAAAGCCTGGATCTTTTAGACCTTTCTTTGCAGCAATGGATAGGTTATACAGCTATTTTTTAACCTCTTAACCTTCTGAGTTGGAATGTAAAACTGCTATGAAATCCTTAGCTATGAAAGTGGCTGTAAGTAAGCCCATTTCTACTGCTTTAATATAGGTTCTGTATGTTAATTCTCTGGTAAAGTAATCAAGAAAGTGCTGGCATTCTGAACCAGAAAGTACCTAGTTCTCACTTCACCCCCTGACCATAATGAATGTAAAATGCTGGTAGTAATAGATTGAAATGAAAAACTCCTTCATCTTGGTATGCAAGAAATTTGCAATCACATTTTGATTTTCGGAGTGCTGCTTGATTGGGGGTTAACGTGTGGGTAGATTGACCTCTCTTGCAGGAGCAGTTGTTATTGTACTAACTGTGCGAAAAACAAATTTCAAATAGATGACCTGATGCGTGTTTCTTGCATTTCATGTTATCTATCACCCCTTTGGTGTCTCAGCAGTAATACCTACTCTGAGCTCTTCAGGGCTTTTCCTTCTTTTCACGTCTTGCAGGGATGAGGGTGCATTTTATTATCAACTGACAGATCATCTTCCTTTTGTTCCCTTTTTTGTCTTCAAAGATGACATCCCCAATTGACTTGGTTAATTTTAAAATTGATATTTTGTGCTTTTCAAAGCAAAATGAAGCTGTTGTCGTATTTCCAAGCTACCTGAGAAATAACTGATGGTGTATGCATTGTATGCAAATCCACTTCTGTTCAGGTTAGATTTATATCCATTTCCCTGAATTTGACATGTCAACTATTTTCAGTTCCTGGTATTGATTTTGTAGTGAGAATATCGCTTGGGCTGTATTTTCTAGGACTGTCTAAACAATAGTAATGTGAGCTTGTATGCTCTAACATTTGCCTGAGATCAGATTACGAGCCAAATTATAAACTCATCCAGATTTATTAAGTAAAATTAAACAAAGGTAAATGTGCTTGGCCTGCTCAGATCCTTTTCTTCTCTTTATGCTCGCTACTGAGTGACCCAACAAAAGGGGAAAGAAAGGAACAGCAAGCTCGGCCCCATGTTTTGGCTCCATCTAGAAATTTCATGTCAGATTTTTGAATTTGCCAAAGAGGTGAGCTTGTTAGCCTTTGAAAGCCAGATAATGTATGTTTAAGGTTATAAGTGGTGATTCTGGTTTTGGAGCAAGTTTGTGCAATGCAAAATTCTTTTAATGAGCTTAAGATAAACTGTAAACTGGGAGGGGAAAGAGGAGCTTTCAGTGTCCTACTTGTCTTGCAATAGGTGGGTTTTATCAAACTGACCTTTGAGATGTTCTCCTAAAGCAGGCAAAACATTCCACAAAATAACTGCTATTGGAGACAAATCCTATCTGGAATAATGGAAAATTGGGGTTTGATTTGTGATGATAGAAATTAAAGTCAGGGATTTTTTTTATATCTCTTCTAAAGTCAAAATAGTGGGAAATGTCTGTATACTCCCTAATTAATGGACGAAAACCATATAGACCTCTCTGGCACACTGCAGTCTTTGGATTATGTTTCCTGCGATACCAGCAAATACTGTTGGGATATAGTGATAGTCAGTGCCTGTCCTGGTAGCAGATAAGCACTGTTTAGGAGTGTTTAGCTGTCTATATGGAAGGCTCTCTAAAATTCTATTTGTTCTGCTTGTTTTGTGAAACATGAAGTCTAGTAACATCTAGTAATGTTTCATCCTTCTTGGACTTTAATGTATTTCTGGAATTATCTGGGAGTCTTTAATTGTGGGCGCCTGATATTTATTTTAATTTAGGACATCTAGTGCTAAACCGCCTTGAACCAGTGGTCTACAAGTCTTGTCTGTAGCAGCTCTGATGCCGTGTTCTGCAGTATTCCTCATTTGTTGGGACAGAGGGATCGGAAGTTGCTGGATCAGAGCCCCTGAGTGGCATAACAGGTTTGTCTTAGAAGAGATAGCTCAACAAACTGTGTCTAGAGTACTGTGGTTGTACCCGTCCTCCTGTCTGCTCTACTGCCTCGTGGCAGAGGCTGTTCCAAGACTGTAAATAGGGGAATAGAGGTGCTGACTTTTGAGGCTTGTGTGGAGTGCAGCTAGAAGTGAAATGAGGTCTCTGAATCCTATGCCAAGAGCAGCTATGGACAGATCAGAAAACTGACTCCCATAAATTTGTCTGTTTCCTATTACAGGAAGCACTGAGAGCAAATTGTCAATTTGCCTAAAGTACTGATATCAGTATTAAGTAGAACAGTTGCTTTTGCTCAGTAGTCTTGGAGTCTTTGAGAGATGTCTGTTGCAATTTTGGTAGGTAAATATCAGTGCTGTTCTATGGTAAACGTTTGGGTTTTTGTGTGTTTCCAAACTAATGTGTTTTCAGAGAGCCGTGAATAGTGACTACACAAAAAACCTTTATATTCTGCCAGTTAGTTAATGCTACAGAAAATATGAATCCCTCATCAGCTTCCCACACTCAGAGCAGTTGCCCATTTCCCCCAAACACTAGTGCAGTTATTCAATTTGTTCAAATACCAAAATATATTCTGTGAGTAGCAAAGTGAATTCCAATTAGGAAATATTTGGGTGACAAATTCTATGTTAAAAGTTTTCAAAGGATATGGGAAATGTTAGCTCACAGACCACAAGTTGGTGTTAGTGTGTTAGAAGAAGAAAAAAAGAAACAAAATGTGGAATGTGTCAAAGGGGAAACATCTACCGCTGCCGAGGATTTCACTTATAGTAAGATTTTATTGCTGATCTGGTCAAATCTGTGGTCGTGTGAAACTTACAATATTTGAGATCTCCACTAACAAAACATGGAAATGAGATAACAAGCATTAATATTGGTGAAACAAATACACCCCTTGATGTTTTATAGTAGATGATAAAAGAAAACAAACCAAAACCGCATAAGCCTCTTAGAGGAAATTGCCAACTTGCTGACCAGAACTTCAAATTCTAAATCTGTAGTGTGAGTGCTTCTGCACTGGGTCTCTTCTTGTTGGACCTTTAGGTATCAGGTGGGTGACTACTGTCATTGCTGTCATCTGTAACTCTGTTTATTCAGTCAGAAGTGCACCACTGCCATTCAAAGTATGTTTTATTTTGGCCAATAAAAGGTCTAAATGAGATATTAGGAAGAAATACTCTACTGTGACGGTGGTGAGGGACTGGAACATGTCGCCCAGGGAAGTCGTGGATGCCCCATCCCTGGAAGTTTTCAAGACCAGGCTGGATGGAGCTTTGAACAAACTGATCTAGTGGAAGGTGTCCCTGTCCACAGCAGGGAGGCTGTAACTACATTATCTTTAAGGCCCATTCCAAACTAAGCCATTCTATGTTTCTAAGAAGATAATCCACTGTGGCATGGCTTTGTACAGATTTAAATCTTTGCTTTAAACATAGTCAACTTGACAGTATACCTGTGGAGACCCAGAGCAATATGCTGCTTTGACTCAAGTTATGAGAGCCTGAGGACTGTCTTCATGTACTTGCCTGAAGTGAGGCAGTGCAAGAATTCAGCCCTCATACTGAAGTCCCCTAACAAATGGTCTCCCATCAAAGCTGCTGAATGCTTATGCTCCAGTGTAATCAACAAAGCCAGCTCATGAGTGATAGCCAAATGAAAATTTATGTGCTCTCAAATATTTTTCATAACTCAGGAAAATGGACAATAATCTAGTTTAAGGACTTCTGTACACAAAATACAGGTGATAACATCAGGGAATTGGACACTGCAGCTGGTGGACCGTCCATGTGTTGAACCCTGCTCTGAGAGAATTTCAGGTTTTAATCTTGAAGTCTAAGTTTACTTGTGAGATTTGTTTTAACTTCCAAAGAAAGAGTTCTGTGTGAGTGAATCTTTGTAACAGGTTTTTAATATTTTATTACCACACACTATCATTTATTGTGACTGACTAGAAGTTTGTAGAGTGTGGTGCTAGAGCTAATTGGCATCTGCTCTGAGTGATTGTATAATAGATCAGGGAAGAATAAGTGAAGTAGAGCTAACTTAAAATGTTAACTTTGCATACCAAGCAAGCTATCCAGGATCACCCTCTTTGCATGACTTCATTTTCTCAAATAACAATTTGTCAAACACTGGGCTGTATTGTTAATCCTCTTCTCTAATATTAAGGCTTTTTTATTTTAAGTATGATTGTTGCTACTCATATTATAATTTTTAACTTTTCAATGCATTGCAACCTCATTTCCCCTTTGCAGCACCTTACAGTCTCAGGAATTTCAGTATTGTTGTCTCTTATTTTATGTCTGGAGGTGAAAGTTAAGAACTTGAGGGACTTGGGATGACTGAGTGGCCATCAGAGGAGAAATTCACCTTCAAGGCTAAGATTTTAAACAGGATAGTGGGATGAAATTTATCTTGGTGCTCTGTGTGTAATTTAGCAATATACTGAGCAGTATTTACTCTGGTGGGAGAAGTGAATTTCAGCATCTTGGAATATGATATTATTTCTATATTTTAACGTTTTGTGAAGATTGTCAAACATGTATGTAGAAAGAAAGAAAGTAAAGCAATCCCAGCATTTGTGTAATGTGGATTCCCACGGAGGTATTCAAAGCAGTGTAAGGATCTTACTCTGCCCTCATTTGGTACTGTTATTGTTTTTTAAAGGTGAATCTGGCAGGTTGTCTGCATTCCGAGCGCAAGAGCCCCTGGAGACCAGTGGCTTGTTTTGAGTGTGGAGCTCCATGAAAGAACTAGCTCCTTTCACAGCACTACATCTTACCTACAACTTACTTCTCTAAATAGTGACTTGTGTGTTAAAAATAAAACACAAATTAAAAAAACACACCAAAACAAAACCAAAGAAATCCAAAAATTCTGCTACAGCAGAGGGGAAGGTGGGAAGTTTATTCCTTGGTTCCATTGTGGAGAGATATTTTGATGTCTACCTCCTGGCTTTGCCCTCTTTCCCCTCCCCTCTCCCCCCCTTCACTATTTTTGAAAGCAACCTTTTACTTTCGGCTTGCCTAGCAACATCTGATTCTTGGCCTTTCCCACTGAATTGGGACTTTGGTTTTACCCTGTCAGCAGGTAAATGGCCTTAAACCCTTCATGGTTTTGTCAGGGTAAAGTGGAGCTGAAAAGCATTACATATGTTCCAAGTTGAGAGGCAGCTCTTTTGCCATGTTCAAGTGGGTCTTTACCATCCCCCACTTCTCCTTCTATTAAAGGGCTCAGTCACAATGAAGCTTTAATCAGCTTCATTGATTTAAAGCTAATTTGCACTTGGCTTCAAGGCTAAGGTCTGTAGCACAAGCTGAAGACCTTTAAATCAGAAGTCAGAATGAAAAGCCTTAGGTATATCATATTGTCTGCTGTGCAAAAGAATAGCAGCTTCTGAAAACTTCAAATTAACTATAAGAAAAAAGCACAAAGCAGTGTTTTCTTGTGCGTTAATGTAACCTCAGCTTGCTGAGTTACACAAGCTTTGCTATCAACATTTCTGCTTCATCATGTAAATTAATAGAGTCGGCTGAATCTGTTTTAACTCTGTGATGTTTTCAGCACTCAAATTCTGGTTGGTTTCAGTTGGATTTAACCTAATTGCCAAACTGATTCCCATCAGTAATAACTTAACATTTATTTGTCCCAAAGGGGAAAAAAAAGTCTTGTCTGTATTCTGCAATTAAGAAGGTGATGAAATATTCAGTGTATGCCTCCACTCCGACTTAAATTCTTTTGTTAACTTTATCAGATAAACCATAAAATATTAACCAGCCTACTGTCTGAGCATGTGTGAGCTGTATACTGTTTATCAGACATTTTAAGGTGCTTAGGATTTTTAACATTGACTACATGGAAGAGACTGCATTGTCCTCCATTTTCAGAATCAATGCTTTTGATGAGGTTTGGTATATCAGAATGTGTGCTTCCAATTTCTTTAAAGCATGATCACAGCACACAGAAAAGTGTCATTACTACAAGCCTTTATTAACATTTAAAGAGGTAGAACAGAAATAATGTCTTTCCTTAATTTTTCCTTTGACATTGTTTTCTGATCATGCTGAGCTATACTTTACAGTGTTGCTTGCTGTAATTTTGTAGGTAGTTGCAAGTCTGGGACAGTCTAAGTTATATTTGGATGCTGCGTGCACCTAGTTTATGTAGATGGAGATAGGTGCAAACTCCTCAACTAGATTAAAGCATGATGTGTAAAGTCTTGTTTGGGAATAATCTTCTATTTGCATCTATATGTCAACTTTTTGCAAGCCTGATATATAAGCAAAATTGTAAGGAGCGTATACTTGACTTTGTGGCTGCTTGAAGTTGCTGTATTTTGTTATATCTATTAAGAAGGAGATCATGATTTTCTGAAAGGTTCTGTCCTCTTCTGTGTGCATGGTTTTGAAACAATTCATGAGCTCTCTGCAGTGATAGAATTTCAGTGCCTTCGTTAAAAAAGTGACTCTGCTTTCTTGTCAGGTCTGTGAAGTGGCCTGAACCATGACAATAAAGTCAAAGCAGTAGCTTCTCCATAGAAATTCATACCTTTTTGAAAAATCTTTTTTTAAAAACCCCAAACTTGTAAGTTTTGCAGTCAGAATCTGTGTATTGTTTTTGAGAAAATGGCAAATAAGCCGCATTTAAAAGTTGGTGGGCACAGATGCGCTGAGAGGAGGAAAAAATGGAACGTGTGGAACGCTGTTTCACACTGGCTGCCCAGGTATCTGCAGCAGGGAGGTGTAGCATTCCTCACCTACCCTGCACATTTATGTGTGGCTAATGGAGCCATACAGAGGCCTCTTGGGTTTTTCCTCGCCTGGCATTTAAAGCTCTATGTGCCTGCTCACAGGCCTATAAGTGGTCTTGCCCTGTGCCATCCTTTTTTTCCCTGTTCTCCCCCACCGGATTATGTGGCACAAACAGGCTGCAGCCGAGAAGAGTTTGCTTTTTTTTAGGGCTCCCTGCATGTGCAGAGTGCTGTTGGGAGGCTAGTGTTCCCTGGTACAGGTTCCATCTCTCCCTGGAAGCCCTGTGCCAGACACAGCTGCATCTGCCTGATTCTGGAGCGCGGCATTGTGCTGCCAGCCCTGGAACTGGGGGAGATAAAGCAGTGAGGTGTGTGACGGACACAATAGGAGTCTCATCTGTAAGGAGTGAAACTGGATAGGTCTGTGTCCAGAATATGTGATGCTGTGGGTGTTTAAAAAGCTTTACATTGCCAGAAATTCGAGACAAACATTGCATGGGGAATAACAGGGGTCTGAGTGAGATGCCTTTCTTTCCAAGCAGTTGGTAATAGATGCTCCATCCCAGATTACATTTGTTTAAGATATTGATACCTGCTAGATTTGGCGAGGTATTATGGAGCTGTCTTGCTCTGTAAATGAAGGGCATTTTATATGCCCTTGTGTTTGACAGTCTGGCACATATGACCTTTTGGCCTCATGTTGATTAAGAAAATTAATTTTTATCGTACAGAAATGGCTGTTCTCACAAACTATGCATTGCTGTGTGAACAGGCTTATTGGATAGCCTTTTCAAAATGAAAACTTTGCAGTGTGTGTGAGGGGAAGGATTTGAACTGTCAAAACACCTCACAATGACATTTTCATACCATAAAGCTCCAGCTTTACTTATAGAAACATTATCTCAGCAGAGGTTGAAAGAAACTTAAAATGGGAAAAACAAAAATAAAATTTTTGGTTATTAGTTGGGATTTTTTTTCAGGATTTTGACTTTTTTTTTTTCAATTTTGACTTTTATCTGTACTGACATCAGGACCATTTGTTAATTGTCAAATTTTCTTAGCACAGGGGTTTTTTTGTGACTCACCTGCTAGATGTATAATAAAGGTCAAAGTTAGAATTATGAAAATATTTATACTGAAAATGTATGGAGTTTGTTGGGTTTTTTCAGAGCAAACTGGAAAATTATGCAATACAACAAAAAATAACAATAAGGGATAAATGACAATGAGACAAGACTGCCTCAGAAGAGTAAAACAGACACCAAAATGGTCAAACACCTTGAATGGGCTTTGTGTGAGTATCCCAAGTATTCTTCTCTGTAGTCCTGATACAGATATCCTGGTTAAGATACTTTTGGGTGTTTTTTGTTTGGTTTTTTTGTCCCATCTTTTCATGGTCTAGCTGCTATTTGATGGGATGCTCTAAGCTCATTTAAAAAAAAAAAAAACAAGAGAAAAGCTTTTGAGCCGGTTGTTCCATTTGCAATATAACAAATATGACACAGACTTACCAAACTCTGTATTGATTATTGTAAGGCAACTACAGTGCAAAGGTATTGGAACAGCAGTTTAAAACCCAATCAGTTCTCTAACATGGTCCACTGCCAATATGTTACCAGAAAACTCTTTCTGCTTTTGAACTTAAAGGACAAAACACTGCAAACAAATGAATATTTAATTAGCCTCAATGCCTCCTCTAGTGTATCCTCTGGGAGCAGGGTAACTCACATATCATAAGTGGCTGATGTTAAACTTAACATTTCCTAGGCTTCTGTGGAAATCTGCCGTAAAATAACTGTTGGTACAAATTCAGTGATTTGTCTCTTTCATAAAATACCCCAAACACTTCTCAAAACATCTAAAACACTTTCTGATATAATTTTTTAAAAAAGAGGCGAGGGAATAAGGAGTCTCACAGATTTGGTTTTAGTTAGCTGATTGGTAGGCTGGGGGTACTGTTGATTTGGTTTGGCTCAAGAATGTGTATATATATCCTTTCATGTGTGAGAATTTTGCCTCAGCAAATGTATGTAAGGACAGCACAGCATAAAAGCTGAGCAAGGGGAGCAGACTGACCAACTTCTAAATTTGGTACTAAAGCTCTTCAAGAATGTGATGTCAACTTTTGGTTATGTTTGCCTACCACTGCCTTTGAAATTGTAGGGAAGACTACAGGACGTGACTTGCTCTTTGGAAGAAGGAAGCTAACATTATTTAGAAAGGTCTCTTACAACTTGGGAATGTTTGTACCTTGTTACGGTGCGTGATTGCAATGAACAGTGCTCACATTCAGGACCAGGAGAATATATAGACCTGTGTCATGTAGCAACTGCGGTATATATTTCCAGTAGGATGGAGGAGCTGCAACCAACAAAGGACTCATTTTATGACACACTTAGCCTCCTTTCACTATATTCTTGGACTAAATAATTATTTCCTTTATTTTAACATATACCAAAGCCTAATGAGAAAATAAAATACTTTAAGTCTATTGTCAGTGCTTAACCTTAGCCTAGAGAAGCTTGTCTTCTTCTGCAGCGGATGAACAAACTTACAGGTTGCATCAGGACACCTGAGTTAATCACTGAATCATAGGGTATATCGAGTTGGAAGGGACCCATAAGGATCATTGAGTTCAACACTCTGCTCCTTACAGGACTATTCCTATGTATAATCCAGATGTTCTTTGAACTCTGGCAGGTTTGATGCCATGACCCATTTGCTGAGGGTCCTGTTCCAGTGACCAGCTGCCTCTCAGTAAGGAACCTTCTCCTCCTTCTCCTAATGCCTAATCCAAACTTTCCCTGGTGCTGCTTCATTCCTGTTCCTCATGCCCTCCTGGTGGTCTCTGGAGAAAAACCACTATGCTTCTGCTTAGCCTTTCTCTCTAGAGCCTGAAGGACTGCACCTGTCTCACCTTCCCTCACTGTAGCTGGACTGAAAGGAAAACACCACACAAGCTGTGGGTGGTGTTTCTGTCTTGGTGTGGCCTTCTAGGTTGTGGAAAACCTGTAAATGAAAGCACTACAAGGATGAATCCCTTACTACAATACCATTTGCAAGACTAGAGCTAAGGGAAAATTAGGAGACTGTACACAGTTGTACAAATAGTGAAATGGGTGCTGGGCTAGACTTACCTCGTTTTAAGCATTATTGGGGTGACTGAAGTACAAAGTAATTATTGCATGTCACTGTCATTGCTCGTTTAGGACCACTTCTAAGATTGAATCACAAGTGCATGGCAGTTTCTGGAGAATATTTTGTGGGGGCTTTCTAGATAAGTAAAAATATTTCTTGTTGCTGGTGTGAAAAGAGTGGGTGAGCTACTACGTTAGTAACACATTATTGCTCTTACCATTTAGCCAGATCATGATGACTAAAGTGACGTGTATCTTAACTGAGGATAGAATAAGTCCTCTCATCATTAAGGACTTGAAACAAAGCCACTGAAATTAATGAGATGAATTCCCACTTGCTACAGTGTTTGTTGGCAAAGGCTGGAATCCTTAGCTCTGCTTTGAAAACTCCCCCCTCTAACACAGGAATTTGCCTGTTAACAAACTGGTTTTGAATAAGTCATCCATTTTGCAAGGAGTGGAAGTTTTTGGCACTGATGTAGGACATTGAGTTGAAGACCTGTGCAACGGCATGGCATTCCTTGGCTCCGAGTGCAAGAGAACTTGTTCTGTGTTAGTCAGACGTAGGCAGCCCTGTGTACTTCATGGTTATTGATTCACCTTGTTGATAATTGCAGCATGCTGCTAATAAATGAACCTGTGGAAAACTAATCCTCCTATATTGTATCTTCATAGTTACACTCATTTAAGTTCAATTAAGTTCAAAGGGCACAGGAAGGCAGTTTGTATTTCCTAGAAAATTTATGTTCTTTAGTATGTGCAAAAGGATGATAAACTTCCATAAACTTCACCTATTTTGTGAGGTTAACCTTTTTCATTTTCAGTATTTCCTACCTTCTTAGTTTTTTACTGTATGTGAGAGAATTATACAGAAATAAGAGGGAGAGAGAGAAAAGAACACAAGACTTAATTTTATTAATTTCCCTTTTACCAGACTCATATGATTCATGCGGAATGCTGTTAATCACAGTGTTCCTTTTCATTGGAAATACCATGGTAATGCATTCATGCTATTTGCTGCAATCATGCTCTGAGAAGTTTTCTTTGGTTTTGTAATTTGCTATTTCACTTGGAAAAAACCTGCACATTTTTTAAAAGAACCAGGAGCCAGACTTTTTCAGGTATGCTCAAAGCTTACATACCTCGAAGAGGAGATTCGAATTTGAGGCATAGCAGCTGCAGTTGCTCAGTCCCACCCCCAAACCACAGCCTCCTGCCCTGTCAGTTGTGCTGATACAACTATTTGTCGGGCCATGGACTGTTGATCTGTTCAGTGAGCTGGTTTAAGTTGTCCTCTGAAAGGCAGTGTTTATTTTTAACCCTCATCTGACTTGCAGCACATGTCTACAAATCATTTGTCAGCACAATGGGTGATCAATAACCACAACTTCAAGGGGGCCTGAGACTTCCAGAGCATGGAACATAGAGTGGTTGGATGTCTAAATACTTTCAAAAGACCTGTACCTCAATGTCTGCCTTTGTGTTTTGAAAGATTGAGAATAGGTACCAAAGTTCTTGTTTACCAAACCATGGTCTACTGAAAATAAGACCTGGAGGAAATAGTGCCACTAATGTTTACCTGGTTCATTTCTCCTTCAAAGGACTTAACAAGTAAGGTTTCAATAATGATTTACAATATGGTGTTAATTAAATTCTATTTCACTTGCATCCCAAATAGGGAAAACAAGAGAAAATAAGTTACTAGCACACTACTAAAGAGGATTCTGTAGGGTCTCTCTCATGTTTTTCTGATGTACCTGAATGGCAATATTCCAGCAGTCTCTACTGCCTAACCATGAATGGTGATGCCCAAGGGTATCTGAGCCACCTGCGTGGGTCTGTGAAATACAACACTGGATGCACGGGATGGGCATGCTGTCTGGGAGAGGTAGGTAAAAGCAGTGTAAGATACTGTGTGACACCTGCAAACATCAATTTGTTTGACATCTGAAACAGCCCATAACACCTGCACGTAGGCAGTTGTGTGTCTTGTGTAACTCATGCTGAGAATGAGGCAGACACCTGAGTCCCACTAGGCGATCACAAGGCAAAGTGATTTCTGTCAGCTTTGTACTTCATTCATACTATTGATTTGTATCAGAAGGCAGCTCAGTAAATGCTGAGATGAGCCATAGCTCCTTGTCCTGCACGCCAGGAACCCAAACAAATGGGTGGTTCCTGCTTCATGAAGCTCATAGTGGAAAAAAAAAGGCCAGAAGAGGAGTGAGTAGAAAAGACATGAAACTGGCCAGACAGTGAGTGAACAATTAAACCAGGTCAGAACTTAAGTATCTGCATTTTGAATCTGCTACTCTACACGTAAGATTGAAAATTCTGAAGCTGTCGTGCTGAGTACTTAAAAAATTATTCTGCCTGGTGTGCCAGTGATGCATCTGGATCTGAAGTTGCACTAGACACACATAGTGCACATGATACGCTCTGAATGTGTCAGAGTTTTTAGGTGTGTGAAGCACATGAACAGTTGGTCCACTGGTGAGATTTGTTGTACAGGTACTGTACAGTTGAAAAGTGAATGCATGGTGGTACTCTGTCAGAGTCATCTGGTCAACTAGGTGTGAAAAATTTGTCTAGGGACAATGGGGTGGTTCAGTAAACTTAGGAAATGAGAGTCACTCTATTGACCTTCTCTGTAAAGTATTTGTTCTTTTATGCCTAAAATGCTGACAGACCCTTTCAGGCCTCATTTTTCCCTCTTTTGTATAATGGTAACCTATTTCTCAGTCTTATTTCAATGAAGAAATGCTTTGTTAGCCAATGTTTATAGAGAGGGTTGTGTTCTCAGAGGAAAGGACTCCAGCATTCATGATACTGCAACACTGTGAAAGACAGACTGTCATGAAGTTCTACAGACCAAACTCAATTCGAGGGTGATTGTCTTGATTTTTACCAAACCACTGCAAGTTAGGAATTATGACAGAGCTGGTCTGCAGATTACCAACCCCATTAAGTGAATCTTTTTTTACACAACACACGTGGAGTTTGTCAGTAAGAGTCACAAAACATTTTAAAGCCGCAAAAGTAGCAACTGCTCTTCTGAGATCAAAACATACCTACGTGTGAAAGCAAATATGCCTGCTGAGCAAACACACAAAGGCTGTAACGGATGTGTGTGCACTGTCAGGCGCTTGTGCTTTACCAAATTATTTATGAATCCTTGCAGTACCTGGATATAAAGAGGGTTTTTTTCTGACCAAACTCAGTTACCCGATTCAGGTAGCTGGTTCACCTACTAAGCAGCTTTGATAGCTCCCACTGCGAGTCACCACTGGATTGTTCCATGCTGCTTCCAACTTTTCCCTGTCTCATTCTTTTGTAGCATGTTATGGCTTTGATAACAGGAATGTCTTTGAATTCTGTGTGCCTTACACTGAGAAGCGTGGAACAAGGGGTTTTTTGCATATTTATTATTGTTAATGCTAACTAGTGAGATTGCTGTCTCATGCTGTGGCTGCTGTCTCACCCAGGCCCTGCAGAAAAGAAATGGGAAGAAAGCATGGAATTTGATGAGGAGCTCTAGTTTCTGCACTTTGATGGAGGCTGATCTGGCTGATTATTGGGAACTGCACTGCTGATTACTTGCTCGCACGCTCTCTTTTTCTCAGCAGACACCACTGCATCATGTGCAATTTGTAATAGTAAATTAGAGGTGATAAATAGAAACCCTTTGCATCCAGTACTCTCAGAATTTGTGGAAATTAATTCAAATGTAATGAAACAGTGACTCAATCCCCTAAACCCCGACATCATATTTCTATTCCAGTTATTTGTTCAGTGGTTTATGTCTTTGGCCTGTGGCTAATTTTTCTGACTGGTAGTCTGTAAATTTGCTGATGATAGGACAGCACCTTCATACAGTGCTACAAAAGTCCTTACTTTTGTATCAGATACAGCTACTGATATAATTTCAAATATGATGTAGATGACTTTACTATCTAAATAAAATGAATGAATAAATAACTGCTCTTACTTATTTTATGGACTCTCTACATGAATGTAGTCCAAAGAAAGATACAGACAGCTCAAGAAAGGCAGTTTTCCTATGAGAGAGCATTTGGCTATTCTTAGTTGAGGAATTCTTGCTGATTTTGGTGTGTCAGCATCTGTTTTGATAACAGTCATCTTGTGCAGCAGAAGCATCGCTGTTTTGTAGGAACCTAAGGCATGTCCCATAACTAGCTTAATGGGTATTGCAAAATGCTGGAAATTGCTCACCCTTAATTTGCTTGAAGCATGTCAGCTGTAAAACTGAGAAGGAAGGACCACCACTCTGAAAAAATGTTTTTGTGTCTTAGAGCGGGGGTTATCTTGCATAAACATTCTGTGTAGAACTACTTACTGGTTGGGGATTTTCTTCATCGTTATTTTAAGCTTTTCCAAAGCATTTCCTGGGTGTAGCAGGAAGATGACAAAATGTGGCATCTGAAATAGTGAAAGTAGTAGAAGAATGAATAAAAGTAAAGGCTAGTTCATGCTGGAAAAGCTGGTCAAATGAAATAAGCTTTGGGTTTGGAGTGGAGAGGATAAAATGAAAGGACAAATCTATGCTGTGACATGAGCTCCTGTGCTGCTTTCTGCCCACATACCCTATTCTGCTCCACCAGCACTCTTTGCACTGGGAGATTGGTTTTGTGCAAGCAAAATGCCTAAAAATCATTGCAGGGGTATGCATTAGAATAGCATTAAGAGCTGGCTGCTGTTGTGTGTGTTTTTTGTTGAATCAGAGCTCTCAGATTGAAACGCAGAGGCTCCATATGCCACCCAAGAAATTTCAAAACCCATATATAAACCCACCTGGATTTCTGGCATGGAAAAATCTCTAGAAGAGGGCTCTTTTTTGCTGACGCCTTTGAAAAAGTTCTGGAATTTGTTGCTGGTGGAGCCTGTGAGAGCTGGGAATTAATTAACTGCATCTGCTGCCCTTGTGCTAGACATCGGGTTGTCAGCCTGGTTTTGGACCTGTGCTCACAAAGGGTGCAAATCAGGGTAATCCACATATTTTTCCCTATTCATTGCAGCTGCAGACTTCGCCACTAACTCAAAAAGGCTAAATGAGTTTTAGTATGAACCTGTGAGAACTGATTCAGGAAAATGCCTGAAATGCTTCAAAACAAATGTTATTTTTTTGGGGAATGGGACAAAACAAAATCCAAAATGTCTGTAGTATGTCAACCCACTTATAGATTCTATGAAACATTTTGAAACATCCTACTAGTTGTTTTGATAGTATCATTGACACCTAATATTCCTAACAGCAGCTCATTAAATTAATTTGTTTTGTTTTACTGAACATGTTTGGAATATTGGGCCTGTCTTAGCTGGGTGGTGACCCACTATTGAGTGCTGTGGGCTGAAAATGGCCAGAGAGGTTATGCTGTTGCCATCATATTACGTATTAAATCTCTTCATTAAATACACTGTATACTTTTGTGCCAGCAACACAAGTTTAATGAAGCCCATAAGTGTGTCTTAGAATGCTGCCAATCTGGTAAAAGACTGGGATTGATTTCTTTGCTTTGGTATATACAGGGGACTTAAAATATTCATAGTCTTCAGCCTGCTGTATGGTAACTTAATAACATACTATTTTGAAGAGAGAGAGATGCTGTGATTCTTGTGGTACTGCTAATGGATTTGAAGAGGATGCTAATGCATTGTACCAGGAAGTGAACTGAGCTCTTGTGTGTAAAGGGGGATTAGAAAATATAATTATGAAAAAGCAACAGTCACAGGCTTGAAGAAATTTCATTGATGTGTGGCTGCTACAAACAACATTTTGTTGATGAGAAAGATGGCTTTGATGGGTGTATGCTGCAACAGTAATCTTCTCTATGAAGTAACATGGAATGAACGATAGAAATAGACGTTTTGTGAACTGTGAAGGGAGAATTAAATATAAAGTCTTATATTGTCAACAACTCATGCAGCTTTTAATTTGAAATAGCAGTTGTCTACAGAAAGCTAAGCTTTCACATCAAAAGCTGCATGAAGGCTTTGGGAGAGAAAAATACAACATGATATAACTGTCAAGCCAAAAGAAAACTAGGTCCCCCTGCTACACACACAAAGGCAACCAAGAAATTAAATAATTCATGGTCTCCAACTGAGTATGGGAGAAGGATCTGAGCTTTTTTGAATATCATTCTCTAGTTCAGAAGAATGAATGGCGTGTTGTTATGAGTTGTGAATTTATTGATTTGGATGTCATAAGTCAGCTGCTTTGTGTGTGAATGCTGCTGCTGAGTGCTGATGACCCTAAATATCTGCTGTTACCACACTTGCTGGGTCAGATATCCCTTTTGTTATTTGCATTTGGTGTGCTTATCCCTGTGTGTGGCAGTAGTAGTTCTGGCCTTCCACAAACAATCATTCAGGCGCCTTCATCTGAGCAGATTTCTCTTGTGAAAAGTATCTTGGTATGGGAAGTTTATAAATGACTGAACTTTGAGCTGACTGAACTCTGTCTCCCTGGAAGACCCCTGAACATCTGGGTCCTCTCAGTTTTTGATGTGGATTTGACTGCAGTATTCCCATATGTTTGACATCAGAAGCCATTAGGATATTGGACATGCCCACAGCACTTTTCAGGGGCTCAGAGCAGAAAATGAGGACTCGTGGCATGGTGATTCCTTTTTACCTGGTGAGAAGATCTAATGCCTATACCTGTGTAGGGTCCTGTGCATGGAGAAGGAATCTGGCTTGGCACTGGCTACATTTAACAATGCAGCCAGAAACCCTGTGGGTCACTGTCCATGGCATATTCCCAGTCTGGTAACCTCTTTTTACTGCTGAGAGTAGCTGTGCCATCATGTAGTCCCTTTCTGTGGCACGGACATTTAGCTTCCAAAAATGGTACTCAGGATGATGTATGGGCCCAAATACTTTCTTAAGGACAGCAGTATTTGGCCATCTAAATGCTAAACTTGTTAAGCAATAGGACATAAGACACAGAACCCACCTGTAGAAAAGAAATAAGCTTATACAGTGGCCAAGCTGAACAAGATAAAAGTTAGTTTACCATTCTTACTCTCTCTTTTTCAACATATACCAGTAGATATCAATTTCACTAAAATTTTTATCAAAATATAATCTTAGTTCTTTTTCCATTGGTATAAAGCAGTTTCTCTTGTAGAGTGTCCAATGTGAGTAGTGTAAAAGACAATATGATCTCATTCTTTATTTATTCTAGAAAGACCATTGAAACCATCCAGACCAGAGAAAGAGTCAGCAGCATTACTGACTGTTGTTTGTTACACCATTTTTAATCTGATTCAAGTATATGGAGATAATCAGATTCAGAAACAAAGGAAAAATACTGTAAATGGGATGATCTCTGCAAATCTGGTGAAGGCTGTTGCTCATTCAGAATGGTTTGGACTTACATAGCTATTTGAGTAACTTTGTTTGTTTGTTTGTTTGCTGTTACAAATTTAGACTGGGTTGAACAGGTTTTATGTCTGCCAGCTGAAGCTATGATGCTTTGAGTATAGCTATTTGATGGGAAATTAAAAGTTCCATTTATTTTTCAGGAAATTTTAAGTGTTTGTAAAAGACTATAAACTGATGAGAAATAATTTACTTGATTGTTTTTAGCTTTTATTGCATTTTTTAGATTTGAAATACGAAGCATCCTGCTGAACTTTGAGCAAGCTTGTAAAAATTCTTGTTGTTGCCTAATTTGGAGTGTTTTTAATGAAAGTACTGGTACTCACTTGTGTGTAATCACATTTGTAAAGTATAAGAGCATGAAAATTGTTTCAACTTGCACCAAAATGTGCTGGACAAACTTTCCTGTTACAATAGTTCTAACTTGACCACAGATTATTCAATCTACCTTTTCTATATTTCTGTCCCACATATTCCTTCCTTTAGATGCCAAAACTGTGTTTACAGGCAGCAGTGTACTGTGAGGGCACAATAGTAGCCACGGAGCAGCTCAGTTATCTAAAATATGCAAAGCCTGTTATGTTGTGCAGTGTCTATTTTATAAAAACTCATATTCTTTTATTTAAAGCATTTATTTCTGCTGCTTGATTTCAAATGACTTAACCAACCTCAGATTACATTTTTAGGGGAAGTGAGCCACCACTACTGCAAGGTATAATATGACTCATTTGTTTCAGAAGGTTGAATTGTTAATATCAGAGTTCAGATTTGGTTGCTTGACCAAGCTATTGACTGAAACTTTTAAAGTTCCATATATTGTACCATGAAAAGCATGAATGAAGGACCTTATTCATGAAAGAAACTGGAGCTACTCCTGCTCATTCCTCATGCTGCTTAAACAAAGAAAAATTCAGGCATGGATTTCCAAGAGTTCTTAAAGTACATTTGTTCTCATGGAGATGGGAACACTTTTGCTATAATATGCAAATAGGTGAAGATTTTGGGGGAATGCTGGAAACAGAAACACCCATTCTCCTTCAGCTCCCATTTCTCTGTCACTCATGGAAAATGTTCAGCATAGAAAGTCACACATTTACAAAACTAGTTTGTACTAAAGTTTCTACTAGGTTGTAGAATTTTACACAATAAAAGGAGCATAAATATATGCAACTAAGTGCTTTCCTTTTTTCAGTGTACTTGTTGGATTAAAACTTTCTGATTCAGTAATTATAAGATAATAAATAATTTAGCACATATATAATAAAATGTAATATTCAAGAAGAAAATCTAAAAAATAATACACTTAAGTTCATACATAATGTTGATTAAAAATCACTTTCCTACCCTGTATTTTTGTCCAAGTTATTTCTTTCTCTGCCTCTTTCACCTCTTTCTCCTTTTCCTTTTGTATGTATGTTTAGTCTTCATTCCCAAGGTATTTTGGGCTTCTGCCAGTTTTTTAACCACCTCTTATTTGCTACTAAAATAACAATTTTGCTTTTCTATGGCCCACAGTGTCAGCTTCTGCATCCTTCACCTTAAAGATTGAATAATTGTAGGTGTTTCCTTCCACACTGTGCCATTTGGTAAGAGTTCTACATATCCGTATCCATTGCTTCATCATTTCCTTTTTCATTATGCCCTTTAAAACCAACCAAAGAAACAAAAACATTAAAATTGAGCTAGCCAACTTGTCAGCTGCTAGTTTTCTGGTGTCCTGTACTCTCCTCTCATACTCCCAGGCTCCTCTTTCAATGTGTGGCTTGGGTCTTGTTTCTTTTGCTTCTTTAAAATGAAACTTCTTTGGGACAAATGCCATTCCTTTTTCCCCTGTATGTTTGTTTAGTATTCCAGCTGAACAAAGCACTTCAGAGAAACAAGACTCCCAAAGACTTAGGGAGTCCATGCAGTTGCTTCTATATAGTTATTACCTTTGCAGTTTGATAGCTAAAATAATGTCTGAGCTTTTGTAGTGTGGGTGTTTGTCCTGGTGTTCATTCAGCTTTAAGAGATGACCATTGGAGACTGCAGCTGCCTGATAGTGAAAGAGCTTGTGTTTGTGCCACAAGCAGGTGATGGCAGGTGACTGGGGGTTGCAAGGAGAACTAAAGGAGAAGGCAGGATCATCTACTGAGGTGTATTCTGGTATTAACACTACTATTCATGTGTCTGTCTGTAGTCAGGATTCAATTTTGGTTTTGCTTCCAGTTCAGCTGTGTGCTTGAGGATCTGTGTCCTGTCAGTGTAAAACAGGTCTGTTACTCTGTGGCTGTTTCTTCTCTGAAGATTGGGCTGGAGCACCTCTCCTGTGAGGACAGGCTGAGGGAGTTGGGATTGTTCAGCACGCAGAAAAGAAATTTCCAGGGAGACCTTAGAGCAGCTTTACAGTATTGGTGCCTACAAGTGCCTAGAAGGGAGCTGGAGAGGGGTTCTTAACCAAGGTCCAGTGACAGAGCAAGAAGCATGGTTTTAAACTGAAAGAGGGTAGTTTTAGCTTAGATATTAGCAAGAAATTCTTCATTATGAGGGTGGTGAGGCACTGGAACAGGTTGCCCAGAGAAGCTGTGGATGTCCCATCCCTTTAAGTGTTCAAGGCCAGGTTGGATGTGGCTTTGAGCAATCTGGTCTAGTGAAAGGTGTCCCTCCCCATGGCGGGGGAGGAACTGTTCCAGTTCCAGTTGGAACTGGATGATTTTCAAGGCCCTTTAACGCCAAACCATTCTATGATGTTTTCATAAATTTCATCGAGACCTGTGTCTGGCTGGCCATTCTTCAAATGCACTGTTTGATTCAACATGTCAAAAGTGATTTACCTTGAAGCCTGTGCATTCGTCATGGAAAGAATCAATGTATAGGATCTTCTGGCACATATCACTGAGTAAGTGTAATGTATGAATGTAAAGGTACTTGCTATCCCTCTAATTTAGTGCTATTTGTATCCATATAGTTTTATTTGTGTGAAGAAAAATGACATGCATGATTCTATAGGATTTTCTTTCTTTGGGATTCATCCTTTTTGTTCAGGGTTTGGAGGTCATAGGCTCTTTAGGCAGAATAAGGGGAATGGAACCAAACTTTGTGCAACTTGGCATATTTTTTGGTGGACTGCAAAGTGTTGGGCAAGGAAATAAACAAAAGAAATTTATTTTTTTGTGGGTTTTTTGTGTGGTTTTAAAAAAATAATTCCCTCCAGTTTCTCAAGATTGTCAAAATAACTGTTTATTCCTAGTTTATTCAAGGGCCTTGTCCAAATTTCCATTGGAATTAATGTATGAACATCCCTTTGTTTTCAGTGGAAATTGGATATTCTCTGTAAGAAATCAGATACTTATGAAATGCAAGCAAAATCTCCCTTTGCTGAGTAGTACTTGGTGTTCACATCAACTGCTAGCTTCAAAATATTTTCAGTTTAAAAAGATTTTTAATTTACAAATGGAAAATAAGGTTATTCATTCTTTCTGTGACATTATTTCTTCTACCTAAACCTTTTTCTTTCCATTTTCATCCCCCTTTTTTTCTTTCCCTTCCTCACAGAACATTGTAAACTAAACTAGGACATGAACACAGTCATTCAGGGCTTGTTACAGCGATAGAAATGGAAGTATTGTTCTGTCTGTGCCATGTTTTCCCGTTGCATTACATTATCAAGCATTTGGTTCAGTTTAGGTTTTGATGTTCTAGTGTTAATGAACTCATTACAGTGGTATCTGAGCAAAAGCATTACAGGTAATGAGGTTTTGCTTCAGTTCCTCAGAGAGATTATTCCACAATGAATAGACCAGGACATTAGTTTATTTGGTCCGATCCTAGTCTTCTCCCTCTCAATTTCACACCTTTTCTTCCAGCCTTGCTTTGAAAAATGGTTCATTTTACTTACACTTACTTTTTTTTCCCTCCTTTCTTTTTCACTTTCCTGACTTTGCTGTGGTTTTTCCATTGTTGCTGAGGAGGTAAGTATCTGTGTTTTGAGTAGTCTCGGAATAGTATCCAGCCATTCCAATCCAAACTTTTGTCTCGGGCTGGTTTGCCAACTTTTGCTTGTCTTTAGCAATGGTTACATGCATCATCTATAGTTTTTTCTGCTGGAATTTTATAATGACTATTTCTGGAATAAAACTTGCCATAGTGTACATAATGAGTCTGTAAGTTGTACTAATCTCTCTCTTCTAGGAGGAGATTTTGTCCAAGTACAGTCCACAGAGGCTTAGGTCTGGTTGGGACCCCTGTGGTGGCATTCCAGAGAGGTTCCTACGATACTGGTACAGTGACGGGCAGGATCTCAGGAGCTTAAGACAGGAGTCAGTGCCTTGAATGAACCATCAGTACAGAGATTCTCTGGAAGCTCTCAACTGCAATCCTGTTGTGAAAGGGGAATCACCTCAAAGAAGGGAGAAAGTCTGAGGAATTAAGATCCTTTTCTGCATTTACCTTGTCTTAGGATTCCTGACTGAGGAGAACCCTTAAATTATGTAGGACCACCCTTCAGCAACGGACAAGTTAAAATACAGTATTTAATTCCTTTCTGCCTCCAGATTTTGTGATTGATTTTCATGTTCTGCTTCTTAGTAGAAAAGATTGTTTTACTTTAGAGTTTCTCTTATTAAAGAGTGGTTTCCAAGGGGCTGGCAGGTGCCAGATATTCCTTTCTTTTCGTGGTGGGGCTCTTGAAACTCTGGCAAGGGTTTGTTTTTGCAGTGTCCCTACCTGAGGTGTTTATGAACAGGTGCTTGTGCAGCCTGAGCTGCAAGACAAAATTTGGAAACTTACAAAGTGGAAGTGAGGGAAAGGCATCCGTGGATAAAGTGCTAGCCAAAGCACCTGTGTCAAGCAAGACAACAAGGCAAATGTCTCTGAAATCTAGGAATCCTCTCAGCCCGCTCCTACCCCAGTACACACCAAATCTCTGTGTCAGTGGGGGACCTGATACATTTTCCTGAACATGCCAAGTGAACCTCTTTGTCTTGGTGAGGTTTTCCTATGGTTTTGCTATTGTGTGGGAACTCATCTGTTACGTGCAACTTCAGAAATCATTCTGGAAGAATCATTTCTCTATCAAATTTACTTGACACTTCCCCTCTTCAATTCCTTTTCCAAATTTGCTTGAAATTTTCCCTCCTTAATTCCTTTTCCTCTGATCTTGAATTACAACAACATGAGGAAAGAGGAGTCCCCTGAATCTCAGAGCCTCGAACTGTGGCTGAGGCTGCAGGACTTTCCTTGGCTTCCTGAACAGAGAGGTCTCATGCTGATGAGGGCTCATGGGAGCTTGCTTATATATATGTGTCACTTATTACTCCAATGGGACTGGCAGGCTGAGAGGGAGTCTGGAAGACAGCTAGAAAATTTGGTTGTCTGAATTGGATCTGTGAGAGACCTTGTAGGTAAAGTTCTCTGTAGATTTGCTTGTAGAGAAAAGGCAGTGAATTGCTTCTGATGTTTAGGTTGTCAGGTACATGAATTGGGGTTGTTTTGGATCACTACTATAGACATTCTTGGTTTTTGTGATTTGTCTTTTAGGAAAACTTATTTGGTCAGCCTTTATTGATGACTTTTTCTTTCCTTAGTGAGGAAGGAAGGAAGGATAGAGGGGATGAAGGAGGGAGAGATAATGGCTGAGGATTAGAAATGTGTTTTTTAAAAGTATTTTATTAAAAATGTGTTTTGGTAAGAACTACTGTCTAAGCTCATTTACAAAGCATTTCAAAATGACACGACAGTGTGCATAAAACTCTTTGCACCCCAAATTGTTTCACATAATAGGAATGATCAGTGAAATATGTTAACGGACGTGTGGAAAAGGAATGGGAAAGGAAGCCACATAATTTTTTTCATATTTTACAATGAATTCTTCCGGTGACTGAAAGCATAAGTCATGATTCTCCTTCATTTATAACTCTGAGCTGCCTGTCCATGCCTATGTGCTGAAAAGCATTGATGCACTATTGAAAGAGCCCTCCACTGCTCATTTAATCAGTGTTGGCTGTGTATTTTACATAGAGCAGATCAAATCTGACTGATTTATCACAGACTTTGAGATAAATTTTCCTGTCTGTGCAGGCATATTGCCCACTAATGAGAAAGGGAGTTAGACATGCAAGGCGAGAGCCTTCTGTTATCTTCTTGCTGTAATGTTTCTCTAGATAATGGTCCCATCTATGGAGTCAGTCTATAGGCAGGGGATTTTGGTTTGGACGATCAAACTGGTGTAGAGTTCTGCAGAAGTAATAGCTGCAAATGAAGCTCTATACACAGGTCAGAAGGAAAGACTTCTGCAGGCATTTCCATGTGAATATATAAATAATTGATGTAAGTTTGTTCTCTCTGTGGCGTTTCTTCTTGAAATGTACAGATTTTTTTTAAAAAGACATGGGGAAAGACTATCAAAGTTATTTTTCTCCATTTATTTTCCATAAAATAGGACAAGCTTGTTTGTGCTGCAATACCGCTAAGTGCTCTGTCATTTATCATCACTTTGCCACTATGTGAAACATGGTTTCTCTAGAATGCCTAAAATGTAGGATATACACATGATCAAAATCTGGAAAGTTCTGGATGCCCAGCCAGTAATTTACTTAAAATATTTGAAGTGAACAGTAGCAGTGTGCTTATGTATTCATCAATAATGGAGTCCTTTTTGTCATCTTGTGAATATTTGCAATTTAATACTTAAAGACCTATAAGGGATGTTTTGTATCGGATGTTCAGTTGGGCTCATCAAAAAACGAGACTTGCTTAGGCAGAGCAAATTTCTTCCATCCTGTGTCTACAATAAAATAGGTAGAAGCTGATTTTTGATGCACTAAGTCCCATAATTCTGACTGTGAGCATTTGGGAAATTACATGGTTATTAAATGATGACAGCAAAAGAGATTTCTTCTGAATTTTGTCTACACTTGATGACGAAGAGTAGTTGGCATCACTAAAAGATTTCAGTGAATTTTTGTGGCTTGTGTTACATGGAGTGCCAAGTAAGGCTTATGTTTAGTGTGTGTCTGGATACACTAAGCCAAGGATGAAGAAGGGTACATGTCTGGCTTTGCTTGAACACAGGTAGGGATAGGGTTTAAAAAATATACACTAAATTCAAAAACATCCCATACTTTATAATCAGTGCTATCTGCAGTGTATCTGATTGCTTTAGGAGCTTGTGTGAAAACTTGTGTTCTGTTTTCGGCTTTGTCATTGGTCTGCCAGCAACTCTTAAGTCAGTACTTTCACTGGGTTATGCTTCAGTGTCTCTGTCTAGAAAACTAAGATAATGTCTGTGACTGGCTTCATAAAAGATGTTCTGTTCAACTCATACTCCACTCCCTGACAAAAAAACCAAACCAAACAAACAAAATTCAAACCACCAAAATGCCACCAGTATATGAAAATGGGTTGGGTAGTAAAGTTGTGGATAAATTTTGTCCAGCTGTGTTATAGTGTAGGTTATGTCTCAAGTTAGGATGGACTTAATTTTAAAAAACCTTCGCATGAATCCCTTATTGCTTCCAGAAATCCCCATAAGCTAAGTATCAGACTTTGGATAGGTGACTTGCAGGAGGAATGTCAGAGCTGTAAATGCTCATGGAGTCAATGGAATACCACTCTTAATCCATGTTAGTGCTGAATTCATGCTTTAAAAAGCTAATGGTTAGTCTTCAGAAGTAAAGACTCTAATGAAAACCAAAGCGTTGTTAACAGTCATGTAAAAGCAGAGCTGTTAGTCTTGGTGTATTGTCTTGTGTTCTCTCCTGGGAGACTAAATCACACCACTGTACGTATTCTATATCAACAAATTGAATAAAGCATAGATCCTCACTTTCTGCTTTGAATGCCAGTGAAATTAGATCTCTGCTTAGTTCATAAAATATTTTAGAACTACTCTGGGTGAAAGGTGTCAGGAAAGAGTAAGATGTTTTCCGTATGTAACATTTCCATTAGTTAACACATGCATAGCCTAGTTTTTACTGCCATTGGCATGCAAATCCAGTGTTCCATGTATTGAGAATTACCAGAATTATTTACTATCACTAGCCTGCAAAGCAATCAAAATTAGGGGACTGTGTCTAACAGCTTTAAGCCAAGGTACATCTCTGCCTCTTGAAGAGGATTGTGTTTGTCTCCTGTAACATCCTCTGCTTAGACACCATTACTTCTAGTGCTGAGCGAGAGTGTACGAGGGGATGAGTTGTGACAACATCCCAGGGCTCCTACCAGCCGTGTTCACCCCAGGGAAAGCAGAGCCAGCACACTGTGCAGCACTCTGGTAGTCAGGTGCAATTCAGGAGCCCTGCAGTGAGCATCACAACTCTGGTACACTGATGTTGTGATACTCCGTGATTCCAGTGGAGATGCATTTTCTCTGATTCCCTTTACCAGAGAAGGGGAAATAAGTCTTCTTCTGCATGCTCGAAGGAAACAGAACTCGGTAGGCTCTGGGCAGCTTTTGGAGAGCATTTCTGTGGTCAGTACTTCACTCGCATTGCCTAATGACTACACAGAGTAGAAACAGTATATCTAGGTTTATAGGTTCAGGAAGAAACTTGTGCTATTTTCCAAATTGTTTTGAAGGCTTTTAGCATCAAAAGCATTAGAAAGTTCACTTATAGGAAGCCCAGGTGAACAACACACACAGCAAGTGTTATTCTCTTGTTAGGTTTGGGGGTTTTTTGGCTTAGGAAAAGATGAGATGTAGTTCCCTTAGAAAAATCTGTGGATGTTCTAAAGTATGTTTGCTATTTTTCTTACAATTTTCTGTTAAAGTGCTTTTGGACTTGCTTGTCAGTGACATTCACTGAGCTGCACTAATTTTGAAAAATTCAGAATAGAGTTTTGCCACTTTAGAGATAATCCATGAAAGCTCTCTTCCTGCAGACTGCAATAAATCATCCCCTCCACTAAAAGCCTGGATGTCATTTGAAATTTATTGCATGGAGCTGGTAGTGGACTTAAAAGCCATTTCACATGTCTTATTACTCCAGTCATCTAATTTATGGGTTTCAGCCACAACTGTAGTTGGAAAAGTATTTTCCTTCAACTGATTAATATGATTTCTGCTTTTGCATTCATTTCCCTTTTTATAGTTTTCTATAATCATTGCTAGAGACTTTGGCATCCAGTGTTTAGATATGAAACTGAAAGAAAGGTGCCAAGACAGACTGATGCAGATTGACTAAGCTTTGCTGGCTCTTAGCTGCACTTGTCAAAAGGTATCTCAGTTATTGTTAGTTGAGCAATCTTGCCCTAGGAAAGAGAGAGCTGTCAGGAGCTTCCGTGTTTAACATGAGAATTTGTAACTCCATGAAGGGAGTATGAAGGCAACCTATTAAAGGCAGATGAGGTAAGCATGAGTAACACACCTGGTACAAATAATGAAAAGATCCTGGTGCTTTTTCTTTCTATCCCCTTTTTAGTGTGAAAATTAGTTTGCGTTTACTGTGCTAGGTAAGAACGCTCTTTGATTCTTGTGAAGCTGATGACCAAAAGGAAAAATGGCATGGAGGACATGAGTAAACCAAATAAAAGTCAGTACAGATATTAACCTCTGGATAGGACCATGTTATCCATTTTATGAGTTCAGTTTTATTCTCAGTTCTGTTGATACAAATGCTATGTGAATTAGCAGTTCCACAACACACAATGCTGGTGTGTGTTCTGCATGTATGCTTGCATAAATAGTTTGTAAAGCGTACTATGAAACGACCAAAATTTCTACTGGCTTTCTTCTTCTGGGAGAAGAAGAAATACTGGATTATTCTTGTCCTGACTAGCGTGCACTATTCGTAAAAGTGGTCCAGGCTATACTTGTACTAGTGTGTATACATGTAATGGTGGTGAGGAACCTCATCAGTAATACCACAGTTCCTTCCCTAGCATGAGAACATGCTAGGGAGGAATTAAATTCTCTCACTGTATTGATTTCATACCTAAGTCAGTGCGACAGTGATGGGTCAGGCACAGACCCATCCAGAATTGCTTAAAGACAGTCCGTGAGGCACTGGATGGAGTTTGTCTGCAGCATAGGTGTGGCTAGATAGGGCAGTCTTTCCCATCTGATGCCTGTGGCCTGAGTGCCCAAAGACAGGTGGCAGAAGGCAGAGCCAAGCTGTGCATGATGCTACCTGGTCAGCTGGGCAAAACTGTGTTTACTGGCCAGAGTGGTGACTTTACTACAGCAGATAAAGGTGACACACTGCAAACAGCTTTCTAAGACCAATATACGCTTTACTGCATGATTACAAAAATACAGTCTAATGAGGGGGGGGAGGAGAAAGCCATAGAGCTCTGACTCCCTAATACCCATTGGCTCTGTTTCCTGAGAATTCATAAAGATTTAAAACAAGGATGGTATAAAGAGAATCCTACTGTGGTTTCTACAATGCATGTTTTCTGCTAATAACACCTGGGAGGCAGTGTGAAGTAACAGCTGAGGTGCTTAAGGGCACCTCTAGTGCCATCTACCTCCTGTGCACATCTGTGGATTTGGGCATACATCCAAAAGTAGGCTGGGAAGAAAATCAGCCAACTATGAGACCATTGCAACAGGAGGAGGAGATAGTCCTCTGCTGCTGAATCTGTAAGTTTCTGGGTGTAACCTGGGCACTCCAAGGTTCAGAATTTTTGCCAAGTGGTTAAGTCAGAGCAAAACTCAGAACATCAGTTTGAAGCAAGGGAGCTGAAATTGCTCTTTGTGCTACCAGAAGGAGATATTGCACTGGGAGGCCTCCTGTTCCCCTTGAAACAGGCAGCCCCCAGCAAACAGATTCTGCCAGCCTTGGTAAAGTAGAAATACCACCTACCTCATGCCCCAGCCTCTGCTGGGTGGTGGGGTGTGTGGGCCCCCAGTGTCCAGGTTCAGTACAAGTGGACGTGGCAAGTGAAAATGGCAGTTTTGTTGGGAATTTGCTCTCAGATACCACTGCTGAATGGAAAGCTGATGCTGTAATAGAAAATACAATGCTGGAAGTCCCAAGATGATGAAAGATTAATGACTGAGGGTTAGGCTTGCAACAGCTGTTTCTTTCTTTCCTGCACATAGACAGTAATGTTATGCAAAGATAAACATATTAGCCAAATATTAACTCTTTTTTAAAGGCAAAAAAAAAGAAGTATGTGACAGGTTCCTGTATCTAAACCAGAATAATGCAGGTTGCCAGTTCCAAGCTGAACTCAACAGAGCTGCTGCTGGAATTTTGAGAGAATATTGTTTTGCATAGCACCATCAGTTCGCATTAGGATTTAATAATGAAACAAAGACTTGTTTTCCATGCAGAGAAGTTTATCTAGGAACCAGATCTTGAGCAATTAATGCAGCTACTACAACCACGAGACCTAAGGTGATTTACCAGATTTGAGGTTTGCAAAGTAGGCACTGCATATTTTCTGTCATTAATTTTTCACAGTTCATACTTCAGCATAATGATCTGTCTGTAGCTGGACAATGTTTTTGGGAATGTTCAATCTGAAAATTAATTTGCTTTATCTGTAGAGATGTCTTCTTTGTGTTTGCCTCCTGAAAATATTCCTGCTGTCAAGTTTTGGCAGCACAAATATGAAAAGACACCAATTTTTTAAACTATATGCACAATTATTTGTGCTGAAGGTGCATGTGTGTTCTTTCATTCAGGAAATAAAAAAGAGTGTAAATAGTCTCAGTTAACTCTGATGGAGCTTAAAAAGAAAATATTGAACTGTCTGTGCTTGCCCTTCCGAACTGTTAAAATAGATTTGCTCTCAACTCAATTGAATACTTTCAAGTGAATTTTAGAAGAGGGGATTGGAGAGCTCAATTAAGCTAATAAATTCTTATAGTGAATTATTTGTTCAACTGTTTTAATAGGCAATTCAACCTATTACATTTTAGTTATTTGCTTGTTCCATTTGGCTTTTGTTTCTTAAAGCAACATGGTCTTTTAATGAAATCAGTATCTGTTCTCCTTTTTTTTTTCCTGTGAGACTGTAAATATATAAGGCAAACATACAATCACTGTGCTATTTCTTCACCTTGCTGCACTGAAGGTGTCTTCTCTACGTTTGCTCTCTGAGACAGAGACAAAAAAGCCGCTCTGGGAAGCGAGGCCCCAGAGCAGTGCAGCTCAGCAGACAGCAGATTGCTAATGGCACCTGTATTTCAGTTTACAGTACTGACTGCTAACAACACACACAGCGCGCTCTGCTTGATTTTTTTTCTTTAGCTCCCCCCCTGCTTTTTTCCCCACTCCCACATGCTTAATTAGAAAATCTGATGCAGCCAGAGACGTTATCTGCCATACCGTGTGTGTTAGTAAGGAATGCATTCTTTGATGTTGCTGATAAGCTTTCCTGTGTTGTGGGTAGTTAATTGGTAGTGGAAAGGAAATGTCTGGACTAGTGTAAAGGGAAGCTTCCTAACTGTCTCTCCTGCAGCTGGTCTCACTGGTTGATGAGCCAAGGTGTGGTATTGATGTAGCAGTGGTGAGGAGGTTCTGCCAATATTGCCCACCCCCTAGCAGAACTGCACAGAGCACCTGCACCTTTGGAACAGGTTCTGAATTCTTCTGCTCTTTCATCTTCGTAAGGGAACAAAAATAGGAATAAAACACAGTTCTTCCCAAAACCCGGAGGGCCAAATTCCCTGCCAGTATAAATCAGCATGTGCACTGTAATCTCTCCCTGGGTCATGCTAGTCCATGAGAGCAGGGGATGTGAATGGTGAAGCATTTGTTAAACAGTGAACTAGCCAGTGGGTTAGATACTTGCAAAATTCAAAATAAGAATCTCAAGTTTATTTGAAGTTTATTTTCTGCATCTTTCAAGCTTTAATTTGCCTTTCAATCATATTTTGCCTTTGTTGAATTTAGTTACTAAGTCCTCCGTTTTAGCTCCCATTTACAATACTACAAGCTAAATCTTGTTTTATTCTTCTATTTTAACTAGACAGTGGAAGGACCATGATCTTTCTCTGGCATGCAGGGCATATTTGGGAATTTTGGTTTCGGTTTGTTTAACAGTGTTAGATCATCTGGCCTTTTTTTAGGATTTCTGTCTTTTTGCTGTTATTGCTCACAAGACAACTTTCTCCATCCAGTAGTAGATTACTGGAAATTGTGAAAGGTCCTTCTGTTCCTAATGAACTTCAAAATATTTGTTCTAGTCCTTTGGCTCAGTTGGATATTGGTATTGTCTTTTTGTTTCCCTTCTCCATTTTCTACGATGCCTAACTTCTGTTTTCTACTTACCATTTTCACCTTTCTCTTTCTTTCGTTATAGGCATTTAAAAAGTTGCAGATGGTTTCATTTCCATTGAAAGCCTGGCTGCATTTCTGTAACCAGTGTGATTCTATTTTGAATCATTACATAGTGGCTTTTGGGGTATCTAACACATGATATTCTTAAACTCCTGCCAGTGGTTGTCATCTTTCTGTCATATTTTGGTTTCTCCTGCTGGGTTAATTCAGGCCTAATTGTATTCATCTTTTTTTAAGCTGACCCTAGAAGAGCACCAAGTGCAAAGGTAAGTGGTTTCACGTGCTGTGCAAATGTAGCAGATGTGATGGAGCCCTGCTCACTTGTATGTAAGGAACACTCGTTCTTAATTCTGTTTCTATTCCTTTTCATCTGCCCAAACGATATATTGTGAGACACAGAGAACTTCCCCCCCCTCCTTACGTTTACTGAATTATATTGATTTTGATGGTTTTCCTTTCCATCTCCCTAATGCAGAACTGACAGAATTAGTTAATAACTGATGCTTATCTTGCTGGGACTTCCATCTTGGCTTGGCTTGGCTTAGTTGAAGGGCTCTGGCAGAGCTTCCAGGCTCAGTTCTGCCCCTCCTTGCCTTCTACTGTGTGTTGGTAACAGGCGTGGTGTGCAGGCTGCTGCTTTCTCGGCTGTGCTGGATGTGTGTGAATGGATGGCAAATACACTGAAGTCCAGCTGTGTAAGAGATCCAGAGGAGCTCACAACAGGTTTTCTGTGTTAAACAATTAGAGCAGTGCTGAGGCATTAGCCAAATGTGCTACCTGTTGGGGCAACTTTTGCAGACTGGTTCACAAATACGTGGTAATAGAGGAGATTCAACCTGTTTTCCCTCCTCATACAATAGCAAGGGAAAACCAGCATCCTGCGAATGCCAGTGAGGAGAACCAGATAGTTAGCTATTCTTGGTCATGCACCTTTGACAATGTTGAGCTGCCCTTCTTGCTTTGTTCCCATCTGTATCCGCAGTGCTGCATTCCGTCTAGAAATCATGGGAATGCAGCAGAGGAGAAAAACTTTTTTGTCCAAATTACCTGACTCGGAATTAAGGCTGAAGGTGATTTAACCTTGGTGATACCTTGGAGGTGATAGTATCTGGGTGAGTTAGGGATTTCCATTAAATGGCAGTGAGGTCCTCCTAGAGAGGTCACCAGATTTCCAGGGTCTGTCAAAGGGTAATGGAATATGTAAGAAGCATTCATCCAAACTAATTTTTTTAAGAAGAGAGGCTGACAAAAGCTTTTCAAGTAAAGTCTTGGGAAAAACAACTTAGGAAACATCTTATTCTCGCCCATTCATCTATCTGATCTCCATTTCAGGCAGAGGGATTCTATAACACTGATGAGCATGACTGTCTGATTCCACTTCACTCCTTAGTTTCTGTGGAGCAGCAAAGGAGGCAGCTCTGTTTGCAAACTCAGAGGGAAGCACGTTAGAGCCTTATTTGTGATCAATCCCAAACTTTCCCATCTTGACAGAGTCTGAGATCAGTGACTGCACAAATAATATGTGACAGGCCACACCATTTTCAGGGTGTATGGCATGTGTATGGGATGATGATTTTTAGTAGCTTGTTCGATACACATCCTTTCAATCGGAAATACAGATGTCTGTGTAATGCATAACTTACCTTATTAACAATTTGTATTTCAGGCTGCTAAGTACATACAGTAGCATGCATACAATCCCAGATGGATAATTCTTGTTGGTGTTTGACAAAAACACAACTCTTTTGCAGTTTTTGCAGTCACTTAAGAGGACGTTTGAAGGCTGGAGTAGTGTGGCAATCCCTGCTAGGGCTGACAGCGTATGAAGAGGATTTTTGTATTTTAGCTTGTTTTCCTTCCTGTTGCTATTGACTCATCCACTCTTTTTGCTGTCTGTTTATGCTCATTTATGTGCACTAATTCAACTGATTGGTTAAGTTCCACCACCCACTTGCAACTTCAATGAATAATGTTTTAGGCCTGGTGTCTCACAAGTGCAGGCCCCTCACACATCAATGTCATTACCGGAATTGCTTTTACTGATAGCAGCCACGTGGCAGGTGTACAGAGAGCAGCCTGCAGAACGAGCAGCATGAAGAGCATCATTCATCAGGTTTGCTTACAAAAACTCAGCTTGTCTCTTAGCATGAAAAAGTTGTGGTCCCCTTCCTCCTCCATTCTTTGCCTTCTGCCGCCTGTGATCACAATGCGTGCTTTTTCTCACTGTCTTGATTTTTCATGTTGTGATTTCAAGTGAGGAGTCCAGATAGGATTAGGTTGTGTCTTGCTGTTGCATAGAAACCTTTGAAGAAGATTCAAGGAATCTCTTGTGCTTTTGGAGGATGCAGGAAGGTTCATTACTTCCACGCGAACCAGAGCAGTTTGATTATCTCTAGTAAAAAATGTACTTGTCTACAATACTTCAAGTGAGTGGCTCAGCTTAAACCATTGCTTAAATTTAAACACATATGTAAGTTTTTCCTGAGCTGGATCCACGAAAGGCACTCACAGGGACAGACTGCAACAGGTTTATAGCACCATCCCTGCAGAGCTACTTGTGGGAGGAACAGTCCTCACTTGGTTCTTCTGGCTATTGATGATTTATTTGGGCTTTTATTTTAACAAAGTGTCTCTGCTTCCTTGTTATAATCACCACAATGAATCCAGGAAGCTTTCATGACCTTAAGAAGGGTAACTTAATATTGGCATTAGATTTTAAAAGGGGAGTTGTCGTGATTGTTCTTAATTGAATCTGAAAGACAAAAAAGACTTTAAAGATCTCAGCTGGCATTTGAAAGAATGCCCTCTTCTTGTTCTAGGTTGTATTTTCTCATTAAAATGCCCCCTTTCCTGTAATCGCTATTTCACAGTTCAGCCATCTCCAGATACTGTGAAACAGCTGTGCAAAGGTCAAGTACAAGAGGGCAATGGGAGAAGAAAATGACACCACAGCTCCCAGGGTTTCCAACCACCCTGTTAACAAATTTACTGACACAGGGCATAATTTTCACTGACGCTGCCCATTTTTTACTGACACCGACTCTTAAGACTCCATAGGGAGCAGATGCTGACATCTCTCTTGACTTTGAAAAGCTCATTGCTGAAACAAAAGGGTTTTATGCAAAGATTTACATAAAGTGTCTAAACATTAAGCGGGGGATCAATAGTTCTTCAAGTCTGAGTAATGATCCCACATGGAAAAGCTACATTTTAATTAATAAGAATGCATCCATACTTTATCTTTGTATTTTCACACACAACAACATCCCCCCCACTCCCCCTGCCCATCTTGGGTTTTTTTCAAGCACATACTGTTTCTTATCACTCCTAGTCTGAGTCTCTTTGGGCTCTGATTCTGCTTTGAGACTTGTGCAGACAGACCTAACACCTTTATGGCTTTTTAGTGAGGCCAGTGGAGCTTGGTGCACCTGTACATCTTTGCAGATATTACTGTAAGATCAAGCCCTTGGTTAAGAGATAAGGGTGGCTGGTAGATCTCAAAGAACTTATTCCCTCCTGGGTAGATTTAATTTAAACTAGACCTTACTGTTCAGAAATAAGAGTTGTCTGGTTTAGCACCATGCTCAGATTTTGTCTTCTTGGTCTCTCCAGTTATTTGCTGTTGACTTTTCAGTCCCACATAAACATGGTTTTGTCTAGTTCATCTCTTAAACCTGGCAGCTAAACTGTGCTCTGTGTGGTGCACTTGTAATTCCTTCTCCTTTTGCTGCTTGTGTTCCCTCAGTTGTTGACTGTGACTGGAAAATAGGCGTACAAAGCATTTTGCATTCTCTGAATGTACCACACAGTAATTCTGCTGTCTGAAAACTCTGTAATGTCAATAATTGATGCACTTGAGAAGTGGTAATTAAATTAGTTAATTATGCTGGTAAAATTACATGCAATTATGTGACTGCAGGGTATGTTTAGTAAATTAGGCTTTCCCATACTCACTACATATTGTGGTGCCAATTTTGTTCCTTGATGATTAGGTAGCTTTTGATACTTCTTAATTGATTTAATACCTGGATCTTCATTAGCCCTCGATTGCTATGCAATGTATGTCTGACATTTTTCTCTCTGATATTTCACAGAATATCATTCATCAAAAAAAAAAAAAGAAAAAAAAAAGGAAAAAAATATCAATCCATATATATATACACATTCCTGTCAGATGTTAAAGCATCGAGACTTCAGGGAAAACGCTGTCTTCTACAAGTGTCTTGCAGTGACTTGCCCACTAGCATGAGATGCCAATCAACTAACTGTCCCTGGAAACCCTCTAATATAGAATGACTGATTTCATTTATGTTTCTCTTGAAAGATCCAAATAAATAGGTGTCTCAGGGAAGACTGGCACGGTGACAGCTGTTTTAATGACACCTGTTATCTTTGCAGAGAGCAGTGAAAGGTTATTAAAAGGTAACATTAACTCAAATAAAAATTTCAAGGGGGTCAGATTTGGTTGTGCCTGCTGCTTGGGTGGGGTTTGCTGTATTTCATTCATGCTTGCTCAGTATTTTACATGTCAGAATAGCCTCCCAGCAGATGGTTACCTTCATGCTGGCTGTGTTTACTATCACACACCTCTCCCAGATCTGCCTGTCTCCATGCCCTGTGTTTCCCCCCACCAGCACATACTCTATTGCTGTCAAAAATGATGCTTCTGAGTATGACACCTGTCTAGGGCTGCTAGTGACAAATTGCACTAAAGGCTGAGAGCCAGATCTTTTGTTTTTGCTCATAGGGCAAAATCTCTGCGAAAGGAAGGGAAGAGTAGGGTGGAACTTGTTCTTTGGCTTTGGAGTCATGAACCATATACCATGGTCTCTACCTCAGCCCAGTCCAGCAATGTGCCAGTATCAAAAGCGGTGGGGTCTGAGTGACGGGGCAGCTAAATAACTGGGCTAAAGTGACCTGAGAAGAAAAGGTTCCACTACTATGATGACTTCAGAAAAGGATGAATGGCTCTATCCTGCTCATGTAATGTTTCTAGGGACTTGATACAGATAGAGGCAGGCAGAACCCTTGGTTTGTCAGTCAACTGTATTGTGAGACACACCTTCCTCTGTTTCTGTCCCTTCACGGTGCCGTTTGTGAGGTGGCAGGGGAGCACGGACTCAGGGCTTGTGTAAGAGCATGAAGGGTGCCCATGCCCATTAAATCTTTACTCACCAGTGAAGTCAGCATGTGCTGCTCAGAGAAATAACTCCTGAGGAAAGACCTTTGCAGGTGTACAGGTAGCTTTGTCTGAGCTTTGCTTTTTAAAGGAAAACCAACCTTTCTGTAATTTCCTGTGGCTGCTGGAGCATCTTTATGATGGTTTGAATATTAACCCAGGGGGGATCAGTTCATGTTGTTTCTGTTTGCTTTGTTTAGGCCTTTACTGTCTTTTCCATTTCTCCGCTTCTTTTCAATGTTTATTACATAAATTCCTTTTGTGCCCCTCTACCCAACCCTAATTTTGGCCAACTCTTTTTATATGGCAAATACACAGTTCAGGCATAAAACTTTACAGGAGAGAATTTCCAGTATTTCCAGAGTGCTCAGTAATGCCTAGAGCTGGCAAACTGTCTGGCTTCTTAAATCCTGTCTATCGTGGCTCTTCAGACTTGCTGGTCTCGGGGAACTGAGGCTGTGTGGTTCTCGAGCACATGTGAACTTCCGAAGAGAGAGAGTCTTCATTTCTCCAGACCTCTAAATTAGTACTTGCAGGGAAATTTCTACTTTTATGAATACAACAATATCACAGATTCTTGAGCTGTTTCTGTAATTTTCAAGGTCACATTAAAACTGAAGTTAAATGAGTACTACTGGATGTGAAGGCTTTCCTACATACTTACCACCAGCAAGAGCTCTGGTTCTGTTTAAGAGGCTAATCAGTATTTGAAAAATCATAGTTTTGTTCTATGAGAAGAGCTGCTCTTAAAATATGAAGGAGTAGAGTCAATTAGAAAGAAAACAGTGAAGAAATGTGCAGATTTAGATGGGAAAGCTCTTTCCTAAGGATTTTAGTGGGTTGAATAGATGGAGGGATAGGACCTCCTGCAGGCGTGCAATGGTCTTACCAGTGAGTCTGTTAAAATACTGCCTGCTTTGCCTGGCAATCTCTGATATTTAACGCGTTTGTTCAGACTTCCATGTTTAGGAAGGTGCTTGAAAATTGAAAATAAAGGGAAGCTCAAACTTAAAATAACTGTAATAGCAGTGGGGATGTGTAGAAGCTTCTTGCTGTTTTTCTTTAGTGGGGACGTGGCTCTTGCTGTCTTTTGAAAGCATTGCATTCAAAAGAACCTATCTTTATTTGGCACCTTTGTGCTAGTGAGGCTGGCGTGCTACCTTGTTAGCTGGCGTCATGCCATCCCAACAGATGGACAGGAGTATAGACAGCCAGGAGACCATGTACAAGCATCAGTATGTGTGTTGAGGGCAAGATCCCCTAGCCAGAAGTGTTGAAATGCTTGTCTGTTCTGTGTTCCTGCGCTTGTGGCTAAGTAAGATGATGTACCAGCCCTGAGTGGAATCAGCTGCACTGGCATAAGCTAATCCTTCACCTCCCAGGCAGGAGCTGCTCATGCAGAATTTGGGTTGGTATTCCTGTGGGAAGTCTGGGGCTTCCTGAGAACCACTGGTGCTTTCTACATAGCATATAGTTCACAGTGTGGTGAGGCCAACTTTTAAAGTCACATCTTCCATAGGTCATACTCAGTCTCAGCGTACAAACAGAGCTCCATCAGTGGTGATGAAGCCTGAGGTGTAAATGTCTGAGTCCAATTCTGACCGGTTTAGTGCACCAAGATTTCTGCTAGGCTTGGAGAGTGGAGAGAGCTTGTCTGTAGATTGCTACAGAAATTCATTGTTAGACTTCTCTGGACGTCTTTCATGCTGTTTGTCTTTGCCTCAAGAGGCAGCATTTTCCTAGTGAGACACACAGAACTACATCTGTTAACATTAAGTGGTTTTGTAAATTCAAGTAGCGACTTGACTGAATTTATGGAATCAAAGATGAAGAAGAATGGATCAATCTAATACGTAGTTTAAGGGGTGGACGGAAAGCCACGATTCCATAAGACTATGACATTAGTTGAACTCTAATCAGCTTTAAATTTGGGATTCAGATAGTGGATGTTTAGTTTGGGAATGGCCACTTTTGTATTAGTCCAAATTTGCTTCAAGGTGCTGTAGAGTACACCGAAAAAAATCCCTGTTCATAACTGAATTAGTACTTATTTGTAAAAGTCTTGCTAACTAAATTGGTTTAAATTTACCTGGGTTAAACTGTACTCAAACTCCAAATACAAACTCTTTTCAGGCTTATGCTTGAGTTTACTTCATTTAAAGAACTGGAAGCCATTTCAGAAGAGTTGTAGGGTATTTTTAAAACCTTGTAGAAGACACTGATAGAATGCTGTGAGGCAGCATACAAGGGGTTGAGATCTGCGGTTCAGAGGCCTGCACAATTGTGAGCAAAGGCAGGCAGTGATATTAGCAATCATTCATGAGAACAATATTTGGAAAATCAGCTTTGCAGCTTAAAGGCTGTATACTTATATTTTCTCTTCCACCAACAAAATATTAGCTTCAGCTATTAGCTGAAATATATTCAATTGGAAAACTCTGTCTTGCCGTAGGTCTAGATAGACATTTTGGTCACAGGGTCAAGATCTTTGGTATGAACTTTATCATGCGATACCTCTTCCTTACCATGTACTAACACATATTTTAGGATGACTTTGTGTGAAAGACATGTATGTATATTCTGCTAATTTTAGCAAGTGGAACTAGTTGAAATGGCAATATTCACATTTGCACATAAGCAATCCAACAAATGAATTAGTTCCCTTTAAGCATATTTAAACATAAAACCCAGTATCTACCCAGTCTGAATTGGAAAGGGTCTCGCAGATAAGCTAGCAAAATCCCCAGTATGGGTCATGATCATGTTTGTTGGATGAAATATTAAATTAATTGGTCCCAGTTTACTTCCAAATAGGTATATGTGTGTAGGTAGCAGAAATGTGTGTTGGCTTACACCCAGCTTTAAGAAAGATTGTTGAGATATCTGTTAGATTGGAAAAGGGGAGGCTTGGGGATCATATCAAAGTATAAAAACACCTGAAGGAAGGGAGGGAAGAAGATAGATCCAGACTATTTTCTGTGGTGCCTAGTGACAGGGCCAGAGGCAATGGGCACAAACTGAAACACAGGAGGTTCCCTCTGAACACCAGGGAACACTTTCCTTACTGTGAGGGTGATTGAGCAGTCACACAGGTTGCCCTGGGCATCTCTCTCCTTAGAGATATTTAGAAGCCATCTGGATGTGGTCCTGAGCAGTTGGCTCTAGGTGACCTTGCTTGAGTGGGGGTTTGGACAAGATGGTCCAGAGGTCCCTTCCAGTCTCTGCATGGAAACTAATTGGTGTTGCAATTGAGTTCAGATCATATGTGCCAGACCTCTCAGCCAAAGGGAATTTAGTTATCTTTTTTTTACTTTTCTTTTCTATTTTTTTTAATGCCACTTGGTTATGTGCAGAGGGTAGTGAGATGTATTCATCTTATCAGCATACTTCCTCCTATTTTCTGCAGGAAGTGCTCAGCATCAAAGCACTGAAGAGCAGTTGAAATGTACTCAGCAGGTCCTTGATTCTCTATTAGTGCTGTTAGTGATTTTTTGTAAAGCAGGTCCTTATGTGAAGGCACAGGAGAAAGCTGTTCCTGTGATCTCTCTGATCACTCTTTCCAAGTGTTACAGCTCCCAGTATGGGGCTATTTGGGTGTATCCCAGTGAGAGGTTCGGATCTTTATGTGATAATGGCATCTGTTCCAGTCTTTCACCATGGCATGCTGATGATCTAGGTAGGAATACTCTTTGCCTACAGAATACTCTACATCATTACTTGCAGTGATTATATGATCACTTGTATATCCTTAAACCAAAAAGAGGAACCACTTAAGTATAATCTCCTCTACAAACCTGCTGGTAACCAATTTGGTTTCACAGAGCAATTCCAGGACCACTTGGATTCGTGAAGTCCCACATACAGCGTGACCTAGCACACAGTGTAGTACTAGTGCGTGTCAGTTTGCGCACATACGTCTACACTAGATATTAAATCTCCACAGTAGGCTTTCTACCAATATACCCTTGTTCTTTTCATTTTATATTTGAAATTATAATTAGTAACAACAGGTGCAGACTAGATTCTCCTTGCAGAAAAGTAAAACGCAATTGGATAGCTAGCAAGGAGAAGGAATGCAGATTTCAGAATGGTACATGGAGCAGCTACAGTACAATTGTATGCTGGGTTGGCTGTGGCTCTTCTGAGCCATCACAGCTTGTCCGCTATTTGTGTCAAGTTCAAAGATGTCTCCATAAGAAACATCCATTTCCACACAAACCAAAGATGCTTGTTTGCTCTTGCAACTCTCTTTTCATCTTTGTTACTTAATGATTCTTGGCTTTTCTCTCTTTGCTGTCTTCACTGTCATGTTGATGCAGCTGACAGTGAATGCTGTCCTTATTTTAACCCCAGTCATTTTATGTTTGCCTTTTCAAGCACCCAACCCACAGTGACCCTGGAATCAGACATTTAGCTGTATTAATTGCAATGTGGGTGCATTGCAGTAGCTTTGATACACTGGCTGGCTGTTTCATCACTTAGAGAACTTTCTTCTACTTGCCACTGCTCTAACATACATGTTTAGACTGTTGGGCACCAGTAAATATGCTTTACTACCCTTTTAAAAACTTTTTTTCATTGAGTCTGAAATTTGCTACAGCTAGTTTTCTGTCACATAGATTCCTTACACATGTCCTGTCTACTTTATGGGCTCCTGATGGGAAATATATCAGGAAAGTCTAAGCAAAGGATTTTGAGAGGATTGAGATTACAGAGTAACTCAGAGCAACTCTGTTCAGAGTAACTGTAGTGTCTCAGTTTACCACTACAGTTGAACAAATGGCAGAACTGTTAGTTTGCACCTAGAGCCACTATATATTTGAAGCTTAATCTAGTCCTATCCCAGAGGCTCTGGAAACTCAAATTTGGATGCTACTGCTGTCCTATTATATTAGCAATACCTGTATAAACTGGTGGCTCAGCCTACAAAGACCTTGGGTTCTGTTGGCTTGGACAGGGGGAGAGGAGAGATGGAAATTGAGCAGAGGTCTTTAGGTAGAGTCATTTAATGTCTTGTCTGTGTTCTGGTACCACCAGTCTCAGGTATTTAAAAGGTCTTAAGTTAATTGTCCAGAGCATTTATGTTGTGAGATGCAGGACACCAAAGCAAATTATTAAGGGTTAAAGCAGCCTTATATTTTCTTTTAAAGTATTTTCTCATTTTTGACTTTCAAGGTGCCAGTTGGATCATGATTTGAAATGACGGTCTTGTTTTTAATTTTGTGGGGTTTGTTTGTTTGTGTTCTGTTGGTTTTTGGGTTCTTGTTGGGTTGGTTTTGGATTCTGTTGGGTTGGTTTTGGATTCTGTTGGGTTTTTTTTACACCACTGTTGTCTTTAAGAGAAATTTTGGGTCTCACATAACTGCTAACTTTTGGGAGCTGGAACTTTAACCAGAATATCAAGGACTGTAACACTTTCGATTGAAATTGTTGGAACTAGCAAAACTGGGCTTTCTGATTGCCGGTTTATTTTATAGGCATGATCAATTGCAGTAGGTCACCAAAAACTAAAATGATGTGCTCCTTCAGTCTGTTACAATCTAATTGAGAACATCAAACATGTCCATCCAAAAACCAAATGTGTTATACATTTTAATCTGTACTTGCAGATCACAGTGCACACATACAGAATATTAGATTGTGAGCTCTCTATTCATATTTGCAAAGATTTTTGTATCTTTGCATAAGGAATACTTTTATTTTACAGTGCATCCAAAGTGAACCTAACTAAGCCACATAAAGGCATATCACATGTTTTGGCTTTGTCACTCACTTCATTGTGTGCCAAACACAAATTCCAGTTCCTTGTGTTTTACTTACAATAACATTAGTGTTTAATTCCACAAGCTCAATCAAAGCTACACTTAATATAAAGAAAACAGAGTGCTTATTTTATAGCTGCATTAAATACTTTCCCCTAAAATGGTTTAAGGGGTGGGTTTTTTTAAATTTATGGATTTTTTTTCACAAAGCTAGAGACTTTGTTTTGGTTTTAGTACTTGTATTTATAGTTGTGGAATGATCATTTTCTGGTTGATTTCACATTGAGCTCTCTCAAAACTAGTTTTAATAGTTCCATGCCCTTTAAATCTTTTTCTTTCTATCACTGCTGTTACAATATATTATACTTTATATTCTTAAGCTATTAACTTGGTGCTCAGTTAATGATTTGTTGGTGGTTAAAGGGAGTGTGTCTGGGTTGTTTGTATTGGTAGTAGCTTTCTTGTTTTTAAAGAATGGCAACTAATATAAATAATTCCAATAGTGGAAAAATATAAACCAGCAAGGAGTTTGTTTCATGAGGCTTAGATAAGATGAGCCAACACATAATATATCAATCAACCTATTTTTGGCTAAAAGCTTGCATGGTGTTTGGTAGTTAATGATGATGTGCTTTTCTTGGAGAGATGCAAAGGACAAAAGGGACTTTTTCTTTTCTTAATACTTCATCTCCAGTGTGAAAGGAAACTTGTGAGTTACTTCTGGACTGTTTTCTGTAATCTAGAGTACCAGTTGGATTTGGTCTGTGGGATGATCTCTAAGTAGAAGATGGAGAGGGAGTAGAACAAAGCAGGAAAGGGGAATATAGGGAATAGAAAGATGCTTCCCCATTCTCATATTGTGCCTGTTGATGAAGTTTTGCTTTGTAAGGAACAATCTCTTTGCTGTTCCTAGACTCTCAAAATTACATGATCATGTATGACAACACCACCCCTGAAATGATGCAGGACATAATGTCCTCTAAGCATCCCCAGTTTTCACTGTGTCCTAGGTTGGGAAGGGATGCTTCCTTGAGACTCACTGAAATTTGCTATGACTTGACTACGGATAGTAGCCAAGCACCTCATATGGAGCTCCTTTGTCAAGTATGGGCCTGAATGTATTCCTGTGCGCAGTGTCTCGTTTACCAGGTGCTATTTGTTTTCCTCTTAGCTCCACTTTCCCGGCAGGACAAAATGCCATCTATCCTTTCTTGATCTGTGACTGACTGCTGCTTTAATTCCTTAACTAAGTGCTGGTCTTCCTTGTTTTTTGACAGGGCTCCTGTTTCCTAATGTCTAGTTTCTTCTTTCTCTTTAGTAACTGTATATGCACAGAGTAGTGTCACAACTTTGGAATTACGAAAAGATATTTTGGATAGACCAAACTCATGGCAGAGCTGTACTTAACCACAGACTTATTTTTTCCTTCTTGGGAAGTTGGATCTGCATGGAGGATCTTTTTCAGGCTTATGATAATTGGTAGTTGATCAATATGTGCTTCCATGCAACAAAATAACCCCTATAGTTATATTTATTGAATATTTATATTTTATTGTGCTTATCCTGAAATGGTTTGCATGAACATATAAGTCATATAATAGCACAGATGATCAAATCAAAGGTTTTACCTCCTTGAGGCTGAGAATTTATTTTGATAAGTGTGATCTGAAGGACAAGACCTCTGAGTTGTAGCACAAACTGGAGAAGGTTTTACAGTGAAAGGTCAGAAAAACACACCATAAAAAGGTGAAGTCAGAGGGGAGAATGGGCCATTGAAAGGTCTGATTTTTCAGCTGTCAGATTTACAAGCAGGTGGAGAAAATGAGTAAAACTTCATGGAGCAAGAAAAAGAAATCAGTGTCCTTTGCTGCAACCTGTGTTTTGGCACCCCTCTTTCTCTTCTTTACCAGAAGAATAATTCCATGGAATGCAGTTTTTCTGCTGAATTCCTTTAGGATCTGGATCTGGGTACATATGGGTAAGATTCTTATCTCTGCCTACTATGTCCTGCATCTTTTGGAGAGATGTTCTTCCTCTCCATCCCATGCAAATATCTGATATGTGATGAACATGCACCTGGAGTTACTCTCTATTAGCTTCCCACTGTAAGCAGCCCAAGGAAAGGTTACAGCTTTTTACCTGTATGGTTGTTTTTCCATCCTCCAGGTGGCTACAGAGGTGATGTTGGTGCAGGTCTTCTTTTGGGTCAAAATCTGCCAACTCAGATATAAACACATTTAATTCCCCTACAGCTGTCATATACAAACCTTTGCATGGGATGTTTTAAATTGGGAAACATGTGAGATGCCTGGCCTTGTCTTCCAAAATCAATAAACTTTATAAGTTATTTGCAAGTTATATATGTGTAGATATGCATCTAGTCCTTGCTGTGCTGTTCCAGGGCTGTGTTAAACTGCTAAACATAAATGTGCATAAAAGGGAGGATTTAAAGTCTAATGCTCTTTCTGCAGCAGAGTCACCAAGGGTTTACTATTCCTGTACAGAAATGTTGCTGTAGGTGATGTTTTTTCAATGAGGGAAGATATTGCCGTGCTGTCTCCGGGAACCACTAAAATCTATTTCTTTTATAACTACTTTTTCCCAACTTAGCAATCTCTAGTCTTAGCACCAATTTGTTTGGACTTTTGAGGGTTTTGGTGTTTGGGTTTGTTTTTGTTTTTTTTTTTAAATTCTATTATTAAACCTGGATGATACATTTTATTTTTTAAAGCATCCCTCACATAGTAGCCACCATCACTCCAGGGATAAATAGGATAGCATATGCAGCCAGGTGTAGAGGTAACTATATCGAGTAGGATATGCGATGTGGAAGTGAGGTGCCTCAACTTTCCTTGTCTGAGAAGCCTTTTGCAGTCAGGACATCAGCAGAGGTACCAAAGCAAGGGGTGAACAATAGTGGAAGGGGAGAGAAATCAAGGGGAAAATAAGGTGGCCAAAAGAGACTTTGAGGGAGCAGGAGTTTGCTTTTCGTTGCTGCTGCTGAGTTTTGTTTGTGTGGGTAGATTGGTGACTCACAAAGCAGATGCAGGGAGTTGTGGGAGAGAAAGGCAAGAAAGAGTGAAAGGACAAAAAGAAAGCCAGTACTTGTTGAATGCAGGGGGCACAGTCCACAGGTTAGCCAGATTAAGCCTGTGAAGGATTTTAGCAACAAGGAGATTGATTTTGATCTGAATCCCATAACGATTTGAAAGCCAGTGGAATTGCCCATGGTGGCCAAATCCAAGTATTCAAAGCTCCAGAGTTTTCTCTCCCTGTTCTTTCCAGATCTCTTGAAATTGGTCTAAATATCACAAGACTTTCAAAAATGATTCAAAGTGGTTTTATTTCCATTTTTTAAACTTCATTCTTTTCATCCAGGTTTATCAATTTTCATCATTCTCTGAGACCTTGCAGAGCACCAAAACCACCAGAAATACTCGTGCTGATGTAGTCTAAGATGTCTTAATTCTGTCTGGCAGATTCACCTCAGATATTGCACTGATGACTTTCTAAAAATGTCATGTCACAAATTATTTGCCAGAAGTATTAGTTTTGTTTCCCTCTTCAATTTATACAAGAATGTCTCCTTGGTGAAGACAATTTTTTTTAATTTGTTTGAGTTTTTTTCAGATGTATTGAGAAAATCATCTACAACATGAATTTGTTCATGGACTACTTTTAATAGTCAGCCTCTGCAGTTTTCAAGCGAGACTCTGGCAGCGTGCAGAGGCTTGACAGTTCCTATGCTATCATAAATGATGTTGATATATGCTTGGTTTATTTTTTCTTATAATGTTAGTGCAGCCAGTATACTGACAGAATATAGAACCTCTCACAAGCTGTCCAGGTAGTGAGTCTTTTTATAAATGGTACTGGCATGTGGTTATAGAGTTCTGTAGTAACCCACCTGGGAAGATTCAAATGCAAAGCAATTCTGACTTTTTTCGGCAGAGGTATGTCTACACAGTGCACCAGGCTCTCTGCAGCAAGTTTTTAACTCACACATCAAAGCCACCTTGCTGGTTTTAATTGTCTCTGAACAGTGGACAGTAGTGATAACAAATCATAATGAGGATAGACTTCTGTGTGTGTCACATCATGTCTGTGGTCCCTAGTTTCCCATTTTGACCTCCTATTTTGATAGCCTCCCAAAGTCCATGCACAAAATCCTGGCTGTAGCTGCACTTTAGGGCAAGCTGTGTGCACCTTTCACTGGTCCTGCAGTGACTACAGGAATGACTGCATGAGTTCCAAATGTATGTTTGGCACAGGTGCAAAAGTTTTGATTTTGAAAAGAAGTTAAAACCTTGGCTCCATTTAAAATAGAGGGAGAGAAAAAAAAAGATTAAGTTTTCTATGGTAAGTCAAAAATGAAGTACCTTTCTCTTGGTCTATTTTGATTTCACTTTGAAATAAAGCCTTAGAGCCCAAGCTGTAAGTGTACTGCTTCAGCAGTAGCTCTATTTCTCAAGTATAGGTTGCTTGCCAACCACCCTAACAAAAGAGGATTTTGGAACGCACAAGTCCTGGATCATATGTGAGTGTTGAGAGATGTCATAAAGCTTTGGGTTCTACTCTAGTGCCAGGAATGGGGACAGGACTGTACTGATGTAGACATCTGATGCAAACAACAAAATTACTCTGAGTTGATTTGGGGGCCAGAAGCCAACTCTGCCTTGGCTTTTGCACCTTGCCTCCCGGCAGGGCTGATGGAATGACATTGCTCTTGGTATTCCATTGTGTCCTGTAGGCAGAGTCCCAGCTAGTGCTGAGCCTCCTCAGGCCCACAGAGCTGCTGTGTTAACCAGCTCCACGGCAGCAAGTCTGCAAGCTCTGAAGTCCCTGACCATGAATGTGATTTGACTGTGAAAATGGTTGCCATAAGGCACTGCTGAGGCCAGAGGATTTAGCAGGATTAAGCAAGGGATTGAATGCTTTTGTATAAATAACCTGAATATCCAGAATTATGGCTGTTAATGCTGACAAACATGCCAGGTGGAAATACTACCTCAAGCTTTAGGGTTTAACATCTAATGATCACCACAGAAAAAAAAAAAGCAAAAAACCTTCTAAGGGGTGGCATATCTGAAACCTCACCTCTAACAGGTTTTCTTGTTTCTTTTTCTAAGACGCTTGGTGCATGGCTCAGCCCAGAGGCAGGATGTTAGAATAGATGGGTCACAAGTAAGATTCCATGTGCCAGTGTTTATGTCTCCAGTGGCTTCCTCTACTCTTACTCACCAGGAAGACTAAGTGATTTTGGTACATTTATTTATTTACAAAGCATTATCCAGCATTACTAAGGAGAAGTGCCTGTGAGTAAAGTGTATGTTGGCATGAGCTCCTCTCGATAGCTGGACAGCAATAGCAGATGCTCCCTGGCTGTACTAGTTCCAGTAACTGGGCATCTTCACAGAGACATGTCAATGGGTGGCAAGGAAAAGAAAAATCTCACCTTTCATTAGGTTTGCTTCTGTGGGCTGAACTTATGACTCATCTTTCAGGCATGAAAAACACCCACAGTACCACACCCCCCTGGCAAAGCCAGGTGCCTGAGTGCTCCAGAGGCTAATTCTTGAGGGAAACCCTGGAAAGGCACTCGTTCTCCATGCCTGAATAACATCTAGTGTTGTTACCTTGGGCATTTTTCTGTCCAGCCCTGTTAGCAAAAGAGCATCATACAGAGCTGTTGCTTTGCTTGGAATAGCCTTGCAGCACATAAAATAAAGGTCAGTAACTGTGACCTTAAGAGCTTAACGAGAGAAAGCACGGATTTTGAAAGCAAATGGGCTTTAGTCAGTGGTGCCTGATTCTTATATCTTTGGTCCAACTGAAAAATTTCCATATTCCCTTTCCCAGTTTATAGGTGGGAAACTGAACACGCACAGGGAAAGGAAATGCTGGAGACCAGCACTACATTCTGAGTAGTCTAGAAGTGGATCTGCTAATAGGGCTGTGCCTGTTATGGCCTGCTGCCCTCAAAAAAACCAAATAATGCTCTTCAGTATTTCATATGTGCACATGAGCTCCCAGCTGTATTTCTTCATATCTTGTTTGTTTCTGATGATCTTCTTCTGAGCTTCTTCCATTTCATTGTGGAAGTACTAAAAAATCACAAAAAACATAGGCTTACTGGACAGATTTTGTGCTTTTAATCAGTTAAACATTTAGTCTTTTGGGAGGTGATTCTTCTAGCTCCTGAACTGTGAACATAGGCCAAATGTCCTCAAACTAGGTAGAAGAAGACTCATAAAAGGCAGAATTAATAAGATTCTGTAATTTGAGAAAGGTTCATTGACTTGCCAGATCCCACATAGCTAATGATTTAAGCAGCTTGAATTACAGAGGCATTATCAGTGCAGGTTGCAACTTTATTCTGCCTGGTGTAAGTTGCTGCATTTCTCCATTTAATGAAGGATGCTTTGGGGTTAGAATATTGCTCAGCAAGTGAAATGCTGTAATTCCTGCTAAGAAGCAGACTTTGGACAAAGCTTTTTCTGTAAAGACAGAAGACAGACATATTTTTTTCTTCCTCTTCTGTACTTGCAAATGAGCAAGTAAGGATGTTGCAGTGTTTAAATGTATATGCAAGAGTTCTACCTGCCTGTAAGATCAGGGAGATGATTTATGCTGCAGCTTGTTCTGCTACACCACAGCTGCAAATGTCATGCTCCTTTCTTTGCCTTTTGTCCACTGAGATGCGTGGCTAGGTGTCCATGACAGTCACATAGTTAAGCGACACTCAGATAAAAAACTTCAAAGCAAAACCTTCTCTTCACTGTAATTCCTTAATCTATTCTGGCTCACAGCAAAGGCTTGGGGAACTTGGACAAGGTTTTTATTTTTTAAATTTTTTTTATTTTGCCACAGTGTGTGCTACTATACATTAAAATATATCTTCAGTGCCAAAAGGGACATCCATTGACATCTAAGCGTATTTCCTTTAGAGTGGCTCTTTGTAAGCATACCTACTTATGCAGAGAGAGCAGATAAAGATGACAGGAATGAGAAGGGAATCCAGACTTCTCTGCTTTTACAGGTCAGGAATTTTAAACCCTGTGGGGCAGCACACAAATGCACCCTCTGGGATAGCTAATGACTTTGTTCTGTTCCTCACATGAAAAGCTATTTTGCCTTGATTTCAGCCTTTTTTTCTAGACGATGTTTATTATAGTAAAAATGGCAAATAATGGAAACATTATTCTTTTGTGCACAAGCATTAATGGACCCAGGCCTCCCAGCTAACAGCATTGCTGGAAGTAACGGGAGTATCCCACTTGCAAAACGATGCTGGAATTAGTGGTTGAAAGATTACTCCCTAGTGGACAGTTTCTTCAGTCCAGTTGAACTACTTCTGAAGCAGGAAATCAAGAGTTGATTTTCTTTCATATGCAAACAAGGCTAGGCGGATTCTAGCTAGAGTACATTTTGTGCACGTTTTCTAGTTGTCTATGTAGTTGGTGGAAGGATGTTAGCCAAAAAAAGGGTACAAATAGTTTCCTAATTGGACAGTTGGACTCTAATGCATGAGTCATCTTTTGTCCCTGTTGCTATTGTCCAGTGCCATCCCCACTTTCACATTCATTTCAGATTTCACAGGCTGTAGCTTTCTGAAAACCTCTTTCATCCTCTCATCCAGAAGTGTCTATGAGAACTCTGCCAAGGGCTTCATTTGCTGGATCCAGGTCACACTGATGTGACGTGATGTCCAGGAGAGCACCTCCAGTGAGGTGATGCAGTCAGCTAAGAGTGAGAGCAGCAGCTCCTTAGGCCTTTCTCTTGCATGAACTGGCCTGTCTAGTGCAGGTGTGTTTCAGTGAGACCTGGCTGTCACTATTCCAGTTTCAGAACTCATTCATCCACAAGGATCTCTTTCCTGCTCTTTCCTGTGCAATGTAACCAAAATGCCAGCATCTCTTTTTATAAAAAGTTCATTGGCTAGTTTTATGCATTTACAACCACTCTTCAGATACATAATAAGACATAAATGTTCCTGCTCAATTGAGTACTTAAGCAGATAAGTTCTCTTGTACTTTACAATGCTGAAATTGCCAGCCAATTTCATGAGCCTTGTGTACAGCATCAGAGTTCTCTGGATAACACTGTAGCTCAGATAGAATGCCAACTGGTAAATATGTTATTTCAAGGTATAAGAACTGGTATCAAGTGTTTTCTCTTCTCTGCTGAAATTCTGAAAATATATGCACAGCTATGACATATTTGTCCACTCTTGCTAGGTGAGGCAGAAGGAGACTTCCTCACATAATTGTGTGGGATACTGCCAGTGATAGAACAGGAACGCTGAGAGCTGGACCCTTGGTTGTGGTGGTGTGTTCCAATTCAGAGTATCTTGGTTTAATTAGGGGGGGACTAAGACATATAAAAACTGAATGAGTCCTTTGAAGGATTAGTAGTAGTAATTATAACCAGACTAATATTTAATTATTTGCAACAAAAACAACGCATGGTACTTCTTTAGCTTGTGATGTATTAAATCTTCTGGTATATTAAGCCAGTTCAAAACAGATTTTTTGTTTAAGATTTCAAATTAAAAATTGAAGGCTTCCAAAAACCTTCTTTTCATGATCTGTCCTGTGACGTTTATGAGGATAAACAGAAATTTGTGATTGATTCCTCTTCCATTAACATGCAGATTCATCTGGGCATAACTAGGGAAATCGGGAAGTTGCTGCTGTCAAGCTTCTGAGAACCTGCTAGGGGCATAATGTGCTTTCCAACATCCCTATGTTACCATGATCTCTAATCTAGAGGGTGAAAAAGGAACAGGAGGGAGAATGTGTCTAGCCAGAAAGTCATCAGAACCCATTGCTTGAGGTGGTTACGAAAGCTGACAACATAATTGCTGTGGGGACTTCTCTTCTGAGCTTCCTGGCCAAGGCAGAGTTGTTGGCTGGGCTGAGGTCCCCACACTGTGTCAGGTAGGTATGGAAAAAAAGGATAAAAACCTGGAACCTGACTGCCAGGCAAAACAGGCAGTAAAGAGTGGAGGCAAATTGAGCATGGTAGGAAGCAGAGAGGAATCTCGGGAAGAGCACAGGCACAGACAGGGTGAGCTTCCCATCATGAGATCCAAGAGAACTGCAGTGTTCATCCACAGTGACTGCTGCTTTGGCCCAGCTCTCTTGCCTGTGCTCCCAGTGTTAAAGGAAAGGAATTAATAGGAAGAGTGTAGCTGTCACCTTCCATTTGTTGGTGTGCCTGTAGGTTGTAGAGGTGAGCACCTGGAGGCTGGACAGCTGGGGAGTCAAGAAAAGACAATTTTGGTGTTGCTGCTGCCCTTGGGGCATGTCTCATTGCGCAGGTCTGTGCCTCAGACACGAGGCCTAATCTTTTTGCTTTATCTGCCTTACAGAAGTCTGCAACAGAGACATGCCACTTTCTAGCATGTCTTAAGTGATAGCTTGGTGAGCTGAGACAGGATGGCAGCTGAAAATTTGTTCTTTCTTTTGAGGCCATTTACTCTGAGGGATACCTTGTGCTTTGGCTCTAGCTTGTGTTTGCCACAAATACTCCTCTTGAACATTCTTCTTCACTTCTCCGGATCATTTTCCAGATGTGGCCCTGAAACACTGCTCTCCAAGTGTTTCTTCACATCACTATTTATTACTTTCTAGCTCCCGAGGGACATATCTAAGTGGGGGATTTACCTCTGGTCCCTCCTATTTGTACCACCCATCTGCTGGTCATGGTGCTGATAAATATGGGGAGCTTTGCAGGGATGATGGGTTTAAACACTAAGGGTTTGCCCTGATAATTAAGTTTTCTTTACTATTTGAACCATATAGCCAGCAGATATTATCATTTAACTAAGGACTAAATATCTGGAGTTTGTCTAAAAGCCAGATATGCAAAAATATGGAAACGGGTGAATGCCTACAATGAAGAATTAGAGGTCTAGTAAGACATAAAGATGTTAACGTAGGAGGTGAATGTGCATATTGGAACATTGTTTATATTGACTATGTTTCTCATGCTCATGCTTTTCAGGTATTTTATCGAGTTTTTTTAGTATTTTTAACATGTGTTTTCTACAAAGGCAGTTTAAAATATAGTATATTTGATGCTTTTAAGCCTAATTTTCCTGTGTTTAAATGATTTCTGAACAGTGTAGAGTTTTCATGAATTTATTCATCATTGAAAGTGTCTTGATCTGTAGATTGTTCTCAAGCAGCTTGTTATGACTACATGGGATAAAAAATTTGAGCTGTGTTGGTTACTTTGATTGCATTAAACCAGTGCTTGGAATCAGGATTTGGGTGCAGATACTTAAAATTTCAAGTCCCAAATTTGATTTCCACAAACATTTCCTAACATTCAGATTGTTCCTGCTTAATGGCTTTGCTTGCTTAACTCCTCACAGAAGCAGCTGAAAGTATTGGCTAGTTACTGCTGCAGTTATTTGGGGTATATTACACTATTTCATTTAATCATAGTTCTATTTTTACATGAATAATTAGAAAAAAGAAACCAGAAATTATACCTGATCTAGTGTCTGTGAAGCACACTGAGAATCTTCTTCCAGAAGAAGGAAAATTAAACAGCAAGTGGAAGACAGCACTGCTGTAGAGACATTGCAGCAAACATTCATTCCTACGAGCAGGGATTTCTAGAAAAAATAATCTTATACATAAGGTGATTAAGACAAGTAAACCCAGCATTGCTTCTTTGTTGTTAAACAAAGATGTTATTCTCGCTCTTGTAAGATTTAGTAAGACATTAAGCATGTGTGCATGATGTCAAGATATTGGCTCTAGCATGTGTTCTTACAGCCTTTATAGTTTGTGATGACATAATTAGGTACATTCTGTGAAAGTAACTTAAAATGTTACTGTCTGTTCCAGTGAATTGAATGTGTTTGGTCCGGGATATCTTGCTGGAACATTTGCAGAGCCTTTTGTCTGGAGGCTCGATGAGTTCAGAAGTGAAACCATCTTTCTTTTGTTCAGTGCAGTCACGTGTCTGCAGGTTTCCATGTGTTTCCAGCGCCCAGAGATGCTGTCACCACTCAGTGCCTCATAAAACCCCAAGATCCCTGGCGAGAATCCTCCTTTGGATTTCTTGGCCTGATGAATAGCTGTACCTCATTGCAGTTTGCAGGCAAACTGGAAACTGCTGGCTTAGATGTTCAGAGGTACAGATCACCAAGCAGCACTGAGCTTGCTAAGCCCAAGCTCTCTTTTTGTATTCCCTGCTTGTCCTCTCTCAAAAAAATATCTGTGCAACCCTTGCAATTAGTTTGCCCTTCTGTTTCTGGTTCCCAGTTATTAAATAATTTATACTTGGTACATTGCCATCCTTTGCAGGATCTCAAAGCAGCTGGAGACCTTAATTCACAACATCCTCTGAAACAGGTACCTAGTGCATCTACTACAGAAGTAGCTCAGCTGAGGGGCAGTAGGGTACCTCACCCAAGATGAGACAAATATGTCTACACACAGCCAAGAATAGGCTGCAAGTGTCTGGGCTCCAACTTTTTCTATTGTACTTATTGTTTTTGTAATAGTATATACAGCAAATGAATTGTAACTTAAACAAAAAAATAATAAAAAAATAGGAAGCATACATGCAATGAGCTGTTGCTAAATTTCTGGTGTTCATTGTCCAGAGCCACCAGAAAAAAAAAGCTAACTTGTTGGGTTATGGTTTGAAAACTAAGCTCAGTTTGTTTATGTGTACTAAGTCATGCTAAGAATATATATAAGAACAAGAAATCCTATTCTCCTCGCCCAAGCTGTCTCTACAAGAGCTGCATTTTTGGAAACTAGCAGTTTTTAAGACAGAGTGGACAAAACAGTAGTAATTTGCAGCTGAGGTCCTTCATCAGTCTGGAATTATTCTAGCTGTATCAACTCCTTGGTTGCTATAAATCAGGTCTTACTCCTGCTCTGTGGTTGAGCTCCAAATGAGCAAGACTAGTTGTAAATGTTCTTTTTTTAAAATTTCAGACTTGGTACTCAGCAGGATCTTGACACTGCACTATTTTATAAAAGAGTAATTGTGGTTAGATTTCATAATATAAGAGCTTGTGTTGGGAGGGGAACCAAAGTGAGGTATGTGTGTGTGGTGCTCCCTGGATCCCAGAACGTCTGGTTCAAGCTGCTTTTTCAAATGTGTTGCCACTCTGCAGTGAATGGAAAAAAACCCAGAACGTGCTCCAGTCTGGACTTGGCCATGGTGTTTCTCTCCCTCAGGAACTCAGCTGGCCTTGCACGTGTCTTGAGGGTGGAGACTTACAGCTTTGGCTGGACTCTCCAAAAAGCTGCAGCAGGTTGCATTTGTGGAGTTTTAAAAGCTGTGGTTGTTGTACCAAAACAGCTGGGCCCTGCACAGAGAATTTTCCACCTTAAGTCCTGAGCTGGTTTGTTCAGAGCTCTGTTGGTGAATCACTTGCTGCTGGGTAGGGGAGGGACTTGCAGTGTTGAACTTGAGTCATCCAAGATGGGTGATCACACTTGGGGGGTGGGTGTCTCTGTGGGTAGTGGTGAGAAGAGGCTTTGACATGGAATCACCTGTTGGAGGAAATGCCCTCTCTCCCTGTGAACCTAAAGTATTCTACATTCTTTGAGAGCATCTGGCGTGGAGTTCCCTATGTGACAGGGCTAGACAGCACAGTTCTAAATGCAGACCTGTGTGTTAACAGCCTGGCTGTGCCCACTGTGGATTGTTTTGAGAGTGGTTGTCCTGTCTGCTCCATGTTTACTTGCATGTAGAATGATGTTTGCACATAAAAGAAAGCTGTGGGTATTTCAAAATAGCATGACATCAGATTCTGGTTTTCTAAAAGGCAGGTAGAGAGAAGAGAAGGGGTGGCTGCGGCATCTTGGAACCAATGACTTGCATGCAGGTGGTGTGTTTATATTTATGCAAGGAGCTATTCCCCGAGGTGCCTGACTTGTCTGACTGTATGTCTAATATAATTCCCTTAAGGCTGACCTCCACTTCCAGCACAGAACATTGCGGGGTTACTACTGGAGCTGAAATATCCCATGCATCTAAGTGTCCTGCTTGCAGAGAAATTTGCTAAGTCTGTTCTCACTGTGGGATTGTTCCCAACTCTTTCAATTATTAAAAAGATATATTGCTTTCCTCATCCTTAGATCATCCTTTGGCCCATGTAGGACTGCTATTACTTGACTTTCTAAATTTAACAATATTAAGCATCTCCAAAAATTAGTTTAGTGCCCTACAAAACTGACACTTGAGGAGAAAAAAAATATTTTTCTCTTCTTCATAATAGTTTATGTTCAAAGTGCTTTCATTTGATGAAAAATGTTTTCTTTTAAACCATTAAAAGGAATGGAAAGTATGCCAGACAGCCTCACTAAAACAAGTTGGCACAGAAAACGACATGAAGAGAGAGGAGGGGGGGAAAAAACCCCAATACATGGAGCATTACTACTACTGGACTGAGAAACAGCACCACTTCACACCAAGAAATTAACTGGACCTTGACAAAGGACGCAGAAAATTGGCAGCATTTTAGGTCTTAATGCAGAGTTGGTGCTTTAATGATGGCTGACTGAAAACTGAGCATTGATGTAGAGGTGATATATGAGCAGGGCTTTTCTGGGTTTACTTTTAATTTTAAAATAACACAGCTTTGAATCTAAACCCAAGTACGAAACACAATGGAAACTGGATATATATTTCCAAGCTGCCATCTTCTCCCTTGTAACTAGCAGGTGGTGTGATAAGTGAGATCCTTTTAATCGGTGTATATGTAAAAATCTTCATGTCTTTGGTTAATAAATATTGCACGTTTGTGTTGCAATGACATTACTTCCCAAGCTCTCACCCCTGTTCTTTGGTTTATGCATTTACAGCACAATAACCCCACAGGATTAATATGGGGTTATCTCTTTTTCTACCTGTGTTATGTCTGCTAGGCTCTTGGAATGCCCTGGAAACCTTCTGCCATGCAAAACCTACTAGGATAAACATGAATCACTTCCTCTTTGCCAGTTTCCTGGTACTTTGCTGTGAGTCCCCAGGCACTAGTTCTGAGACCTTCCTGGAAGACATTGTTATTTCTGAATCACTTTTGGTCTGGCTGTACTCTGTGTCCTGGGAGACTTCCCCAGACTTTTTTCTTAATCTGCTGGTTAACCACACAGTGCATGATCTGGTAGGTGCCAGGGCTCCCATTTGAAGCACATGTTCTACCTCCACCTCAAATCCTGGGCATTGAGGGCAGGGGACCTGCGTGTGCTGGCCACACTCTTCCCTGCGTTTTGGGTGAACGATGCTTGCTGCAGGTCTGTCCTCTGTATAACATGAATGTAACTGGGCTATGCCCTCAGGCTTGGGAACTGATGTGTGTTGTGAGCGCATCCCTGTGCCAGAAAATTCTTCTCTTCTGGAAAGGTAACCCCTTTTTCTGAACATGTACATTTTTCCCCTCTAATTACCCTCAGCCCTTACGACAATACTGCTGGGAGTCTTTCTTTGCCTTTGGACCTGCACTTAGTAGGGAAGCAATTTAAACCATCCAAGCATGAGATGTAGCATAATCAGCATCTGCTCTCTCCCAATTTGACACCTGCAATGTATCTGCAGTAGCCCAAGGGGCTGTGTTCACACTGTCATGCTGTGGTGGGGGAAGACCAGCCCTTCACTGAGTAGTTGTCCACATGCATCTCATGTTCTTTTCCCAGTGGTGATGTTCCACTGCAACCTGAAGCTACCCTCTTCCCACCTAGTTCCTGGGAATTTATTTGGCTTTTTTACCTAGTGTTTTCAGTCACGGAATTGAATCTTCAATTCATGGCATTTGAGTTTGCTGTGTGGCCTGGAATTTCCTCCTACTTTTCCCAAGAGTGCCTACTAGGGCTTTGCATTTAGCATCAAAATAACATGGCTTCTACAGTGCTTTCCATCTTTTGGGGTTCAAGCATGTTAGGAAAGATTGTAATGTTTAGGTAGCTCACTGAGCATGGGAGGTGCTCAGAATAATTAATAAATAGGGCTATAATGCTTAGCTATGGTTAAATAACCAGCTTGCAGGTGATCCCTCAAAAGATTCCAGTGATGAATGCAGAGAGTTTAGGAGGAGCCCTGAGGTGGTGGAGTTACAAGCGCCTCTCTAACTTCTCTGTGGACATGCAAATGGTTAATTCCTAAATGCCAGTAGATGGCTCCCAAGAGCATTGTCTATAGGATATTTGTTCAACGCACACGAAGCAGGATTTTGGCGCACTGATAACCAAGCTCCTGTGCTCCGTGATGTATCAGCTGAAATTTGCACAGCATCAGGACATCTGTTGCCAGGCTGGTGGCGTTGTCCTGTGGCCACAAGGCAACACAGATGCCACATGCTGTATGGGAAGAAATCCAATTTCCTGGACATGGGGATGGTGGTGAGGAAGAGGAGGAAGAGTGGCCCACAGGTGAGGCAATAGGTCGAGATCCTGAAATAACAGTTGTATTGTGGAATAACTCAGCTGGTTGTACATCAATAATGCTGGCTGAGTGGAGGTGATCAGAGCTGGTACAAACCCTTCAGAGTCTCTCTGTGCTGGCCAGCAGGACCTGACTGCTTGTTACATTTGTTGGACGCCTCCAAGAATGAAGCCCCTGATTTCTCTTCCAAAAATAGAGATGATAAATAATTGCTATAACTACCTCCTTTTTATAATCACCTCCAAATGGATTTTTTTTTTCACAGAGATTCTAATTAAGTTTTACATTTATTCTAAGTGTGCAGAGTCCTTTTACCACCAGAAGAGCCTTCTGGGAATTTCTGCTCTGTTGCAGCTTTGAAAGCTGAGTTTTAGTCTGTTTTCTGAGACCTGTACTCCTTGGGGCTACTATTCTGTTTGACTCCCTCATTGAATGTCATGAGAATTCTTTCGTTCTCCAGCATCTGAAATCCTTAATAAGATTTGTGTTTTTGAAGGCAAATGTCGTTCTCTAGGAAAGCTGGGGAGATACTCTCTTTTAGCATTAGGGGAATTCTCCATCAACTGAAGTCAATCAGGAATACTGTCAGAAAGGGCTTTACTTGTACATGGCAGAGCTATGCTGAGATTCATGAACTGGATAGCACTTTCCTCATGGGTGGCTCTCTTTCAGTCTGGCTTCTGTGTCCAAAATTGCCAAAGAGATGCCAGCTCAGAGCACAGGACTGCTTGCTCAGAATGAACAGATGGAAAAAGGGAAGGAGTTGAGGCTGAAGCACAGGGAGTTTAAGGGAAGAGGGTTGTGGCTGCCAGGTCTGTAGAAAAGGATTTTTCTATTTGTTCTGAAAATGGTGGGAAAGTTGGTGTGGATAAACTGCTTGGGGAAGTTTTAGTTCTGAGGCTGCAGAGTACTTGAAACAGAAGGCTCTTTCTCTTTGCCTGCTGTTCCTAAACATTTTTATAATATCCTGTAAACCTGAAAAGAGTATGGAGAAGAGGAAGGGACCCAGAAGCAAACTGGTCTCGGAGGAAAACCCCAGGTACTCATTACTACAGTTCTCTCTTAGAAGATGCCATAGCTGTGCTGATGTGCCCATATTGCTGCTTTTGTTTTTCTGCAGCATCATGGTCACGGCTGATGACAGGATACCAGCAAGGAGCACCATAAAGCCATGCCACACTGCACATACATCTTTGGTATGGTGTCAAAAGACACAATGCTCTCTCTGGCACTTAGGCAATGCTGCATTAGCTGAGCCAGCACCTGGAATGGATCGGTGACATATGACTGTGTACAGCTCTTTAAAGTTAGGAATGTGACTCACGTGGGTGAAGATCATCATTGCGTGTTGTGGGGACTGTGAGGTTAGAAACACTCAGATGCCCCTCTGGCCTTCTAAGTGAGGAATTTCTCCAGTCTGATGTGTACTTGGAAGGCATGTTTACATCTTTTTGTTCTTATATATGCATTTGTACTTACATATATCTTGGGTGTTTAATACAGAGAGTGTACCCAGAATGAAGAGGCATTATTTCCTGTTACAATACAAGTAGTGCATTGAATAAAAGCTATTATTTACCTTTGTTCAGTGGTAAGTAATGGCTGGACTCCTGACAAGTTTGTGTGATGGTTTAATGAGCGTTTTTGTGCAACATGTTAGCCTTCAGTGGAAGTTTGGCTGCTGCTGCCTTACAGGACTGCAGCTCAAGGTGTGGTTTAGGTACATTATTTCTGAAATAAACCAGCCACCTGAGGGCAATTATCTTGTGTGCAGTGTCTTTTTACATAAATTTTTTTTAACCACAATGTGAGGAGTGAAACTGAAGATAGGAGTTAAAGAGAAATAATAAGCACTAGGTAAACCAGCACCTAATTGTCTTCCTCATGTAGGTTTACTTGCTTTTCAGTATGTCTGAACAGCCTTCAGTGGTTGTAGCACTTCCCTTTGGTAAGTGGTCTGGTCCCAAGGAGTGAAATAGTCCCAAGATTTTCTGTCAGTTTCTATCACTGCCATGTGTTGTGGGGTGGAGACCATGAACACCGCTGTTCTGGGATCCACAGGAAGGCTGAGAAATTCCCTGTCTGGCAGTTCAGCTCTCTCTTACTATCTAATGCATCTTCCTTTAGGAAATACAGGATCAAGGCAGCTAGCTGGATTGCTCTGGGTGCTTTGCAGTTAACTTTATTATTTCATTCTTAAGTTTGATGGTGGCACTGCCTGTCAAAAAAGAGTCCTGCTCCTTAGACTGTGTTGAAGTGGTGGGAGCATGACTGAAGTTTTTACCATAATCCTCAGACGCCTGCATTAGAGCATGGTGCATGAAAACTCAGGCAGTTCTGTGCTGAAAACTCTGCCTCTTTGGAGGCAGTGCTACACGGTAGCTGAGAACATTGCCAAAAGTGACCAAAGATTTTTGGAAGAAAACAAATGGAATAAATTGGCAGTGGGGACAGGGGCATTTTTTTGGGTGTTTTGATGTGTGTTTGTTTTAAGTACATATTTAAGTACATCACTGATACCTCTGCTCACGTGAAAAAATAACCTCACCCCATGCAATACTCACTGGATATCAACTTGTTAGTTGACCATCTCATCACAAAAATCTGACCTGCAACAGCAGGAATTTACAGTAATAAATAAGTTCAATGGCCATCTTGGAGACATGTGTAAGTAAGGTGGTTGTGGTCGTTGTGGCTCACTGGTTTAGTAAGAACAGTGTGTTCATCTGTGCTGTGTTCAGCTCTTTTGGCTTTGGTGTAAGCGGCTTTTAAAATTCTTCTTTACAGATATGGAGATGGCACACGAGAAATTATTTCAATTATTTATCTGCCATGAAGATAGGCTGTAAATGTTGCTTATTTCTGCCTTACCATATCTGAAATCAACTCTAAACAAAGATAGAACAAGTCTAGATCTCTGAGAAACTGTCTTGATGAATAGCTCAATACAATCATAAACCCATCAGACTTGATGTACTACTTTTGGTTATATAAATCCTCTAGTTGTTATAGTGAAAAGGTTACAGATGATTGCTAGCTCTTGCAGATCACTGGATTAATAACTTACATCCAAGTCCACCTTACAAGTTGATATCTAAGACTATAGTAATACAGTTCCTTCCTGTATTTGTTACCATATATGAATTTGATGCATTGATGACACATCAAGCCTATTGAGTAGAAGTCAGTGCTAATGAAGCCAAGGTGAGAATTCGAATCTAGTGATGGTGTTCTTGCTAAATTAAAGAATAAATGCCTAATTTTTAAATCTTTGTATTTGATTGAACTGCTTTTATTAAACCATTTGATTGAATTCTTGCATGGGAATAGATATGTATGTGTGTATTGAACTCCTGACCTATTGTGTGTCTCAAAAGGATAGTTCCTTATGTCTTGTGATTCTGCAAGTCTCGGATTTGTTGTCAGAGGAAATTGTTGCAGGGGAAGGCACCACTCAAGTGTAGGGCTGGGCCAAGGATAGTTCTGAAGAGCAGGCAATGAGCTGGAACAAGTTACCCTTCATTTGGGATGCATGGATTTCGGGGAATGACCCTGACTGGGGAAGAGTAACCTGCCAGTCTAAGCACATGTACACAACTCCCAGAGGAGAGGGTAGCGGTGACAGGAGACCTTGTTAGAGGAAAATGAGCATAAGCCTTTTCCACATAGCACTGCTGCAAGTTATCAGTGGCATATTAATGAATAAGCACTCTGAACTTGGTTAGAATCATTATTTTTACAGAGCTTTTATTTTCCCTCAGTCGTGGTGGCTTGGGTATCCCCCTTAGGTGAAGAGACAAACTAAGGAGAAAATAGCTTACAAAACACACAGTTCTGATGCTACGGTTTTTGTAACTTGTGGAATTCAATAATCTCTGAAGATTACAACGAACTATGGCTGTTAAGCATTTTTAAATTTGTAGATCTGTATTATTTTAGCAGAAATTATCTCTGTAATGCAGGAATAATAAACTAAGTTACCATAATTGCCCTGATTGATCTTAGGATGGAAAAGATCTTCCTAAATCTGACTTTTATTCACTAATACCAAGTCACTAAGCAGCACAAATACGATCTGGATCAAGTGTCAAATTAAGCAGAACACAAAGTGGAATTTATGTTGGGATTGTGCCAGCTGTGGGAGGAAAGACAATACCTAATCTGGCATAAAGTATGCTAGAAATGAGATGCCCCTTCAGTTTTTAATTTATTTTTCTTTTAGAACATGCTTGCATGGAATGAGTTTGCCATAGCTCAGCATTTTGCGTATAGATTTGATCCAGAACAAATTGCTTTAAAACCAAATGCTCTGCTATACTGAAGAGTGGCAATGCTAAGATCTGATCGAGACTTTTTAGTCATAGGAAGTAGCTTGTGGGCAGAGCTGTGCTCTCTTCACTTTTCAGAGGGATTTTCAGCTTCTCTTGCCAGGTGTGGAGGTGCAGGAAGTCAGGGGGTTTGTCAGCAGGGTTGTACCACTTGTATTCTTAAACTGGGTTTCTCCCAGTTAGTGATGAGGGGCTCCTCTCCCTGCCTAAGGCTGTTGGGCAGGCACTGCCCGTGGCTTATTTTGCTTGCAGTGATAGTTCTAGCCCGTGGTCTTGCAGGCACATCTAAGCGCTTGCGGGAGCCGTGGATACAGTTTGGTTGTCCCTCCCTCAAGTGTATGAAGCTAAACTTAATAAATTCAATTAAACGTAAGCCTTCCAAACTTGGAATTGGAGATCAGGGAGTGCTGGAAAAGAACTAAGTGATTTTACAAGTACTTGGCATCATCGCATGCTCTGAGCTTCTGCGTGAACATAAAGCTGAAAGCCATTGCTCCGTACTGCTGGCCTTATCCTAACGAGTTGTGCCACTGGAGTAGATCCTGGACTCCTGTTGCTGTTTGTACAGAAAACATGGAGTTGTGTTGCTAAGCCTGCCTCTTCCCTTGCAATGGCAAGCTTGCCACTGAGGGACAAAAGTCCTCTCAAATCAATAGTCTCTTGAGAATGTGGACTGGGCACCCTTATAAATTTGTGCTGTGCTTGTCACATGCCCCGAATCCTGAAGCTTTCCCTTATGCTATAGAAAAATATTTTTGATATGCCAGAGGCATGTATCAACTTTTCCAAGATATCAACACTATGAAAGCCAGCTGCTCTCATTTGTCTGTGAGGTGTATTTACAAAGTTGGTATGAGATGTTGAATTTGCTTTATTTTAAGGTGATAAAAAATTTTTGACAATTTTTTTTATATGGGGGATAGATTCTGCATCCTAATTTCTGCAAGGTTACAGTTACTGCTCTTTTTAGCTGTGAAGGAAAACTGTACAACTAATGATACAAGGGCATTTTATGTTGGTTTTGTCTCTCAAAAAAACTTGTGTATTTCCGAATAGCACAAATACATCTATTGCAGAATTTCAGTTTCCAAAATAGGCTCTTGTCTTAGGTTTGGAGAGATGAAGTTTGGCTGGGAGCAAGGAGAAACAGCAACTATATGTTGTTTCTATGGAATGTATTTATAGCTGTTTATGAATGCAACTGCATTCCAATAGTTTAAAAAAGGCATGCTGAACAGGATATACAATGTATCTCCTTATTTGAATGAGCTTTGTAAAAACTACTGCCATACTCCTTTTTTAGCTTGTTTTGCTCAGGAAATATGGCTTAAGAGATCGTGCTCTATGCTTGTCTGCACATCTGCACACATCTCCCTTTATTCTTCTCAGTGCTTTCACTGTTTTCAACCAAATTTGACAGAAGTTCTAAAGATAATTAGTTGTTCTGAGCCTACAAAACTGCATGACTCATGGAAGTAAGTAGAGGAGATATACTGTTCATGTCCACACTGACATAAAGGCAGCAACATAAATGTGTTACTGGGCAGCAGAGATCAGCAGAGGAGAGTGATGTTATGACTGTCCTGAAAGCGGAGGGAAATCTGTGCCTCGAGCATATATAGTATTAGAGTGTCTGTGGAATCCTGATTGATAGGAAACCAACCAGTTTTCATTAGTTTTGCTTCTCAAGGAACTTTTGTACCGCTGAGAGTTAGTAGTAACAATATGTCAACAGATCCCATAACCATCTATTCAGCAAATTAATGTTTTTATGTCTGCCTAGCTCTGGAAAAATTATCATTGTATTTAAAATATGTTTATATCTTTATCTCGTGTTTTTTGATGAGTCTTTTATGTTTGTCCTCAAAAGAACTATTTAGCTCCCTATGTGAAGACACAATATATATGACTTTCCAGACTAATTGCACCCTAAAGAAAGTCAGTTTAGCTAAAAACCAGATAATTTTTATGAAAAATATAATTTATTTTTCCTCTGGAAAAGGAGTATAATGAAAAAAATCTGGATTTGTTTTAATCATCACAGTGCAATTCCATATTGAGCAGAGAGAGATACATATGGACCTTCACAGTAGGTTTCCATGACCCAGGGACTTGCTTCTTCCTTTCCCTGGGAAGAGTCAACTGCAACTCCTCGAAAAAAACCCAGTGTCACATCCAAGAAGTAGATGGAGGTCTTTGAATAGGCAACAAATACCCTGAGACCAGGGATAAGATTGCAAGAACTGGAGAGGCTGTATAGCAGACAATCCAGGCTCTAATTCCCTCCCGTGCTTTGGCATAGAGACGTAAGAACAGAGATTGTTCTCCCAGTATTCCTTCCAGTGCTGTAACTGAAATTACAGTTACCTACTCCAAATGGAGGCAACAGGGAGTTTAATCACTTCTTGCTGCCTGACCAAAAAATCTAGAAAGATGCATTTTACTACCTTTTAAAGACTTACTGGGACACCAATGAGTTTCTCATAATTCCTCATTTTAAAACCAAAAAGGTGAAAACAAGTTCCAGAAATAGCAATCTGACAGTGCGCAAATCTACCTCCAGCTGAACTCCCCAGCCTTTTCTGTTTTCATTTCCTGAAATGTCTTCAATATTTAAGTGTTTGCCTTCTTTGCACACAGAAAGGCATCCCATTTTCATCTTGCTGGGTGCTGACACTGCATTCCTGTCTTTCTGCTGAGTTATTGTCTGGATTAATATTCATTAATTATGCTGCCTCAACTGAGGCTGTGCTTGGTAAACAGCTTCTTGAGTACATTACACGTATTCCTGTGAACGGTGTTTAGCGTCCAGAAGATTAAAATGTTAGACTATGGGTATAATACAAATCCAACAAATGCTAACCTTTCTTAGGGTGTTTTAGAGGATGGATAAGAGGAAGGGAAGTGGAAGAAACTATCTTCACATCTATAGCAGGGACCGCCCTGTTGTTGTGTTGAACGACCAGTGCAGACCAGCCCACGGTATCTGGTAGTGATCAGCTATGGATAAAGGGAAGCACACTGAACCAACTTTTTCCTACTGCAGCTCAGAACTCCAAGATATGTTTTTTAATGCTATTCATGTTCATTTGCATAACCATTTTTTCTGAAAATGATTCAGGCACTAAGATGCATCTGAACAGGCCTCTTTCCTGCCTGCAAAGGTAAATCCCTCTGGTGAACTGAGCATTATAAATTTAAATCCAGGATGTGGGCTTGGTTGACGCATTGTACTTAGCAAGACAGGTACAAATAGATTGAGAAGAAAAACTTGCTCTGAATCTCTCTGTGTTCCTATACCCAAAGGGGTTTGCTTTAAAGAAGATTACGGATGTTTTAAGATTATCTTAAGGTAATATGTAAGCAATTAAGGAACCATGAACAGAGGAAAGCTGGGGTTTTTTTAGTGCAAATGTTGATTGACAGTAATCTTTAAAAAGAATAAAAGGTCTTGAGGAGGATGAAATTTCAAGCCAAACTTTCCTTCTCAAGTGGAAGATAGCTCAGTAGGCAACACTTGTTGGTATTAGCATGACTTCTCGCATGACAGTAAAAGACAACTTTGTAGCACCTGTAACCCAGGGATTTTAATGTCCACATATATTTTAATGACTGTTAGAGGTACGATATTTAAATTGTTTATGGAGAGAGAATGCTGCCTAGATCTTGCCTGGCTAAATTGACTTTGTCCATTCAGCAGACAGCTGCTTTTGGTTTTATTTTTTTTAACATGCAAATTATATTTCTGTTTGTTTAAAACAAAGCCCAGTTATAACCTTAGTTGTACTTTTAAGTCTTCTTTTAAGGTTTTTAGAAGCAGTAGAAGGAGTTAAAAGTAGCAGTACTTGTAAAAATACTTTTATTCTCTTCTTTTTCAAATGTATCTCTTAAAAGACAGCTACTGCTGAGAAGTTGCAACTAAACTCTTGGAAAAGTTAATACCTCACTCCATATTTGAAACTGTTGGTGTATTGCTTGATCCTGTGCCAGCTAGCCTCCTTCCAAATAGCAGTAGTCATAACTCTGTAAAATTTGCTGGAAATTAGGCAAGCCTTTCGAGCTGTGCTCAAGGATTCTGTATTGTCACTAGCTGTATTTGATTCTTCAAGTGTACTAAAATCAAGACTACTCATGGGACAAACCTTTTGTCAATAGCTGGCCTGGGGAAATGGGTTACTGTAAGAAAAAGCATCTTCTCAACAGGACACCTCCCATTCTTTCATGCACAAGCTCTGAGTAAGAAAAGATAGGTATCAAGAAAGCTCTCTGCTTGCCCTGAAGAAGAAAGGGCAAGAGCTAACTACTGGCAATCTTTTTCATACAGTATATACATACAGTATCATTTATATTCAGCATGCATATGAAGCAGCATCGTATTTGAGCTTTGTCCCGTGGAGTGGTGTACGCTGTGTTGCATAACCTTTCTCTGTGCTCTGATTTTAGGAAAAGGTAGCCACTTCTTTCACTTAAACCATGAAAGAGATGCTCAGCAGAATGCTGGATAGCTTGGATTAACAGTTAATGTGTTTGTGTTAGTAAGGGTTTGGAAAAACAAGGTAAGACAGGTAGGGTTAGTGTTTCTGCTGGTCAAGAGACCTTGTGCTGGAGAGGCAGCTTCTGGGGAAGGCAAGCACTGATTCTGAGCAGCTGCAACTGGGGAAAGCCTGCTCCGGTGAATTAGCCTGTATATGTAAGAGATTAGGTTTTTCATTGGGCTTGGTTTCACTGTACATTTTTGTATGGTTGCTGAAATTGCTTCACTAGTTTGGCATCACTGCAACTTTTAAAAAGAAGTTGTTCCATAGCTTTAGACACCCATCATGCTGCTTAAACAAGAAAGTGGTATCTCATGTTGTTATTTACTTTTCTCTAAATAATTTTTTTTACTTCAGTTCAAAAATCTTTCCATATTTGTAATGTCTCTTGTGAACCTTAATGACTGAGGAAGAGTACATGGAAAAAATAACCAGAAAGTTTCACATTTGCATTTTTTAGACCCAGAAGTGAGCAATGTTTCAGGTGTAACTTTGCAGGTGGAAGTTACTTGAAAAGGGACTTACTCAGTTCATCCACTTCAGAGACCACAGGACTTGGCCTGCAGAACTTTGGCACGATTATTGCTGTTGATGTCAGGAGTATGCTTCACATGTATTACAAAGCCTAGCATAAATGTCCAATCTAAGCTTTCTTTAAGGAGAGGGTAAACTTAATGTTCATTTTATTTTATGTTAACAATTAAATCCCTGAGGTAATTGTGTCAGTTGCTTTTTATTTTTAATATCCTTTTTTTCAATAGTAGCAAAAGACTGAACTTTTCAATTATTTCTTGATCAAAGTGAAATGAATGGAAATACATAAACAGAGTAAAAATATATCAAGAGAGTTATGATGGATTGCTGTTCTGAGAAGCCAGTTGGGAAATAGCAGCAGGAACCTAAGCTACAGTCAGTTCTGCTGAAACTAATGTTCTGATGCCCTTTTTAAAAAAACAAACAAAAAACCCACCCAAAACTAAACAACAACAAAAAACCAAAACAAAGCAACTAAAAACAAACAACAAAACAACATAAAAACCACAAAAAAACCCTCCAAAACAAAACCAAAAACCCCAAGGAAAACAAAACCAAAACCCTACCCCATTTATGAGCTCATCAGGACAGGAACTTGTTATCCGTGTGATAATCTTCTTCAGTAGTGTTTACATAGCTAAGATGCTTCCTAGTTTAGGCCAGCTATGCTAAGGACCTTTTGTGGCTACAGTTTAGGATATAACAACTCTTCACAGTTTGTGTTTGAAGTGGCTAAAGCTATTTAGCTTTTGCTGGCAGATCCACTAACCCACACACTATTACTGCCCAAGTAACAAAACCAGAAACTTAAACTTTCTTCTGACGATGAAATTCTTTTGTCTAATGCAAACAAAACAAACCCTTTAATAGATAAACTGAGTGTAACCAAAATTGTGTGTGTTCTCTACAGTAGTGCATACACTTGATCATAAACCCTATAGAAAATTAACAAACATTATGCTACCAATGCCATTGCATAGTTGCAAATAATATTGTGCTTGTAACCCAGTTTGCTGATTTTCAGAAAGCTAGATGTCTGTTCAGTTAGACTATCAGGATGAGAGTCTATCTGCAGGATCTCATCTTCTCAAAATAATACGGAGGAAAAACTTAAGTAATGGTGAGGGTGGGGATATGTATCCACTGGGATCCTTTTTAGAATAAAACATCTGTTAATTTTTGCTTTGAACAGTTTCAGAAATGAACACTTATCTTCAGTAACTGTGTGAGTGCCTGCATAGAGTAAGCATCACAGATAACTGACTCTGTGGCTGGAGCAGATGGAACCTTTTATAACACCAGCTGAGACAATGTGGGAGCTGAGGGTAACTGCTTTTTCAGGCCTGGAAAGAAGGAAAACACTCTTCTTTTGCTTCTGCAGAAGAGGGACTATTGTGTTCTCTATCATGTCCTTCTCAAGCTCCACTTGAACTCCCCAAAGGACTGTTTGGCAGTACAGAAGCTTTGGTTTATTTAATACAGAAGGATCTTTCTTCTTCTTCGCCAATAATGTTTTGATCTTAGCTGGGATTGAGAAGTGCTTCATTCATTGCAACTGCTTGGCAGTGACATAAAGGCATCCAGTGTTTAGCAGGTCTTCTGAATGTACATTGCTTGGAAAGAAAGCTGAGCTTCTTCATTTGTAAACATCTGTCTTAGTCCTGTGATGCCTGGACAGCTGTGAGTGTGTTCAAGCTTCATCTCTTAATGTATCTCTTCACAATACTCAAATTGTACCACTTATGAAGGGTGGGATTTCTTTTCTTTGACCATGCTGCTTGGATCTTGTACTCAGTTTTGTTCCATCGTTTCTGTTTTTGATGATGTTGGGAGCTGTAAACAGCACCAAGAATGGCGAGGAACAACTCTACTGTGGTTCCCAGTTTTATGGCTAACCTCAACGGAGCAGGCAATTCTTGATGAGTCCATAAAACATTTAGTCTATTTGGGTCACTGTCCAAAGCAGATAAAAAATAAAAACCTGATAAAGTGTGTGTGCATGTTTTGTTTTCATGTGTAGAGAGACAGGTCTGTACAGTGGTACTGTTTGCTTTTGCCTGTCCAGGAAGAAGGATGTTACTTTGTGCACTATGCTCTGGTCACTTAGCAGTCATCTCTAGAAATAGATATTAAATACCTCCAGTATCATTAGTATGATTCCATTTCTGGAAACCTTTTTTCCTTGTTCAAAGTTTGCTGGAGGTTACAGTCATTGTCTCAGCCAGTGACATTAAGTAGCTGTGTCACCTTTGGAGAAGCTGCCGTTGTTCATTGCTGCCAAGTGGTGCATCCTATCAATGTGTGTCCCCCTTCTTCCCATTCTACTTATACTGGCTGCTCTCAAATGTCCTAAACATCAGGGACTTTATTTGAGCCTACTACCTTGATGGGATTACAAAAGAGAGAGTATTGTGCACATCCTCCCTGCACTTAGAGGCACCTCCCTATGTATCATAACAGCCTTTTGTGGTTTATAAATGAGGGAAAATACATAATTTGTCACACTTTTTCCAAGGCTGCATTCAATTCTGTGTAGAATTGCAGATCTATCTCGAGAGAGTGAATATGATACAGTACCTTTTCCAAGAGAATTACATGGAATTACCTGGAGGCTGCCTGCGCAAGTACCTGCATGAAGCACTGCTGTCTGCTTCCTGGCAAGGGCACGCGCTTCTGAGGCATGGTGCTCCACTTGCAATGTGCCTGATCCACAGCGGAGGCTTTAGCACACCTGCTGGACTGGACTTCTCAAATGGCTTGGGGTTAATTTCCATGGCCAAGGAAATTAACCATGTGGGCAATTGTGAGCACCTGAGGCAGAGGGTACTGAAAACCTGGGTGATTTTTGACAGGTGCGGTGTTTCATGGAGCAGTGCTTGATTGTGGGTGCTAAAAAATGACATGGGTATCACAGGTGCCGAGGGTCTGTTGACTTTGGGTTTTTGGCTTAATCTTCTCTGCAATTTTGCAGTTTCTCAAGCCATACAAATTCTCACTTTGAAGAATGCTCCAAAGTTTCTCTTCTCCTGCCTCTCACCTTTGGTGTGAGATTTTATCTTGGAACAATTTCAGGTTAAGTGGCATTTCCTTGCAAGTTCTAAAATAGTAGGTGTTTCTTCTGAAGGAATGATGTTAGGATGTTTGACAGAAATTGGTAAATCTAATGACCTTTGATTAAAGCCTGCAGCTGTATGATAATACAGGCAAAAACAACTTTGACGATGGATTCAGAAGCCAGGAATTTAGAAACCATTTTCAACATTTCAGCCTACACAGATTACTAAATAAAGGATTTCAACAAGTGAGACAATGTTTTTGTTTGTAAAAGTGGGCGCTTAGTACAGTGGGGTGATGAATTAAGGACAGCCGGAATACATCAGGGTATACTTTCCCACACATCCAGTATGGTTGAACGTTAATGCATTTTCATCCCTTTGTAATTATTTTCTCTTTGCAGCTATTTCCAGATTGTTACCATCTGTAACTGTGACACTTTTACAAGAAAATTAATTTAGTCAATTCAGTTTCTGTGATTTTTATTATTGTTGTCATTGCTTCAAATCCAGAACCTTCTAACTTGGCTTGAAGAATTCAAACCTCTTATATTGTGCAACCAATAACCAGCTTTTTTCCCCCCCCAAGAAACCTGAATTTTTGTTTGTTTGCTCTTACGACTTTAGATAGACTTCCTAACAGACAATGATCAAGTCTCTTGGTGACATTCCAATAAAGAGATGAGCAGTTTTGCAAATTAAAGAGATTGGGGACTATGGAGGCAGCCATTTAATAGCTGTTTTTGAAAGTTATGAGCTGGACAATGGGAGAAATGGCTGGATTTTAAACATGTATTGTATGACTGAGACAGGCTTTGGGGCTGACTAAATTGAATTCTTTCAAGACAAAGGTAGTTTGAGAAACTGTCCTTTGAAAATCCAGTCATGTGGAGGCAGTTACCTCCTTGTGAGATGCTAAAGTGTGTTGCTTCCATTGAATTCAAGGGAATTGGAGTCCATTAGCACATTCAGGGCTCTTGATAGAAATTATTGTAGGCTTATCTAGACAATCAGAAAGTACAGAATTTTTTTTAAAAAAACAACATAATACCATTTGAAATGGATCTCCAATGAACTTTTCTATGCTGTGTTACACTAAAAACTAGACTCCAAATAGTTTTTGAATAATTTTCAAAACAATTTTTGAAAATGCCAATTCACGGAAAACAGCAGGGGTTACATTCTTTTTAGTGAAGGCTGAGAAAAGACTGCTTCTCATGAAATAAAAATGTCAGTGATTTTGAAAATTGCTTCAAAATGATGTGAACATTTAAAATAAAATAATGGGGAAACATTTCTTGTAAAAGATGAAAAAAGAATTAGTGACAATTTTCCAGTAATGCTGTTTCAGTGACGAAAATGGTGTGGGGACTATTTTAAAGACAAAAGTGTACTGGCTGTGTGGGGAGGGAAAACCTCCTCTGTGATGCAGAGTTGAGTTGTGTGATTGCTTTGCTTGCTGATGCATGTAGTATAATACTTTTAGAGATGTATTATTATATATCTGAGTTAAATGGATCTAGCTGCCTGTTGTACAGTGGTTTTCTAAGCCTGTCTAAACCACTATACTGAATGAGTAGCTCATGTGCAAGCTCTGGATTGCAAAGAATCCCAGACTTTTGTGAACTTCTACATTTGGCCTGGGCCAATGTCCGTGTGGATGTGCAATCTCCCACAAGAGCTTTCCTGTATGTGCTGGTATCTGTTGGAGGAGGTAAAAATGGGTTGACATTTGTTCCAGAAGTAACGAAGGAGCATCAGAAGATTTTCAGCCTCTGAAATCAGCAGTGTGATGGGTAAAGCAAAACAAGACATTCTCTTACACAAAGATATGAGATAGTGGATGTCATCTGCTATGACAGGGGATGTACTTTATGTGTTGTGTATGATGTACCATCCTCCTGCCAAGCAGCCTTCCTGGTAGGAGTGTGTGTTATTTTTACTCCCTGGTATTATGCGAAGTAGATGTTTCAGTGGCAGGTAAGCATTAAATGCCTTTGTTCAGGTCAGATTTTGTATAGATAGTGGCTGTACTTGTAAAAGTAAAACACAAGAGCAAAGAGTGAAGTGATTTACAGAGAAAGCCTTGTGATGTTCTCAGCAGCTTCAGTGATCAAGCAATCACTGTAGTCTGAAACAGTTGCTACAATTATGAATGTATAGATGTCATCTTGGAAAAAAAAAACTAAGACAGAAGAAGAGGCCTAGGAAGAATTTTATTTGGAAATGGAGGAAACACAAGGAGGTAGCTCTTTGGCTGCCATGAAGGGGCAAATTTTGTACCTGTAAAAGTTAGTGAAAGCTGTTGTCTTGTTGATTTCAGTGAGAAGGAAGATCATCCCCAAGATCAGGCAATTAACATTGACACCAAAAATGGTTTGAATGATGAGCCTTCCTGTAAGTGATGAATGTAGAATGGCTGGCTAATGATTAATGCATATTTCATATTAATAAATCATATTAATTGTTCTCTTCTTCTCTCCCTTTGTGTTTTATTTCTCCCTGTGTATAAAAACCACTCTATATGGGTCCGAAACCAAAACAGTATCTAAGAAGAGACTATTATGCTTAGGTCCAAAAACATTAAAGGAGATTTAGACCAAAATTTCATGTTCCTTGTAAAATTACCAATCTGAATTAGATAGATATTTGAGAATATTGAGACTGTTGGACTACAGCTGGATGTTCACCAGTCTGGTTTTCTAATGTGTGGCTTTTGTATTTCGTATTGTTACATGACATTGTGTTATTTACAGCCATTTATTGCTATGGATATGACTCATGTATTCCAAGGGGACATGGAGGTAAACATGAAAAACTGGATCTTAAATAAATAAAAGAAATACAGAAGATGAGCATATTTTCCAGAATTTTTATGAAACTGTTAAAAAATTAACAGAAAAAGCTGGGACAAAAGTAGAAGAGGTATTTATGAACAGACAATATAAAACTGAACAGAGTAATAAGCTACTTGAAAAAAGTCTGAAAATTTGTCTATTCATCCAACCCCTGAATCAGGGAAATTCTTTAGCATGTTCTTGCCCCCTAAACTGTGAGAGTGACATGTGAGCAAACCCTTCATGTAATCCTTTGTTTTGGAAGTTCAGCATCTGCCGAGTACTCTTCTGAAACTCGTAAAAGCACAAGGGACACCTCTTGGGAAAAAGGAGGGTAAGGTAATTGCCGTGTTAGCCTGCAGTGACCTCAGATTTGTTGCTGTTGGTCCTCAGCCTCCTGAGAGAAACTATGCAAAGTGATTACACTCTTTCCTGCTTGTTCTAACAGTGGGTGAACAGCCTGGCCTTCGTCCCTCAAGTATTTTGAAGATGATTGTTGGGCATCAGGCACTTGACATTTCTGTCCTTGAAGATTATTTCCTTATATCAACTACCATGGTAACACCCAAAAGACAACTTGAAAACCTGGTTTTCATCAAGAAACGTTCCACAGTACTGCAAAATATGCACAAAGTCTTCAAGCTGTTCCTTGTGTCCAATTTTACACAAATTTAAGATACTCACATTATTAAGACCCACCTACCTGAGTAGGATGTTGCAGGATTAAGTTTTTGGTCCACTCCTAACATTTGCAGCTGCTTTGTTTTCAGCTTTGTACAGCTCCCTTTAGTGGTTATCCCCAACTGCCTGTGAGTTTCAGGCATGAAGTCTACAAAATTTGTAAATTGAGATACTAATAAAACCAGAAAGAGGAAGATTAGAGCGTCTGATTTAGAACATATTTTCACCACATTTTTTTACTCCTTTTTTAAGGAAAAGTGTCATAGTGGGACCTGAAGCCCAGACACCATTATAGGTTTTAAAGTGGAACTTTTTTTGGGTTTTTTTCTTTTCCATCTCTGTGATGGCAAATCTGGAGTTTCTATCTCCAACAATCCTATTAATTCTAATACCACAAAAAATTAGGAAAGCTTTTTAAGGAGGTACTTAATGATAAAACAGATGAAAATAAGCAAACTCTGGCCATTTCCTAGACATCTGATTCATTAAAGGAATATCCAGATTTGGAAGTTCAAGAGGAAAATTTCAAAGGGTAATAAGAATTCCATGGAAAAAAAAATGTCTAACGTCTGAATAATTTTCCCTGTGTCCTTTAAGCTCTTACTTCTCACAAGGAGTCTCCCATTCAAGGCCAAATAACATTTCATTCTTATTAATCTTTGGCATTTGGGGAGGTTACAACTGCAGGCAGCAAAATTATGTCCTTAAAACAGTAAAGACCTGTTTTATTCACAGTGGTGAAGCATTACTGGATGAAGTAATTTAGATTTTTCACTACTGACTTTTCCCTGACACTGCCTCTTGGTAATACATTGACTACTGAAACAACCTTGCTGAAGGTGGCACTGAGGTGGTCTTGTGCATGTAGCAAAGTATCCAATTGTGTCTTGAGGCCGATAGAGAGTAGTGGGCTACTTTTTTCAGCAATGGTGATGGTGATCTCAGCAAATTTATGGATTTACTGACACTGTCAGTAAATATCACTTCTCTATCATCCAGAAGGAGGAGCAATATAGAATCTGTAAATAGATTTTTGGTGTTGTTGTTTATCTTACTCTTTTTCTTTGTTGGCTCTGAAGTCAGCCTTCAAGTTCTTAGAATTAATGAATCTAATTAATTTGTGTTATTTAACTTTATATGATTTTACTACTTTCAAAATAGATACTATTTTACATGTGTTCTGGGAAAGAAATCAGCACCCTGAATTATTTGTTGCAAATAAATTATACAATAAACAACCTACTTTCTATTGTTTGCAGACCAAGCCTGATACCTCTGTGCTGGTTGCAAGCAATAGGTGCATCTGTTTTGGTCTGTGGATTATTCATGACAGGTTCACTTCAGCAAGACAATGCTTGTGATATATAATAGATTATCCAGTTCATATTCATTCTTTCCCTATTTCCTCATTGGGTGACTGCAACTTTTTTTGAAGAAATGAGTGTGAAATAATCATGAGCCAGAAATATTTTGTAAATGACCCGGCAATTATCTGCACACAATGAATAATGCAACTCTGTGAATAATATCAAAGCTAACTTGTTTAATGACCTAGTTCTGAATTAGTTCACTGTTTAACCAGATTTACTTACTTTATCCAACTAGTATGGAATGCAGATTAATTCTCTTTACTCCCTCACTGACTCCACTGATGCTGACAGAAGTCTAATTCCCTGATCTGAGATGTAAATGATGAGAGGCATGTTCTCTGCATGCAACTGCCAAACTAGTGTGACCACACTCCATACTGGATACTGTGTTTATGCTCTTCTAGTGCAGTAATGACAGGTGAGACTGGCTCAAATCTTGCCCTAATATCGCAATGTTATCCCAGAGCTCAATTATGTAGACTAGTTTATATGCAATGCTAATTTAAAAGAACACGAACAAATATCCCAAAGGGTTTTGGTCTGTTAGGTATTAGTTCTTATTGACTAAAGTGCTGACATGGCACAGAGATGACCCACTAGATTCTATTTGACCCACCAGTTAACACTTGAGATTTGAAGAATTTGAAGTTGTCTACTTTCTTGGCAGTTACCCCACAAGACTGAGATTTCAGAAAGCTTCTTGGTGAGAAAAACGTAAGCAATGGTTATATGAGAAGTGCCTGTCACGAAAAGTCTTCAAGATTTTGGCTCGGTGGTCAGAAAACAAACCCGTTTCCTGCGAGTTTAGCAACTCTGTCATGAATTATCTCAGTTTGTTTAACACAGTTTTCAAAGGTGTGTTTTTTGTTAATACCGTGTATGATAAGTGCTACAATGTTCCTGACAGCTTGGATAAGAAGTGATGAACACAGTGAATGAGCTCCATCAAATAAGGCCAGGAATTATATCTGTTCTAGTAATGTCAGCTTGTCTTAATACTGCATTACTTGGCACTATACCTATATCACATTTCATAGATTTCTTTGCCTCTCCAATCCCTGCCCCCAGTCAGGTTGTCTTCTGACACCTACATTTCTGTCACATTTCTGCATTCCTCTTGGTAGAATCCAAAAGAATAGCAGAGCTGTTGAGGTATGAGATTGTTGATCAAGTTACAGCATTTCTCAAGTTTGTTCCCTGTCAAAGCTTCATCTTTTTGAGATTTGCAGTAGATCTGCTTCTCTTTATTCTTTCTTTTTTTTTTTTTTTTAATTCATCATTTCTTGGCAAGTCACTTGTTTTCCAGTGAAAGCTGTTGCCTTTACTGTAAATGACCATTCAGAACTTTGAGCACAGCAAGAATAATGTGTCTGTTTGGCTAGAAGACATGAGCTTGGGGATAATCTACCTCTTCTCGTACAAAGAGATCTGTTAATGAGCCAGCACATTACTCAAACGCTGGCAGCAGAGAGCCTGCATTTTAGAATGAGATCTAACTTTAAAAATATCCATCAACTCGACAATGTGTCAGGTAACTGTACCTCATGGAAAATAAAAGTCCAATTTGCTAGGTCATGAAGAATTAATTATTTTAACACAGATTGTTCCGTAATTTCTATGGTGTTTTTTTAAACACAAAGTAAATTCTCTTGCAGCTTTCCTGCATTACTCTTCAAAATACTATTGGTAGAAAGCAAAAAATCAGTTTTGTTCTATCTTTTGTCAACTATAATAGAATTTTTTTTAATCTCCCAAATGGACTAGGTCTGAATATTAGCAGAATCAAACACAGTCTCAGGCCTCACTGCTTATTTTTTTATGTGTGTATGGCAGGAGCACAGGCTGATATAAAACTGAAGAAACTTTCTACAATTTATATGATCCCCTGGCTGTGAACTAATTTCACCTTCTAGATCTTATCCACTGATACTGAGCTATTTTAAGGTCCTTGTCAGTGCAGAGAGCTATTTAAATAAATGCATCTCTTTGTTTAGGCAAATCATAGGACAGAAGTAGCTTATACAATTTGGTATATATTTCAGAAGTAGGGTCTTCATTTGATTCATATCCACAGCTGAATCATCTCCATATGACTGTCCCTGCTGACTGGGAGAAGGACAGTAGAGAATCCATAGGAACTATAGTGGTTGTCTTTTGGAATCTGGGGAATGTTTTTACTAATTTAAGTAAGCTGTCTTGATTTTTGCTGTTTTTAATAATGGGTATCATATTTCAGATAAATTGCCTATCTCAGTTGCATGTGTACTCTATATCAAGAAGGCAAGGAACATTTTCCTTTTGTCAAGAACCATATGAGGGGCAGAAGAGCCGTGGAAGGATCCTCATGGAATTACTCTAAATTTTCTGAATTTCTAAATTACTCTAAATTTTCATTTTCAGATAAAGCACTGAACGAGACAGTGCTCTCATTCAAGTACCAAGTGAGATGGCCATCCAAGCAAGGCTAAGAGATGCAGTCCCAAAAATCAGGTGGTCACTTGACTGTTAATGGCATGTTATGCAGCTTTTCCTTCACAGTTTAGCCCATCCCCTTCTGTGATGAAGGTAAAGCCAGAAGTGCTTCTGTAACTGAAATGGAGTTCCTCTTCCCCTACCTCTGAGCTATGTCATTCATATACGGCCATGTAGCAGAGATTCTGCCACCCCAGAAAGAGATTCAACGTTTATGTTAGCAGCCAGAAAGAGTCCAGGCTTCCATGGACCGTTCGAATGGATCTTCTGGTTGGAGAACCTCCCAACACAGCTGAAAGAGTCATCTTTTATCTGAGCTGAAATCCCGTTCTCTTTGAATACGACTGTTCTGACTGTGGCAAAGTCCTTGCTGTTTTGGCGTTTTCCCTGATGTTTTCATTGTACTTATTTTAACATACTGCCCATTTTTCATTCTGGGACAGTGCTCAAAAATTTGCCCATAAATGTTACTTCAGCTGAGTGAATGCTGCTTTTTTATCACTGAATTGCTAAAGGCATTTCTGGTGTTCTTCCAGACCACTGCTTTAGTTTGTTGATGTTGAAACCAGTTTGTGCACAGGCACAATGGGTTAACATTTTCCTGCTTGTCTGTGTAGTGACTGATTGTTTGTCCAGGTTGTGAGACCAACCTGGAGCAGGCAACAGAACACAGACATTTTGTAAGAGAGACACATAAGGGCCTGCACACATTTATGAGAGGAGCATTCTAGGGACAGAGAGAGGAAAGAGAGAAAAAAAGAAAAACTATGGATGTTGTCTGATGAAATACAATGGAACAGGATTAACATTCATTTTCCCATTTTATGCCCTCCACAATTTTTCACTGTGCAGCTTCTTATATGGGAAAGGCCTCTGTTACAAGGTGCCTTGAGAAGGCGTGCACAACTTTCAATGCACTCAGCTGGGATACAGAGTCCAGGAGCCTTGAGGAGGGGCTGGTAGGAAAGCAGGCAGTGCACACCCATGTTGTACTGTGAACAGAGTAGCACTGAACCATTGCATGGCTCAGTGCCATTTCTGCTTTTACAAATGAGATCCAAATGGCAACAGTCTTCTCTTTGGTCCCCTTAATTCCATCTCCTTTCCAGATTAGCTGTACTGAACAGTCATAGAATCACAGAATGGTTTGGGTTGGAAGGAACCTTAAAGACCATCTAGTTCCAACACCCCTGCCATAGGCACTGACACCTTCTATTAGACAAGGTAGAGGAAAGGAGGCAACACTATATCCTCTGACCCTCTATTAGAGGCATCTGGGCAGCACAGGAGAATCAATCCCCTTGCTTCCCATTGGGAGCCTGTCAGTGAGATTAGTCCAGTGAGATTAGGAACAGCAAGACTGGTCCCTGACAGCTGTAGTCCATGCCAAGTTTGTCTTCAACTTTAGGGGCTGCTGAGCTTTTCTTTACGAGCTACTATATATAAAACCTCATTACAAAAATCCCTCTTTGTTTTTCAGCTAGATGAAGCAGATATTTTAATTAAAAACTACCAGTGGCAGTACATAGTAGGGCACTAGGAGCCCTTTCTCTGTGGCAGTTTCTCAGCACAAATGATTCTGTGTGGTTGTGGTCACATGTTTGATTGACTTGGTTCCCAAGCTGATGTTCACAGTGCTGTATTCATCTTGTTCAGATGGCTGTGACATGCTGCCTGAATGCACTGATGCTGACAGTGAATGTGAGGAGAACCAGACAGTTGACAGCATCTCCATTTTTCAGAGCTGATGCAGGATGATCTGTCACATGATGCTAGGCCACAGCCTGTCATTTATACAGCTACAGCTGTAATGTGGGTAAAATGAGCAGAAATGAGAGAGAAGTGGCAAGAGGGGAGGAAAAAAAAAAGAGGGGAGGTGTGTTGACACTATTTCGCTGAAGCATATTTTATTTGAATGAAGACTATATTCATCCTACATATCAGGTCTACCTGCTGTTTCTATGGATTGGAACAGCATTGACAGCCCATTCTTGCCTCCTGTTTGGGGAAATGTGTCTGCCCAGGGCAGGCATTGGAGACCCTTTGGGCTGATCCTGTGCCCCATCCATTATGGCTGTTAGAGAAGCATTTCTCACTGTTGCTTGGAATGCACAAGCATCAGGCAGAAATGCAGGGGATAAAAAAAAATTCTCTTGAGCTAAATAACTGTATGCTCAAACTGGGACCTGTAACAACCATGCATATTTTGTAAGAGGTGTAGATGAGGGAGAACCCTAAGGATGCATTCAATGCTGCTGTTGAGCACCTAAGATGGACATGTGGACCTCTTCTGGAAGGAGATTAATAGGTGACTCAAGCCTCCCTTCGAGGTCAAGCATATCATCTCTGTGCAGTTACTGGGGAGATCAGCGTGGGGAACAAGTAACTCTGTGTTTACAGTTCTTTACCTGGATTTTCTCTACCGAATCAACCAGTGCTGTTCCTTGTTTTGCTGGTCTTCCCTGTAATTTGGGAAGAATAGTTCTTGTAGCTCTGGACTCTCCAGCGCTGTCTAAGGGAAATGCTACATTGTAAGGGCAGTACTCAGAAATGTCTTCCACTTGGTGACTGCCTGTTTGCCCGCTTGTTCCCATGTGATCCCTGAAACAGGAGGTTGAACCCTCTTGTCAAGCAGTGTGGCATGAGCTGGACTGTCCTAGGCTTTGTGCTAGGAATTGTGAGGCTGAATGGTATCTTGTGAGCCCCAGCTGACCCCCTACTTCGCTTTTTTCTAGCACGTATTATAAATTGCTGGTGGCATAAATGTGCAGGGAATGTGATGTGCACAGGCTGCCATGCTGGGGGCTTAGGAGAGAAACAGAACAAAGCTCCTGCCCATTCCTCTCATTCTCTGATCACCTTCTCACAAGTGAATGGAAAGTCAGTGGCACTCAGCTTACTCGTCTCTGGTTATGGGGGTCACGCGGAGTGTGGGGTGTGTGTGTGTGTAAGGAAGGTTGTTCCTGTGCATCTTTAAAGTCATGCTTGGCTCTGTCAATCGTATCCTTGCACCTAACTTGGGTTAAAAAGAAAGCCCCATGATGTCTTTGGTACTTCTGTGACAAATGTTCCATTTTTCTTAGTATCACATACTTCTGTTGAGATGACTGGAGCACCACACTTGACAATGATGAATTATTTACAGCAGACCGACAGCCATTTATCCTGTGGTACCATCTGCCATAAAGATCACATTTTTGTCTTAGCAGTTTTCTCCCTTTGTTACTCTTCGAAAGAATACTTGAAGATGTGGAAGCAGTGAGGAATGGATAGCCACCTCTGGGCCACGGTTTCAGTGGTGTGTTCAGATGCTTCTGGACAACAGTGTTAAAGGTTAAATGCTCTTGGCATTTGATTGGAAAAACTCTAGGAAAGGTGAAGTGAATGATGCAAGCCTAGCGTGAGCTTTAACTGTTTAGGATGTTTCCCATGTGCATCCTTTGCTGGTCTCCTTGGTATAAGGGTCATGTTGTGGGCAAGGAGGAGGTGTGACTGGAGCAGAACTGGCAGATGGTCCCTTGAAGGTCGTTTCTTGTTGCTGTCTCCTGTAGTGCTGCCATATGCTGTACAGGGGGATGTTTCCTTCCTCTTCATGGAGTGTAAACTCATCAAAACAGCAAGTGCAGCATGCCATCAACTCTCAGCTCTTGAAGTTTCTCAAAAGGTCTGTGGCTTTAAGACAGTTTTAGTATATTGTCAAAGAGTATATAGAACAAGCATTTTTGAAAACAAATTTTAAAAAATCTGTCCATTATGAAGGTGGAGGCTTTCTTTTAATGATTTAACATTTTTCTCCTGAAATTGTCTTTCTGCCTATAAAAATTTTTATTTTTATTTGTTTTCCCCTAAGACCTTTCTTGTAACCTGTGAACATCCATGGCATGGACAGTACTATGTAAGAAATTTGGGGGGATTGAATGCTACCACTGCTTCTGCAATCACAGCTGCTCCTCTCAGCTGCTGGTAACAGCATGTATTTCCAGCAGAAAATACCTGAAGCAAACACCCACAGCAATTGAGGGGTAATAAGTGCATCAAACAGAAGTTGTTGGTTATGTCTTGAATTAAGTTAGTATTTTTGAGCTGCTTGAGCAAATTTAACTCCATTTCACAGTGGAGTCTTTCTAAAACTGGGGGTGAAAGCACATGCAAACCATTGTTCTATATAGTACATGATCTTTAGATAATCTGCACCTCCCCCTTTTTTTTGTTAGTTGTGATTAATAACATCAACAGAACTTGTTTATCTTGAAAGGATAAACAAAGGCATACATGAGTTTGTAGAGGTATAAATCCTGGTATAATTTTTCAAGCAAATTTGTTACCAAAGTAAAAGGCAACAAGCCTGAATAAAGCAGAAGAATCAGGATGTCTCTGCCCATTCAAATGACTTGAAACCTTTTAGAAAGGGCTTGACTGTCTTAGTGTCATGACACCTTACGCCACTGGAATTTGTGTTTAATATTACTCAAGTTATCAGTGCTGGCTATGATCTGGTTGACCCAGACAATAACTATAATACTGAAATTTACAGCTCTTAAGAAGCAGGAGAAGTTTTGGTGAAGTGACTCAACCCACCGACCTAGAACTGAAGATCCAAGAGTTTCTCGTAGCCAGGCCACCAAGGCTCAGAGTGATGTAACTTTGCTTTACTTTTCTCTTTAGCTCCTTAGGTTTCATTGACATATCTGTGTCAGTCAGTTTATGGTTTGTTGTTAAAGCTATTTTTGAATACAATATTTAATGAGGTGAATAGCAATAGGTGGGTTTAGGATTGCAAGGACTGCACATGAAGTTAAAAAATCAGTTAGCAAACACTGATATTTGATACGACTATTTAAAGCCGTAATATTTACCGGTGGGTTGTAATTAAATACTACAGAATTACAAAATCAATTAGGTTGGAAAAGACCTCTGAGGTGATAGAGCCTGACCTGTGACCCAACACCACCATGTTAACTAGACCATGGCACTGAGTGCCACATCCAGTCTTTCTTTAAACACCTCCAGGGATGGTGACTCCTCCACCTCCCTGGGCAGCCCATTCCAATGTCTAATCACCTTTCCTGTGAAGAAATTGCTCCTAATGTCCAACCTAAACCTCCCCTGGCACAGCTTAAGACTGTGTCCTCTTGTCCTGTCACTTGTTACCTGGGAGAAGAGACTGACCCCTACCTGGCTACACCCTCCTTTCAGGCAGCTGTAGAGAGAGATAAGGTCCCCCCTGAGTCCCCTGTTCTCCAGACAAAACACCTGCAGCTCACTCCAACACTCCTCATTCAACTTGTGCTCCAGGCTCTTCCCCATCTGTGTTGCCCTTCTCTGGACACGCTCCAGCACCTCAGTGTCCTTCAACTGAGGGGCCCAAAACTGAACACAGCACTGGAAGTGTGGCCTCACCAGTGCCAAGTACAGGGGAAGAATCACTTGGCTGGTCCTGCTGGCCACACTATTGCTGACACAGGCCAGGATGCCATTGGCCTTTTGGCCACCTGGGCACACACTGGCTCATGTTCAGCCACTGTTGACCAGCACCCCCAGGTCCTTTTCTGCTGGGCAGCTTTCCAGCCACTCTGTAGTGCTGCATGGGGCTGCTGTGGCCAAAGTGTATGACCTGATACTTAGTCTTGTTTACCTTCATACTTTTGGTCCCAGCCCATCGATCCAGCCTGTCCAGATCCCCCTGCAGAGCCCTCCTACCCTACAGCAGATCAACACTCCCACCTTTCTCAGTTTTGAGGCAATTTTAGGAGGAAATGCTCTGGAAGGAACATCTCCTCTTAAGGAAGATAGGTTTCAGCACTCCCTTCCCTCCCCTCTCTCCCCACCATCCGAAAGGAATTTCTTGGATGAAAGTGAAAAAACCTGTTTATTTAACAAACAAACAGGACCCACTTCTGGGCATGAAGCAGATGATAGGGGAATACAGTATTATCATAAAATCACCCCAAGACGCCACCTGTCTTGGTGATACCTGCAAATTTGCTAATGGTATACTCAATCCCCCCATCCAGATTATCACTAAAGATATTAAGCAGGATATATAAAAACAGGAATACTGACAGTGTGACAGTGTATGAAGTTATACAATTTTTCTTAATATCAGATATTTAGAATTAACTTGCTCTGTGTGTAAATATTGATCCGGTGATGGGTATCATCCCACTTTACAGAATTACTAACCTTGTTTAATACCTAAGTATTTTGGGTGGATAGTAGTGGTGGTGGTGTATTTAACAAGCTACACGATTTGTCACTGAACTGACTCCATCTCTATGAGCCTTTTCTTCCTTGTATTCCAAGAAGCATATCCAATGTTCATGCAGCTTCCTTGATCACTTTTGCCTCTGTAGCAAGGCAATACTTTTGTACCCTGGTAAGATCAGATGTGGAAACTGCAAAGCTTAAAGGAAAATAATGATCATATTAAATTTTGCTTTATTTATCCTTTGACCTTGAAAGATGATTATCACACAGATTCAAAGGTAGGAAAATTTAGAAATCAGGGTCTGACTTATGTTTATTTCATTCTCTACTCTAGAATGGCAATTTGAAACACAAATGTGTTGTAATTCCTGACCACTGAAAGTACTACTTTAGCTACTCCTTCTGACCTGGCTTACTTCGTAATGTTTTTGTTGAGGGCAAAAGTGATCTCCTTCTTATGAGGAAAATATTATATGGCCTGGCCTTCCTCTCTTTAGAGAAGAAGATTGTAGCCAATAGTTTAAGATGTGTTGCTGGGCTTTCTTTAGATCTCAGAAATTTTGTTACTTGGTAGAAGCAACTTCTGTGTTTAATTTGGCTGGGAGTGTTGCAAGTAGTATAACTGGCATGGTGATGGAGAAGGATGTTAGAAATATTCAGAACACCCAGGTACAAGGTGTTGTGCAGGAAGCTGGGGAGATACAATTCATCTTCAGAAGAAACACAGCTTCTCTGGCTGAGTGTGCTGGTGGAGCATCTCAGTGTGAAAAGGCCACCTGTAGCACCTGCTCCCTATGCCCATCTTCCACAGCAGCCAATTTCTTCATGAAGTGAAAGTCTTTGTGTTAATGGGAGTGTATGACAATGTAATGTGACTTTTGGAAGCGTTACAACAAGTTCTGAATGATAGATGAAATGAAAAATCCCTGTCTGGTGAAGAGAAAGCATGTACTGCTCTGGATGATACACTGCCAACAATTCTAACAAGGGGCTCCTTCACAGATTTTCCACCTCAATCAGCAATGCAGTTGCTGTCCCCTGAGCAAAATCTCTACTCTACTTTTTTTTTATTTTCTGTACAAGCAAAGAAATATTCTTCAGCTTTATAGCTTACCCACTGCCTAAAATATTCAATAATCTTTCTCTGCTTCCAGTTGTGACAGTCTCTATAGGAAGCATCCTCTCCTCATAAGTCATTCAGCTTGTTCAGGTACTTTTACGGTAGTTTTACTCCATACACTGAGGGAGTGGGCAAACCTTAATCAGTGATAAAGTCAGTAATGTATAGCATCTGCTGATGTATATCATCAAGTTTGATGAAAAGGTTAGCAAGAAAATAAACAAGGCCAAGTAAAGAGTAATCACCTAGTTTAAAATTTCTGTTGCAACAGAAGAGGTTTTTTTTAACACAGTCAAGCCCGAGCTGGTATATATTGGCATGGATAATGCAGTAAATCTCATTTTGGGAAACAGTGGTTTATGGATGGACTCATGTGGCATCACTGATAATTTCTTTAATTTTAATTTTTCCTGCTGTGTTGTGGCAAAAAAGGGATACTGTGATCCATGAAAAACAGAAATATTTAGTACTGTTTGTAGCCTTCCTCATCAGGTGACGTGTCCTGTACTGTCTAAGCTGGGCTGTAATTTGAGTTAAAGACTGGAAAGCAAACATCAGGATGAGGGGTGTCAGGAATTCAGAGTATTCAGATAATTTGAGAGCAGGATGAGAGGTCAGTCTGAAGAAGACACCTGACAGCAGAGGCTTTTCCACCTGGCTGACAGAAGCTGAAGTTCAGCTAATTCAGTCTTGAAATAAGAAGCTGCTTTCTGGCTGCGAGGTCTGTTGATCATGAGAGCTCAAGCCTGGCCTGGACAGCTTGCCTTTCTCATCCCTTTCCTTTATGGGAAAGCATTCAACTCAAAAGCTTATAGCCAGCAACTTCACATTAAGACAATTAACAGACCCGAATTTCTCTGAAGATGATCAGGGCAGATTTCTTTTCATCTCCTCCCTTGCGCAAGGAACGAAGGTTTCTGCACGCGGCTTCTTTTCATTGTTATTAACTGCTTTCCCCTGCAGCACAAGAGATTGGCCAGAGCAGGAGTTCTCTTTGTAGGTGGCACAGAGAGTGATTACGGATTGCCTTAGCTGGTTTGGGAGGGAATTTTCCCTGGGTCAGGTTGGCAGGCTCTGTGGATCTTTCACCTCGTATAGCATGAGGTGTGGTTTGTCTGCTAGGATCATTTGTGTACATCGCAGATGATTAATTCCTTGCCATTGCACGGCTTCCTCAGGTCTTGCCAATCCTGTGCTTGTAGCAGATAGTTTTCCAAGCAGAGAAATGCTTTTCCCTCACTAAAGCCTTTGAGCATCAACTAGATGTTTTGGTTAAAATTAATGGTCTGTGAATACACAGTAGGTACATCTGGTATCCTTTTTGGCCTTAAGCTTTAGGGAATGATATCTCTATGTGCTGTCTCATTGGTTAAGTCTGGGGTGGTTATTTAGGAAAGCACACTTTTCTGTTCTGAAAAATGGCCTGACTCCTTTAGAGGTCTTGTTCTGACAGCCTGAGAAAATCTTACTCTCTATGGAACAGAAGTCCAGCTTGCTTTAGTTTAGTTTCAAACAACAGTCAACATATACAGTTCAAATGGTGCATTTCCATGTGTAAAAACCATGCAGTTCTATAGCCTTATCTCAACAGAATGTCTGTATTGCCTGTAAGAATATCCTCGTCAGTGAGCTTTCTGGCTCTGTGTGGAAACTACCAGCGCAAAAGTACAGGAAACTCACCTTAAGTGGTGTTCTGGCAGTTAATGTAGCTCAGCAGCCAATGGATTCCTGTCTTGCTGTGTGCTGGTACCAGAGGAGCATCCTTTCTGCCGTGTCTTTTTCCATGTCAGTGGAGTCAACGAGATATTCCTGAGTGCAGTATTCACGCATGGGCAAGGACTCTGCACACATGGAGGAAAAGTGCAAAAGCCTTTATTGCGTATCCGAAATTCCCTTAAATACCAGTAGCTAACAGGATATCGCATCATATAAACAGGAAAGATGTTCACCTCAGTGTTCCCCAATCACCTGGGGTATTTCCCAGACATTGCCTATTATGGTAAAAGGTAAACAATACCTTACAAGGTCAGAAACTGCAATTATCACATCTCATAGGGCTGACACTATCCAGAAACCCACAATCCTCTCTCAGCCCATCCCCGGTGACCTGGCTGTAATCCCAGGATCACCTCCGGGTCTGAGCACGAGGCTCTCTCTTCGGCCGACAAGGCCCAATCTCTCTTCTAGCACACAGTGTAGCCCAACACCTGAGTCTGAATTCCTTCTTTCAGAAAGCATACAATTCAGCCCTTAAGTCTGTTTACTTCAGCAAAATAACAAATTCTGCCTTCAAAATACAGACTTTGCAGCCTCAGGGGCCCTGTGATATTTGTGACACAGAACCTGACCTGCTCTATATGCAGGCAAGTATTTGTGAATGTTTACGTGCATAAGATTATAGTATAATATATATTTTAAGAACACTTCCACTTCACTGGAGCTAGAATTTCACAATATAGATACAAACAGGTGTGCAAAGACAATGTGTGCGTGAAATGTTAAGTTGAAGTTCTGTGATTTGTGAGATATGCAGCAGCAGCACAGAAACAGACATTATATAAGCAGCAGTGTTTGATAGTTGTCCTTCATTTTCTGATCAAAAAGAGAGATATTTCAGGGGGTTTTTTTGTGAAGAGGCCTTTGCAGGAACGCCATAAGTAATCAAGATTCACTCTGTGCATATCAGGAGAAACTGTGCCACTTGCCCGTGTCTGGCTTCATCCTGTTAAGCAGAATACAGCAGCAATTGTGCAACTCCATTCAAGTGCTATCTGTTGTTCTGCATCTTTCTTCTTTGCACCCCAAACTAAAAACTTCCAAATAAAAATAACTGAAAAACAAAATACTGTATTTCTAAGCTGAGTTGTCCTTAAAAATTCGAATGAGTCATTTAGATAACATTCACAATACCAGCAGCTCCAGGGCACTTTAGAGAATAAGTTTCAGCACAGAGACATTTGAAACAAAAATTGTAATGTTCTAAATGGAATTAGATGAGCAAAACCGTGTCATACAGAGATGAAATATAAATAAGTGCTTTAGGCCCACTCCATGAAAAATGTATGTGCTTTTTTAAAAGCATTTTTCTTCTGCAATGGTTTAATTTCTGTAGAAACCAGTGGTTGGCTGTGAGTTGTTTTTGTTGTGTTTTCTTTTTTTCTTCCTAGTGCCTGCTCTCAGAATGTGCTTTTGCCATTCCATAAAGCCTTCTTTCTACTAAATGTCTGTCTCTCTGTCAAGCCCCCAAGGAAATGTACAAGCCAAAGGCAGATGGAAACAATAGGCATTCCGTGTTCAAACGTACAACCTACAGAAAGTTCATTTGTCAAAAGTCTGAGGAACACTTCCAAGAAGGCTGCTTCATAAACAACATCCACATGGGGCAGATCTGACTTGTGCTACCACTTTCCATGCACACATTCCATAAGAATTTAATAGGATGTTTACTCTTCAATTAATAGTTAAAGCAACATTTACAGAATCTTGTTCCAAATCCCAGTCTCATTTCTTCTTTCCTTCCCCTCCTGCCCTACATTTTAAATCTCTTCGTCTTTTACATGCCCCGACTACTGTCATATATGAAATTAGGTAATTGGCTTTTGCATATAAAAATAATCTTATGACCAAGTTAATAGTTATTAAAGTTCTTAAGATAGTTAAATAGTTAAATACCTTTTAATTGTGAAGTTTCCATTGTTCTCTGTGGACCAATGTCCCTCCCCAGCAAATGATCCATTGGTGAAAGGAACTTGTGATGTACCTCGAAATCCATGGATTATCTTGTGCCATGGGGGCGGGACAGTGGGGAATTCTGGGAAGGGCCAAGAGGGTATAAAAGTAGGAAGCTGGTGAACACACCTCCCTGCATCTGCTCCCCTAGCGCTGGGTAAAGGGAGGTGGGGGGGTCATAGGCCTATCTCTGTTCAGAGACCCTTTTTTTTATTTTAAGAGAATTTTGCCTCAGATTAGCTGAGGTGAATCCAGCGCTGAAAATTTCTGCCGTGGGTACATAGCCAGTTTGGCACCAAGAGTCTCTGATCCTGCAGTCCCGGGGTTTTTATATTATTTTAAATTAAGAATTCGGATGTTGTTATTTTTCCAAATTATTTTTCTTGTAATAAACAATTTTTGTTTAATTAAAACAAGAGTTTTCCTTATTCCTGACACTACTTTCCTTCTTTTTACAGAAGACTTATCCTAACACCTCTATTAAGAGCAAATCAGTCTCAGACTTCCTGAACTCTTTATTTTCTTAGACTTTTTGCACTCTATTTTTGTGCCTGTTGGAGTTGAGCTCCTTCACTGCTGAGTATGCAAATCCCACCACAGTATCAGTCTTTCAGATATCAATAACTAATGCCAGTATTGTTGTGTTGAAAGTTAATCTAACCTTCTGACTCATGCCTGGAAGACAGAAGTTATTCTGGTTGGTGCTGTGTCAGAGAGCATACCTGCTTTTTAAAGCTCTAATTACTTATGGTAAAGGTTTGCCTTCATTCCTTGACTTTGCATTAATTAAATATTTTTAATGGATTAAGATGCTGATTCTCCAAAGTTGTGAAATCACTTTGGCCCCCGTGGACTTCAACAGCTTCCCTGATCAGACCCCAGATTACGGGCAAGGAAAACAGGGAAGACTTTGTCGATACCTGGATATAGGAACCCTGCTCTGAGTGCCCATTAATATCTGAACTCGTTCAAGACTAATCCAGAGCTGAGACTAGCAGAGCTGAAAAGGTATCAGCCAGCTATTCTACCCAAGCACCTTCTGAATACATAGATTGTCAAAATAGCCAGCTGATTCAGAGGGATCTCATCATATAAATAGTAGTAACCAGCTTCTGTATTAGGCCAATTTGAATCTACCTAGGACACCCAAATCCTGTATCTGGTGCTTAAAATAGCAGCTAGTAGTTTTTCGTGCCAAAGAAGGGTGAGTATATTGTGACATTAGAAAATTAGTCACCCACCAAATGCAAGATTCAATTTTGCTTCTGTACTTAATCAATGGCCATGTATTGCTCTGCAAAATAATGAAGTGTTGGAAAGTGACTTGAAACCAGAGGTATATTACACATATTTCTATACAAAATCTAGCACTAAAAAATGCATAACCAATTCTTGGCCTCTGGATTTCAAAAACAGTATTTGCAAATAATAGACCTGAAAGAGTGAAAACCACCCCAAAAGAGTGGAAGCTACTCAATGGCACCTTACCATGTGCCAAAGAACATCATGATTTCCGCCCAAGAGACATCAAATTCATATGAATGAGCCATTACTCAGAGTTTGTATTTCCCCCTCTCCTGAGCTGCATGGAGGTGCAGGGGTGTGAATGGGCATGAAGCCAGTGACATGTTGACAGCTTTGGGTAAGGTTTCTCCAGTGGAAGTACTTGCCTCAGACACTAAGGTCACCAGTAAATTTTTGTCTGTTAGGACTATGGAAGTTGTTGGCTTTCCAAGGTTTGACCAGCACACGAAGAGAAGTTGCAGCCTGATCCGTGTGTAATGTTGGGTAGAAGCTCAGACTGGATGTAGTTTTTAAATGGATCCAGGTCTCTTCATGGCAGCTGCTAAGTGTGTTTACGGCTGTCACAGGAGCTTTCACCTGCCAGACTTGGAGCCAAAAATCTCCATCTGTAAGATGCTGACGCAGTCTATGTGTTTCATTGCCCTCTGGTGGTATGTCCACCAGAGCAGGAGGCCATTGCTGCTCCCCGTTCCAGGAGTCTGTGCTGCTTGTGTAAGAGAAGCAGGTGCTACAGGAAGCAAAGAAAAATCCAGCCAGTATCTGTCAGGGCCTTATTTTTTAGGAATTGTTGCTGCTGTTGCTTTAGTTTATTGCAAAGGTTGTAAAAGAAAAACAGTGGGCTAAAGTCTGCTACCAGTTATCCCTGTGCAAATCCAGGCCTCTGCTGCAGACAGACTCAGCAGTCTGGATTTCTAACTGTGCAATAAGAGTTGGAAATGGGCTTGAAAAGACAGAGAAACCTTTAAACTGCGTGACTATTACAATAGCAAAGTTGTGAGTTTGCCCTTGCAGCACAGAGGTAGCCTCTTAGAGCACAAGGAAGAAGAGAAATTTCTCAGTGATAATCCAAGTGCTCTCAGTACCCTGTGGTCACTGAAGCCAATATTCAAGTGGGCTGAATCTAGAACCTCTTCTGTAATAGTCACCATCTGGACTCTGAGGGTGGGCACCTCACCTCCAAGGTGCCGCAGCCTTAAATCACTTACAGGCCTTGACACCTTACACTGGATTTTAGCAGAAGAGGTCATCTGCCTCTTTCAGTTGTGCTGGTACTAGTGCAGTCAACCTATATTTACACCTCTGGATCTGCTGTCTGAGATGCGGGAGAGTAATAGCATTATACTGTAAAACGTTACTTTTTCATTCTTGCTAGAAATAGTTCTGAGGAGAAAAATACTCTGAAAGGGAATGATGGTCATGGAATCAGATACTGTAGTTTTTGTTTATTGTTGGTTTGTTGACTTCAGTGGCTGTCTACATATATATTATGGATCATTTGCATGTCTGTTCTATTTTTATAGGTGGGGAAGAAGTCAAATCTATTTAAATGTGCTCCCAGGAATAGGTCCTTGCAACCCATGACAAAAGCATGGTAGGAAGTAATCCAGAGAAAAAATGTTTTTTCCATTTATGCTGGAAGTTTTTTGTCTCCCCAAGGTTATCTGTTATCAGAAAGAAGTCCAGATCAGGAGAGGCAATGGAGAATTTTCTTTGTGGATTGTTTGTATCTCAGCTACTTTTACTTGCATTTGTCATGGAATATATTAAAGTAGTCATATTGCAGAGTCCACACAGCATGTCAGCTTTGAGACAAGCACTCTGAAATGTGCTCACAGATGATAAATTGCACACTATGTCAACTACATCTTTGTCATGAGATTCTGTTTTCTATTTATAGTTGAAATGAAACACTTGAGAAAATTCTAAACCAAAGCAATTTCACAGAAATCTTGTGAATTTTTCCTTATGTGTATATCAGTGAAAAGACCCTCCTGTGCTATCTCTTTGCTCTGTGGGATTCCAACAATCAACTTCAGAGATCAAAGTAGGATGCTCTCAAGATTGTGAAACTTATAATGTGTCCATGTAATCTAGTTGGTGTGCCTTTGGAGTGTGTTCCCTTTCAAACGTTAAGGAGAAGGAGCACGTAACCATAGCAGAGTGCAAACACATACAAAATTTGTCACAGTTTTTGGATCAAAACCCATTATCTCCACAGGAGAAGAGATTATTTAGTTACTTCTTTGGCTTGTTGTACTAGTTTTGTTTGAAGCTGTCTGTAAAGTACTTTGTTTTTGTTTCACCCTCTTTCCAGGATGATTCTTTTTCATTTATGCATTTTAAACACATAATCTGCTGCAACGGAGTTGTGGGTAGTAAAAATTGGAAAAAGACACTAGGTATGCTTTGCAGCTAGAAATGCTGCTCTGGTTTGTTGAGGTTTGTTTTTCTTTTTTCCTCTGATTGCAGCAGCCTACTTTAGGAAAAGCATGTCTGGATAGCAGTAATGGTGCACTTTGATGGGACAAAAGCTCACAATGGCCTAAACAGGGCAGGATATTCTGTAATCTGCTGAATTATTATTCAGGTTAAGTAGGCCTTGTGATGGCTTCCTACTACCTTGGGCACTCACGTCTTCATGGACAGAAAGCCCAAGGAAAGTTTCTCAGAGAGAATCATCCAAGCAAGGATGGTAAAATACATGCAGGAGAGAGGAACCAGTCAATATCCTCTGCACAGGATTCAAGCAAGAGCTTGCTTGAGAAAGAACTTGTAACTGTCTGCATGGTGAACAGAGCATTTGTCCAGGAAGATGCAGGATCCAGATGTGTGAGCCCCACATCCTGGGGAAGCCTGGAGCAAGAGCAGGTTACAGCTTCCTTGCAGTTCTTGCAGTTATGGAAGTGGTTTTGTATGTGATACCAATAGAAGTGTTTTAATTTCTGTGGCCTTTGTGGGTTTCCTTTACTACTTCTGGGCTTCTCAAAGTATGCCTTCCACCCAGCTCTCCCTTCTTAAATGTAAGAAGCGATTTGGCAGTGTATTCCAGATTTGTGCCTACATATATATATATACATATATATATACATATATTTATATATATATATATATAAAAAACGGATTTGAAAAGCAGCTCTAACTTGAACACTAGAAGGGCCTGTGAACCTGAAGATGTCGAGACTTGTTCAAAATATGTGTTCCTACTTCTGACTCAGCTCTAAAACTGTAGTTTTAGAAGTAGGGAGGTCTTGGATTTTGATTCTCTTCAGCTCTGTAACCTTAGCCATCCATCGATCAGAGTGCCATGCTCTAGTTCAGAAGTGCATATGTGGGGCATTAACTGACAAAGAAAGCACTGCAACATCAGTGTACCAGTCTGGAAAGGTTAAGACAGTTACTGAAACTCAGTTTGACTGGAAAGGTAATTGATAGTATTTAGCAACATTTTTACAAATAGTGAGCTAGTAAGTTGTGCTCTGTCTTGTGAGATGCTGCATTAAGTGTCTTTCTTTAAAAATTGTCTTAGGAAGGAAGAGATCTTTAAAAGCTACATATATATATTAAAAAACCCTGATGTTAAATTAATAGGATCACCAAAGAGAACATAAAATCCATTTTCCTGGTTTGGAGTCAGTACCATAAAAACAGTTTCGCCTTTTTTTATAATTTCTTTTCTCTCTTCCATCTCTCCTTACTCATCTCTGGCTCTTCCTTCTGTTTCTATTCAATACACTTGCTCTATGGACTCTTCTTTCATATTTTGGATGACCTTAGAAAGTGAACCTCCCTCCATGGCACATTGGGTTTGCTCACACTGCCAGTTTTCTGCCAGCATTATGTTTAATCAGGCAGCTTCCTCCTCTGCAACTGGTCTGTCCTGTTTAACTAAATCTTTTCACCCAGAGCAGCAATAATGTTTTGCTTAACTGGTGTGCTGGCAGAGATTACTAAAGATATCTGTCTGGATGCTGATGTGATATGCACTTGGGTCAGCAGCTTTAACTTCTACTAGATGGCTTTGTTGTTAGCTTGTTTCTTTAAAATGCTTGACTGTTATATTTGCATTATTTGCAGTGATGAAAAATAAGCTAACTAGCATCTGGCTCCAAAACTGTTGTGGGGGGAGGGTTGCCCACTTGAAAACAAGCAAGAAGTCTTACAAATATTTGGACTGATTAATTCACCAGCTTTTCTTTACAGAGCTCTATTGTGCTATAAAGCCATTCATTGATCAAGAGAGTACATTGTCCATTTAGTTACTGTTTTGTATCTTGTGTCAGACAAAAGACACTGCCTCCTACAACAGTAACAGCTGAATATTTTCACTGCTCATGCAGTTTCCTCTTCTAGCTGCTGGATCATCAAAAATTCTAATCAACTCTGATCTAACGCAAAGTACTACATGGCATTCATCATCTGTTTTAGCCTTTAATGCACCATGCAGGTTTTAATCAAAGGTATGCAACCATTAGCAAAAAAGAAAGACAAGAATTATGATGGTGTCCTAAGCAGAGCTCTTAAGCCACATCACAGGCAGCAGATAAGTTCACCTCCCCCTGCTGAGTAGAAATACAGGAGAATAAGATGGGTCTTTTTTGAAATAATTGCAGGAGAGCACCACTGAGGTTTCAGGGCCATGACTTCTGTTGTTTTCTCTCAGTACTAACTGCTAAGACTTATTTGCTTGGCTTTCCTGAATATTGAAAACAAATGTTGGCCCTGTAGCCTTCATGTGGGGGGGCTGCTGGATCATCTACTCGGTTCGGTGTACGCCTGCGCCTTCTGCTGTTGTCAGAGGGAGCCAAGGGGATTGGCAGTGACTGGCAAAAGAGTCCAGTGCCTTCCTTGGGGCAGAAAGGGCTTTGGGCCTCCCACCTTCTCCTAAGAAAACTCCATTAGTTGCCTTCCCTCTGTTCCTTAAATGCAGGACTAGCGGTGTCACTGTTGGATTCTGGGTAGAATTAGATCCATGTGCTCTTCTTCCATGCAAGCAGCAAACTTATCCTGTTTCTCCTGCATTTGGCCTCTATTCCAGCACCTCTTGCTTCCGTGCTTGTTTAACCAGAGATACCGACCCCTAACAGGATGGCAAGCAGCCTCCTCCAGCCTTTCCCTGACTCATTACTCACAAAGGACCACGGTTTCATTTGACTGTAAGGATATATATTCTATACCACGTCAAGCAGTTTCTCCTCCTGCTTCCCCACCCACACTAGCCCAGTAAATCAAAGCCAAATAGCAACCAGCCACTTGCATGGTGTCAGGCTTTGAATCCAGACTGCCATGAGGAACAGGCACTGGGCCATACTGCAAAATTGTTTAATTTCTGCCTAACTGAAGAAAGGGTGAAAGCAGTCTTTCTGGGGAGCAGAACAGGCTGTGGACACAGTAGTGTTATCTTATCCTACCACGTGAACTCATGAATGCCACCTTGCCGGAAGTAGCTCCGGTGAGGGTGGCAGACCTGACACTCCCTCACGTGCCCTGAGCAATCCTATCGGATTTGAGGGTTCACTGCCCTAAGAAAACTGCAGTTGTTTTCTCAGCCTTCCCCACTGCCCACTTCTTCCTTGGTTCTGGTATTGGCAGAGCTGTTTCAGGTCCTGGCTTAAGAAGAAGTGGTTGTGACCTGTGCCAGCTTGTAGCATTTCCATGAAGCCATGATGGCAACAGGGAGCAAAGCTCTGTGTCGTTCTTTGGCTGTGCCCCACAGAGCTGGTACGAGCAGAGTGGGGAGCTGACAATTACCCAGGGAGTCATAATTTAAATGACTGGTCTGGAGGCCTTTGGGCTTGTGAATCCATGCAAATGGTGTGTGGGTGGAATTCCTCCTGAGGCCAGCTCACACGGGGTATGAACTTTGTGAATTATGTTGACTTTGGGGTATGCAGGAGAATTTCCCCATGCTGCGGCAAATGTAGAGTACTTTCTGTGGGCTCAAATCCCCCTTGTAAATCATTACCACTAGCTGGAGCTGGCTCTGGTCAGACCTTAAAAATCAGGCTCTCTAATGTGTTGTCTGGAGGCCGATTCTGCTCGTGCGCTTTGTTCGTTGCGCAGCTGCCGGTGGGTGACGGGGCTCAGTCGGACTCAATGTGTGCTTGCCTGCATCAGCTCCCGCGTTCAGCCTCCTGCCAGATGGAGGTCCCAGGCGTGCCTGCGCTTTCACACTAGCAGAAACCCTATGTAAATTGCTGGCTTTGATTTCCACATGGCCTTTAATGTGCAACATGTGCGTCTTTTAATGACCACCTCTGGCAAAAGCTTAATTTGGTTGGGGGTGGGAGGAATGGATGCTTTAAATCTACCTGTGCTTCCTGTGTCTGGCCTGTGCCCAGCTATGCATAGAAGCCAGAGATTTTCCACAGCACCAAACAGTGCGATTATATTTCCAATTTCCTATTTAACTAGGCTAAAAAATAAACAAGTTCCTGTTGTTTTAACCCAGGTAGGTCATTTGCTTTACCCAATTTCCAAGTATTGGTTCATCATTTCAGTGTATTGTTGTGGGTTCCAGAGGTGGATAATCAGCAGCACAGTGTTGTAAGGATCTGGTTCCAGGTCACAGACAAGTAATGAAAAAACAGCAGTCACTGAGGATTTGATTTACACACTGCAATGACTATGTGATAGCCCCTTTTGTGAGGAAGAAAGTGTCCCTCTGGAGACCACATTCTAACCAGTAGCAAACATTCAAGCTCCCTGGTGCTTCAGATGTCAATTATACCAAAGCCTCTTATTGTATAATGCAGGTCTGTTATAATAATACTGTCTCAGGCAGCAATAATAATGTTGAATGAATTTTCAAACAGTGGAGATGGGAGGGGGAGGTTGATCAATACGGCACTAATGATGGCCTTGTCTTTCACTGAAATAATTGTGATAGGGTTTATAGCACTTCCTTCCTATACCACGCTGTGCAGCAGTGTTAGTTTACTACCTGCTGTTATTGCTTTTGTATAAAAAGGTGTTAAAAAGAAACGTCTGTCAAGTTTTAAGGCTGTGAGTCTTTTTTAATGCAGCAGGGTTGTTCTAGCCAAGATGGTCTGAGGATATGAGAGGTACAGTGCTCACAGGGAGAAGTGAAATCTTTTATTAGACACACTGACACAGTGAGGAATAAAGAAGCTTTTGGGCTCCAAAACCAGTAGTAAGGTCCCAATTTTTATAGCAGATTACTCATAGTTTATCATAAAGGTGCCGTTGGAAGAACAGGTTTTTTTTCAAGTGGACTCATTCTGCTGCTTGGATATACAAAGGTATCTGCTTTGAGAGGAAATGTGAGTTCTTGAACACATAAGAGTATGAAAGAAAAGCTCTCTGGCACTCTAGGAATCTTTTCTATTTATGTGACCCTATTTCTCGCCTGATAATTATGTGGGGTCTTCTCTGGTATTCCACCATGTGTATAGCATGCATACTAAGACCTGTTGGACCTCTGGGAAGTCACATCCTTGTGTGTTCCTGAATGTTGGTGGAGAAAGCAGAGAAAAATCTGCTAAGGAGGAAGATAACAGTATATTGAAAATTTAGTTTTGTTTGTTTTGTTTTGTTGTGTTTGGGTTTTGTGGGGGGGTTGTTTTATTATATAATAAATTATGATATTTTTGCAGTATTTCAGAGTTACTTTATTTCTCAATACGCTGGAATGATGAATTCCGCACTTTTTTTTGTGAAGTGAGAGAAATTGAATGAAAATATAGCTGGAGTCTAACGATAAAAATCCTCTCTGCTGAAGCTCTTCATTACAGTACTTTTCAGAACAGAAAAGACGAACTGCTTTTGCAGTGGCACAAGTCCAATCTCAAACTAGAATCAATTGCTTTGCCAACGCTGAACACAAAGGATGTTCATTGTTTGCAAACTGAATTTTTCTTAGTGTGTGTGCAAAACCAATGATCAGATTATTATTTTTTTCCTTTAGAGAAACCCCTGCAGTGAAAAAACTGCAGCTGATTCTGTGCTTCCCATCCTGGTTTGCAGGACGGCTTCTTGCTTCACAGTGTGATTTCTTCATAATAGCTGCATGACAACAGTATGCCAATATTTTGAAAAAACAACGTCCTAAGTCATAACGCAGTTGCTTATGTTAGCTACTCACTGCTGGGGTTTTGGGTTTTTCTTTCCTTGAGGAAAGGCATTTGCTTTTGTTCATACTGTTTTGAGGCTCACCTTGCTATGTATAACCAACCTTTTTCTATGTCTGTCTCTCCATCTATGTGTATAAATTTTGACAGGAGTAGAGGGACCTTCCCGAGCCTGTCCTTTCCTGCAACAAGTAACTGCATTGTATTATGCTTAGCATCAACCATGTTAAAAATGAGGAAAGGATTTCTTCCCTTGTTATATTTATGCAATGTCTGCCCCACGGTCACTTTTTCCTCTGAAGCTTATGACCTTTTTTTCTAAAATCGAAACATATTTCTGGCTGACTTCTCCCTGTTGCTGTGTCAACATTGTTTTTACATTCTTCTTTCCTCCTATCATACACTTTCTCCTTGGTATACTTGCATAGAGTAATCACATCACTTTCCATGTCTTCTGATGCTGAGCCAGCATCTGAAAATATAAGGTCATTATGGGGTGGCAAAAATTCACCCAGACATTCATGTTTAATCCACACAGTGGATATGGCATCTGCCTGGAGTCATCCTGGCTCTGACTGCAGCATTTTGTCCCTTAGGGACTGGATCCCAACTGGAGGCCAGTGATGCTAATTTTGCAAAGTTCTATTTATTTATTGGCCATACCAATCCTGCAAAGCATTGCATGGCATTCCCCGATACAGAAAGCAGCTCCATGTAAGAGCACAAGCTCTACAAGTTCCATGGAAAACAATCCCACTTGCTGACAAGAGAGGGAAAGTAATGTAGATGCTGCATTAGCTTATGTAAGTATTAAAGATGCCTCATTTGCCTTTTTGAATCTCGCCTCTTTATGCAACATCTCCCAGTTGGCTGCCGTTTCCTCAGAAGCCTTTGCAGCTGACTGACATGTTGTAAATTACTCTGTGGTTTGTGGAGGTGTTCAATACTGGTAATTTAAGCTGTACTGCCTGTTGGTTATTGGTCATGTGGCACAGTTTTTCTTCCCTGACTGAATGAGCTTAGCAGGTCAAAATTTTCTGTTGAATCCTCACCGGAAGTTATTTGAAAACTTTCTGCAGAATATGCAGAGTTAAAGATTTGCTGGCTCTTGCACATTTGTGCTGGTATAACATGACCACAGAAATGCTGGTAGAAAGCTTAACAGGGGGCTGTGTGTATAGCAGCACTAATTTGTTTTCGGGCATCCTACAGAAAATTACTTGTAGTATTCCTGAACAATCATGTCAATATATCAGCATAAAAACTCCCCTTGCCATTTGCTGATAGGTATCTCAAGCTGACACGCATCTCTTCTAAGAATATTTGCTAAATATTTAACCCAGGGCTGTAATGAGAATTTCTTTCCTATGTGTTATATATTCTCATGTATCTTCCAATATCTGGTGTTACAGGATATTCCCTGGTTCTCTTGGTAAGATGTTTCACAGTATCAGTTATGACATTTTTCAAATACAAGAAACAGCATACATTTTGTGAAGCATTCTGCTTTGCCTCTATTTGCAGATTTTTTTTTCCCTGCTTATTCACTAATTGGCAGCGCTGAGTAATTTGTAATCTGTCTTCCCACTGAACCAGTGAGTGTTCTGTGTGTGTATGCATATGTTTACAAAGTCTTAGGATTCATCTATGTGGTAACTAGAAGCAAAGGAAATAACTGCATTCTAATTAATAATATTTTGATTAAGGTCTATTTGTAAACCCTAGTTTTGATGTAATTTAGGCTGATAAAAGAAATCACATTTAGCTGTACTGAAATGGCTCTGAAATCTCTGTCTCATGCTAACTACTGATGAAATGTTAAGGGTGTGATTTACAACTGATTTAATTGGGTTGGTTTCATTTACCATCTAAACAAGCCCTTAAATGTTGGAGTGTTTACCACCTGTTGTGACTCCTACCTTACAGAGATTTTTTGTTCACAGGCAGAAGAGTGTGCACTGTAATGAGAGAGGAAAAGAGGGCTATAAATGTTCATCTCAGCTTATGCATGCTATTAAGCTTGCCCCTGGAAAAATGTGGAGATTTTTCTAGACTTTACAATAAATTTTAATATGTTGGTGGTGATTTCTTCTAGCTTCTGACAAGTAGTGCATTTACTTCTCATCAGCTGGGATAATTAATGTGCAAAAAGGTTTCTTTGTTGTAGTTGCATTTGATAATGCTAGCTGCTCTTCTGCTGTTTCTGTACAGATCTAGGTCTTGTAACAGGTTGTGAGCAACTCTGATAAACAACCCTGAAAAATGTAAAGGGTTTTTTGATATTTACTTGGGATGTTGGCTTTTTGGTGTTGAGTCTTTGCCATAGTCCGAGAGAAAGATACAAGGCGAAAGGTCTATACTGGAGAAACCCTGTGAGATATTTTGGTGTAACCAGGTTGGATTGTTGGCACAAGCAGTCTCCCTGATTTTCTCGTAGTCTTCTCTGCAAATGTAATAAGTTGAGTCTTCCTTTGCTAATCTCCTGCAATAGTTCTGTCTTATTTGACATACTGCAGAACAAATGGGTCAAAGGAGATGATCCTTCCTTTCCCTGTCCTGGTGACAGCCACCTGGAGTTCTGGATCCAGTTCTGGCCTCTCCAGTGTCCAGCAAAGGGACATGAAGATGATTAAAGTACTGGAGTATCTGACATTGGGAGAGGATGAGAGAGCTGGGACTATTCACCCCAGATAAGAGAGAACTTGGGACAGGTCTTTCCGATGTGTAAAAATACTTGATGAGGCAGTGGTAAAGAAGACAGAACCAAACTCTTCTCGATAATGCTCAGTGTATGAACAAGGGGTAATGAGCACAAACTGAAACACAGGAAACTCCATGCAAACACAAAAGACAACTTTTGTAGTATGAAACTGGTTGAATACTGGAACAAGTTGCCTAGAGAGATCGAGGAGCCTCCATCATTTCAGTTACTCAAAACCCTACTGGACCAACCTCTCTGGCTGTCCCCGCTTTGAGCACAGATGTTGTATTAGACAGTCTCCAGAGGTCCCTTCACAGCTCAGCAGTTCTATGAATCCATCATTTTTGCACTGTTTTCTGCTTAAGGTAAATTTGATTGTAGACTCCGGCAGATACACACTTGTACAGGGAAACTAAACTGAAACAACAACAAAAAAATCAGTCTGAACTTAAACTGAGATAGCTGAGGTCACAACACCACCTACAGATTGGGGGAAATACATGTAAAGAAATGCAGCAGTCCAAAAGTAGGAAGTCATCCTCCTTTCTCCAAGGCCTGTTTGCCCTACTTCTACCATCTACTTCTGTCCTCTTTGACTCCAGGTAACTCATTACTTTGTCACTTCTCCTTTTTGATGTTCCACCCTGCTCTGCATGTTCTCTCTCTGCAATGTTAAATATAAACAGCCCATTAGGCTCACCATTTTCTGCTGGGCCAGCAATCACAATTAAAATGTCCCACATTAGAGACTGATTCAAACAGAAAGTCCTACAGGGACATGAACTCAGTGGCAAAAGCAATGACCAAGTTTTCAATATTATTTCCTCACAACCTTGTTGCATTCCTGAGATGCTGAGGAATTAGGTATCTTTAGGCACCAGATTCTGTCATCTTATTCAGACCTTAACTTCTGTCTTCTCTCCTTCCATTTTCAACACTACTTAGCCCCAGATTCCCTGTGTTCTCCAGGATGCCATAATCTAATTACCACTTTCTTGATTATTTCCCAAAGTTTGTCAGAATTATGGATCTTTCTGCCTACAGACCACTGCTCAGCTCTTAACCACCTCCTTATTCCATCCAGACTCAAGATGTAAAAATGGAACATATTATTTGGGTGGAGGTCTGTGTTGCTCATATGCTGTCATCAGGGAACATCTCAAATTGCTTCATACATTGGTTTTCACAGCATTCTTCTTTAATGGCTTCCAGCACCTCTGTTTTCAAGCTTTAGTGGATTCAAGACGCTAGATTACATCAGTAAATGGGTCTCTAAGACCCATGTGTTTATTGACCTTCATGTGGTCCCTCACATTAAGGTTGTTTGTCATCTTTTTGTGCTCAGAAGGATTATAATTCATCTATAAGGTGAAGAATAACCTAGATCATATCTGCCTACCTTGGACACACATTCTCTGTTCTCCCAGTCTATCCCTCCTCTCCTTTTCCAGTCTTTCTAACTCTGGATGCATCTGTCATATATTTTCATTTACAATTTCTATATATTTATTTTTTTATAGCTAGGTAATTTATGTTTAGTAGTCTCTTTAAAATGCCTTTTAATTTGCTTTTTCCCTCCAGAACAGACCCTCAGAATTTTAGAAAGCCAGACACAGCTTTTAGGATGCCAAATGAAGCCTTTAATTGGGTGACCCATTTGTGCCTGCAAGTAATCAGGCTGATTCTCTGTACAAACAGGTACCTCCTCATACATAGAGTCTGACAAACTATTAGTAGCAGCAGCTTCTCTGTTTCTTGGTGGTACAGAGGCCATTAAGAAAGAAATTAATTCAATTTATAAATAGATTATGAAGTCTACTGAAAAATAATCTGTCCATGTCCTCCTAATTCTCTGAACACTGAAGTTTTATGTTGGTGTTAAAATAATACTAGCTAAAAAAAAAAAAGAAAATAGAAAAAAGGAAAATGCACAAGTTTTCGAGGAGCAAGACCTCATTATGTTTGTAAAAGTGTGTGTGTACTGCTGGCTTTAAGACATATCTTTCTCTAAGAGAATATGTTGACATTTTCATGCTTTTAAAGCATGATATTAGATAGGACATTGTGCCTAGCAGTGTTGTCTCTATTTTGTGAGCCTACTGAATCCCTTGGAATGTTTTCTGAGCTGATGAGTAGCTTCCCTCTACAAGAGCCCATCAGCACAGACTCCCTTTGCCATGAATTTTCTAGAGCCATCTAGAAATAAAAACTATAATAGCTCAATCTCTTGCTCGGAGCTGAAAAGCAACGTGTTCTGTCAGGGTAATAATGTGTAAGCCTTTGACATACTTTTTGCTTCCTGTCCTTTTAGGCAAAGAGGAGGCAGGAGAATGTGGGTTCTTTTCTGATGTTTGTAGAAAGAGCAAGACTTTTCATTTCATTTGGTAGCAGCTAGGACTTCTGGTTCTGAAAGTTATACTGTGAGGAACATGCTCACTAACTAAATTGAAGCTAAATCTGTATTTCTTCCTCTTTGGGTTGGGTTATGCTACAGAAAGTCATAGGGAGGCTTGTGTTTTCTCAGAGACATGCAGGTGTGAGGGCACTGAAGGTAAAACCCAAAGTGCACGCAAATCCTCATGATAAAGCTCACTGAAAGATATTATAAGGATTTTAGGCTTACACAGCAGTTTACATCAGGATGCTGATAGCAATTAGATGTTGCATCCCTACCACTTTATAGCAGATTAATCCATTTTTTTTTGTCTTTTGAGTGGAAGGTGTAGTGTATAGAACTGAACAGAAATGCTATAATTCTGGGTGGGACTGAAGACCCTGGAGAGAGTAGAACACAACTGCAGTGTGGCATGGTATATGTAGTTAGGTACAACTGGCCTTTCCACAAGCTTCTTCTGAAATCCCTTTGGCTTTTTGTTCTCCTCCACAGGCAACTTGTAAACATTTCAGCAGAGATTGCATTGCAGTGAGTCTCTTGCAAATTAAGTCCGATTTGACCAAGTTAAACTCTGTTTCCAGCACTGTTTTAGATTTAGGACTATTAATTGCAGCAATGATAAAATCAAAGGAAGTTGCATGCAGAATGGGATTACTAGAGCAAAGGAATGAACACTATTGCAAATAATGGAGGCAATCATTGCCTGGCAAATGTAGCCAAAATTCTTCTGGACTAGAATCTATCCTGAACAATGTACTTAAGTTGCTTAAATCTTAATTAAATCAACACGTTTTGAAATTGCAGAAGGATTTGAGTGTTTACATCATCTTTGTAGACAATTGATTGTAACAGATGTCCCTCTGAAAAAAAAAAAAAATTATCTGTCTAAAGGCTTCTCCCTTCCTCAAAACACTTGTAATTCTATTGTTCTTAAAGCTATTTAATCACTTTCTCAAAATCAACATGGAAAAATGAATGAGGTCTGCCAATGGAAGAATGAGTTAGCAGGAACTGATCTATAGAGAATGCTTTTCTAAGAAGTATTATTTGTCTCATGTCTGTTGTCCTCTGCTAAAAAAAAAAGCCAAAAAACACCCTACATAAAATTTGTTTCGAAAGTGGAATAGAAATAACAAAAACAACCAATGCTCTCTAGAATGTTCTGTTTTTCAGTCTCATAATTGTAGCATCATAATCTGGATTTTATTAAATGTTTTTGCAGTGCTAAAATAATATTAAAAGCACAAACACACACCTATGCACAAGGTAAATGACATTATCCAAGGTATATCTATATTTTGTGGGTTTAAATATCAGGTTAAGTGAATAGGCAAAGTACTTCTTGTGAGCATATGCCTCTTCAGATGTCAGTATGGTTGCTGATGAATCTTCTGTTGGTATCTTTGCTAAAAATTGCTCCACTGCCAAGTTACACAGAAACATGAAGTCCTACACACGAGATGCAAAAAAATGTTTAGGGTTTTTTTTGGAATCTGGGTTTCTTTTGTGGGTTGGGGTTTTTTTGTTATTTTTTTCTGCAGGATAATTTCTGCTGATTCAGTAAGGTTGTTGCTCTGGGTTGATGGTGTTGCGAATCTCTAAAAAATCCTTCTTATGGCTCTGCTCCTTTCATTTGTCCCTTCTACCTTCAAATCTAACTAAGTCACTTACGCCTTTTGTGAGGGGATTTATGGTTAAACTGTCTTTCAGGCTTGGAATTTGGCATATTAGACTCCTGTCCACTTGTATATGGACAAGAGTAATGAGCTGCCTCTAATACAAGGTGGTCTCCAGACTTTTTAAGGTCTACAAAACAAACCTAAATTGCTTGTTAATTCAAGGGAAGCTGTGGATGGCAAGGCTGTCTGCAATTTTACTGTTCTTTTAGTAGGGCTGGTTGTGGCCAGGTAAAGAAACACTGCTCCTTCAGGAACATATTTAAATGATCTACTCCTATTTGGAAGCTGCCAGTTGCATAGTCAGTCTTGTGTTTCATGTACATCTAAATGCTTCATTGACTCGTGCCAAGAGATGGAAACTAGCCTGCTTGTTTTAATACATTCCTGATGATTTTGATGGAAAATCTAAATGTGTGAAGAACACAAAATCCTTCCCACTATCAGCCAAAAGGATACCATTTCATATTTGTTACTCTTGGGGATCAGGGGAAAAAACAAACAAACCAAAAGACTCCAAATAAACAAACAAACCAACCAAAAAGCCCCAAATCCAACAGAACAGTAAGAACAAGCTCTTGAAATTAGAAAGAAACCAAGGAGGAAAAGCTGCAGTTAGTATGAGAGTCATGCATCAGAGAGATCTTCCAGTCTTACAGAATCACAGAGCAGCCTAGACTGGAAGGGGGCTTGGAAGGTCCTTTTGTCCAACCTTTCATGGAAGAGCAAGCCTAGATGAAATTACCTAGTATCGTGTTCAATCTTCTCACACAGCAAAATTTTCTGGTCCCCCATACTTTGTAAGGGGGAGAGCTGAGCAGTGCTTCCTAGCCTGCTTCATCAGATTGTTGTGTTGGTGGTTTTTGATCTGGTAGTTTTTTTTTTTATTGCATGTTTTTATATTAGACACTTAGCTTTTCTTTGTAATCAGACATTGTGATTGTAGTATCCTTTTATATTACATTGGAGTGTTCCTTTAATGCAGAAATCAAATAAACAAAACACTTAAAATACAGAAAAAAAATTTCAACAGTAACGCGTGGGTCCGAAGGAGCAAAGAATCAGGAAAAACCAAGTTGTAGTTATTGCTTTTGGCTTCAGCAACACAGTTCATATTTTTTATTATCCTCGCAATTAGGTTTATTCATTTATTACAATTCAGTGAATGAATTAAATATAAAACCAATCCAGATTTTTAAAGACAGACATGTGTTGTAGCTAAACGCAACTTTTTTGTTGTTGTTCAAATGCTGGAAAACATTTTTCTTCTTAGTGTAAATGTTTTCTGAGGAAAGGGTTATGTGGGGCGAGGAGAGAACACTCAGGCCGGAAGAATAAGTAGCAGAGTATTTAATGGCACAGAGCAGGGCAGTGCTGTTCCTCCGTGGCAGCATCCGCACAGTGATCAGCCTTCCCTTTATCTAAGGAACAACACGTTTATTCCACATGGTCCCATCTGGGAGTTTGTTTCAGAACAGTATTACCTTCCCCATGATAAGAATCTTTGCTTGTGAAATTATTTTGGAAAAAGGCCATCTGCTAGGGAAAATAATAATAATAAAAAAAAATTAATCCATGATTCAGATAATAAAACTTTGATTACTGCTCTCTTAGGAGGATGGATAAGGAAGCAACGGTCCAAGGAGCTGTCCCTGGAACATGTTTTAGAACAAGCTGTTGGGATTGACTGTAATGTCGTGCAAAGCCTTGTTGTGTGAGGTACACCACTCAGTGGGCTCCCAGGGAATGAATCAGGTCTCCTTCACCACCCTTGGTGCCAAGTGGTTCCTGAACAAGGTGTGAAGGGTGGGATAATAGAGTGGGATAGAACTGCCCTGAGGAGGCAAGTCATCAGCTGTTTGCTGTACCCAAGATGGTACAAAGTAAAATGGTTTTACAGTAGTTCAGTAGCTAGTACATCAGTGCCTCAGCAGAAGCAATAGTGAAGCGATAACATCTTATCAGTCAGATACTAGTCACACCTTCTACAAAATCCCTGATCCCATTCAGCATAGAATTCTAAGTAATAGAAGATTTCAGTCCAAGAAACACTAAAAGTTGAATGAACTCTCGTTTTTACATTATTTTAAAAACTGGTTTGATTCTCCCAGTTGCTTAAACAAATATAAATCAGGAATAACTTCTGGAGTGACTGCATTCCACAGGAAGGTTCGCAAATGAAATAAATCTTCTACTTTGTTGGAGACCTGGGTGGAGGAGGACAGCCATCCTCATAAGTGCTGTGTTTGAAAGTGCACAGAAGATAAGATACACCAGCTGTGTTAAAACAAGCCATTTTCATCTCACACATACACCCTGCAATTCTACTTTTTAATTTCTAGGCAATCACACTGCTGGAATCTTTTCCAGCCATTGAGTAAAATATATGTTTGTCTTGCAATTATGTAAATAAGGTAGTGGTTAAGATTTAGATCTAGAATAATAATGATAACATCGTTGTCCCTTCAATAAACAGCAAGCAAGCTTTGGATGTAGTGTTGTTTTTGCTCTGTATGTTCCACACCACAGAAAAACACAGGCAGACACAGAGACGATGTAGTATTTTTATCGTATTTAAACCAATATTTAGCAGTGTAGCTCCTATTGCCTTTTACATGTGTTTGAAGGAAAACCCTGCTTCATCAATGGGAATGTGTCAGAATTTTGTAATAAAGCATGCTGTGTAATATATTTAAACACAGTCCAAATTAGTTAAAGTGTAGTGGACGTGAAACATACATACTCAATGTGACATTTCAAATAGGGAGAAAATATGATAATTAGCTATTTCCATGTGTTGCCATCCTTCTGGTTAAATAATACTTCTGTTTTCAATGAAGCCACTGAGCAATAACATTCATTTTTGGAGTTCCACAGCGGTTAGAACTGATTGTATACAGGCTGTAATCATTATCCTAATTCTGCCCAGGAAACCCTCTCTCCCCACCATGGAGAAATTTGGAATAAAAAGTCTCGTTCCAGGAAAAAGAATTTCCAAATAATCCTGGGCACCAGATCAAAATATCAGCTCCAAATCCGCTCCTTTTTCTTAATAAGAATCAGCACTTTGAAAAATACTGCTCTGCAAGGAAATAATTGCATTAGTCAGCCTCTTGGCACTGGCGTGGGCTGGAGCCTCCTCTTAAAATGAGGCCCAGCCTCGCCCTGCAGTGCATCCAAATCCCCCAAAGATGCAAATACCCCCAAGACCCTTGGCTTTGTTCTTACAGGCAGGAAACTAAAACATGGGACAAAAGGACAGAAAGTGACCTGGAAACGTAGCCTGTCTAATGCTGAGGCAGCTTTGGGAAGACAAGCATCCTTTTGTGTGCCGAAGAGTAGAAACCAAAATAGGAACTGGAAGTAAGAGGTTACTGTTTCCATGCTATCCTTTCCTAGTGAAGGATCTGATCACACAGATGCAGGGGCTTTACCTAACTGTATGGCCCAAAGAACTGGTGATACATGATTATATATTTGCTTCTTCACCGGATTATAGTGTTTATGATCAGGACAACTCCAATGCCTAGGCCCTGACAAGCACTAGCAAGATTACTTTGATTGCTCTGTGCTGGAGAGATCTTGCATTTAGTCTGGCGGGTAAACCTATCTGCCTTTCACTTGAGGGATTTTTAGAATCACACCAAAATATTCCTTTTTACTAAGGCTCTGGTTATCTGATTTTCAGTGGTGAAAAGGCTGCATATCATTGGTGAAGGATGAAAGATAAGCAGGAAGCGTTATTGGATATCAAAAGTGCAATGCCGGAGCCTTGATCTATAGGAACAGAACCAAGCCTTGCCTGGCACTGAGACATTAAACCCTCCAAGAAACCATCTAAACTGACCAACACCCTGGAATTTACTGGGAGGTAGGTATTGAAGTGTTTTTCACATGTCTGTATTGTCCTTACATTGTTTGAACTTGTCCATTTGAGTCCTCCACATCACCACCACCAGAACTATTTCCTTCCCAGATGCTCTTCAAATAGACCAGTTGTAAGTAATGTAATGGAGCCTGTAGTGTAAACTATTAGATTAGCGTGAAACAGAATGGACAACTCATTCTTTTGTTCAAAGACTACCAAGAAACAGATATATTTCCTGAAATTCAGGAAGAGTAATTTATTTCCAAGATAGTTGTATGTAAAACTTTGCATGTTAGCTCTGATGAGTTGTATTAATACCTGGGAACTGAGTCCCTCGGTGAGGTTGATGAACAAGGCAGGCAGGCAGTGCCCACCCCCTGATCGTGCTGCTTATTGCTTTGTTGGCAGTGCATTTCAGGTGCTCTATATTCCTCCCTCTTTGGGCTAATATTGTGCCAATTGTTTTCTCCTATTCAGCTAAAGAACCAGAAGCAAATTTTCCTTTGTTGGCTGCTATTGACCTAGTGGGAAAAACACTATGCAGATGTAGCTCTCAGTCATCATCTGAATACGGTAGAGGAGGAAGATACTTTAACCTGCTCCTGTTAAGACTAAAGACGGGAATGTTCATGTGTCAGTAGGGAAAGCATGTGACCTCACTATGCCAAATCAGAGCTTCCCAGAGCCCTCACCACCTGGGATAGTCATGGATGGAGTCAGACTTTGTGTGCTCAATCAAGATCGTGTGCTCTGTCCTTCAAATACTAGACTGTGCTGGGGTTTTCTGCATTTAGATTTAGCTCTTCTGCTGCTGGAGTGTTCTAGTATTGTGGTCTCAGGTGCTACAAGGTGCCTGAACAAAGAGACGCCAACCTGCCTTGAAGATGGTTGCTTCAGAAGGAAACACAATGGATAAAGTTCAGACCAATAAGATCTAAGCTAGCCTTACTGCTCTGGTGTGCACCTGTCTGCCTGGCAGCCTGGCAGTGCCCAGCAAACACCCCGAGGGGTAGGAGTGCTGGTGGAAAAGGGATTGTCATGGGATGTCTTGTCCTGAAGAAGGCAGGGTTATCCTCAGGTGAAATACACATGCCGTGTGTTTAGGACAAGTGTGGGATAATGAGCCAATAATAAACCTAATGCCTTCTGTCACCAGAGAAAGAGTAACTCAGGAAGAATTTGTAAATTGGCAGAAGCATTACAGATGTCAGTGTGAGATGTTTATGGCATTAAGGGTGTGAGAGTTTAGTACTGGTCTGAAATTTTCCACCAAGGTGTTTTTTCTTAAGGGAAGATTATGCAGTAGTTTTTAGAGGGGTAGAGTTTTGTGTGAGAGACTCTCACCCTCATATTTAGAGCGTTCTCAGTGTGCTAAGGGCATGTAAGTACCTGTGCTTCCCAGTCTTCTCTTGCTTCCCAGTACCTGGGCTATAAATCTGAGATTTAAGTGCTGCATTCCCCTTTGCCTACTGCCAACCAGACACTGATAATTCACCACAGCATTTTCTGCGTGTTTGGCCTCGAAAGCAGGAGTCTACACTGTCTCAGGCTGAATGACAGTTGGCCCTCCTGCTCTGGTAGTTCAGAGATCTCTGCTCTTTACCAAATGGAAAATATGAAAGCAACTTGTCATAGAGTACTTGGAAAACCAGACTTCTGATCAGTGCGGCTATCCCTGGCAGAGGGATGGTGGGAGTTGATTGAACAGCAAGAAGAGAAGATAGTGGGTTGCAAGACAAACCCAAGAAAGCTGTTTGATGAAGCAAAGGAGAGAGAACTGGTGGAATGATGCGTGGAGGGTGTAGCATGCAAAAGTAGAAATAACATATCAGGTAGCAATGCTACTTTGAGGAAGAACAGAAGTGCCAGCTCCACAGATCATCAACTCAGAAAAATTAAAGAAGCTAGCCCAGGAGAGGTTTAGACAGAAGTAACTCAGTTCTCTTGCATTATGCTCCTGGAGTGTGCAAGAATAGCACTGGATTGAATGTGGCCCGTGGGAGCACAGAAGGCAACTGTTGATAAAAACCTGTGCGAGAGAGAGACGAGGACCTGGGCAGAGCTGCTGGGTTCAGAAAAGGGAGGATTGAAGAGGGGTGCAAGGGTAGCTGTTAATTTGGAACATTCTGAACATGGGGTAGGATCTAGAGACTGTGGGGAGGGCATAAAATGGGTGAGACTGTAAGGAAATAAATCTAGCTGAGAGGGGAATGGGAATAAATAGCACAGGACCTCTGGTAAGTAAGGGAGTGAGAGGACATGATATCTAGAGAACAGGCAGAAAAGAGACAGAAGGAGGGGGATTGCCTTTCTAATTATGGGTATCTGTAACTTTCCCGAGATATAATGGGCAGAGGGTGACTAACAAATGGCTGAGTCACAGAAACCATGTGACTGAGATTCTAAATTCATCTGCTAAGGGGCTGGAATATTCACACAAAGCTTAGAAATTTTCCTCTAATACTATTCTGGTGCAGGTGATCCTAAACCTCCTGTACCAAAAAAACTTTCCAACTGCTATTTGGAAATATCTATCTTAGTAAATTGGTCAATATTCATCTTGGCAGGCAAGTATATTACCTTTTTCCTCCATTCCTGGTGGAGGAAGCCACTTTTGGCCAACTAAAAAATTGTCCATTTTTATCCATAGAACCTTCTGCAGGGAGCTTTAAGTGGAAGGTTGTTTGAGCCTTCACCATAGCAATTTGGTAAATGATGTTGCTTAGAGTCAGAACAGTGTTCTTCCAGCCTTTGTAAGAAAATTTATTACCATTAACTGTCTGCTACTTGTAGGATTTTCAAATACTTGATGTTTCATGAAATAAGGATAATGTGTGTCCTCTGTTTCAAGGTGCTGACTACTGAAAGCCTTTATTTCATGTAACATTAATGGCAAAAATTGGTAGAATCATCAAAAGGAGTTACTCATGCCTTCCACTCACCCTCCTCCTCCCCCCATGTGACTTAGATTTAGGAACCGATGTAGGTTAAAATTATCTGTTGTCCTGGCCATCATCTGATTAATCAGGTGCAATCATAGTTGTCTGAACTATTTCAGATAATATGTTTATAGAGGAAATATATAAAGGTGAAATTCCACCCCCACCCCCCCTGCCACACATACACACGCTGCTAAAGAATGGGATAATTTATTTTCCTGATAGCAGTTACTGAAGAAATACAGTCTGATGGAAACCAGGATTAGTGTCCCTCCCCAGCTGAGCTGGAGTTTCTGTGTGCACAGTTAGGGAGATTTGGACAGCAATGAGCTTTTGTGAGCACTGTTAGATTAATGAAATTTCCCTTCTTTTCACTTAGCAATCTCTAGTTTACTTGAGACAAGTGAGTTGACTCACTTCTCCCTTACCTTTTTGTCATGGGGAAAGAGCAATAAAACAAGCAAGCTGGCTACTGAGGGCAAATCTAGAGCAAGCAGGCTTTTAGCCTCAGGTCTAAGACATTAGTCACATGCAAATCGGTGACGGTAAATCAGTGCCACCTGGCTCACTAAGCTGCCTAGGAAATCACCAAATGAAAACGTGATTTTTAAAAGTACACAACTAATCCCTCTCACTATAAAGAAATGGTCCCAACTTCCGTGTCTAACAGCATTTTTCAGAGCAGGTGCTAGACTTTACAAGGTTCCCCTGGAAGTTCCAAGGAGTTACCTGACTCCTAATCCGTCATTAGTGTTCTTCCACCCCTTTTTCCTAATAACCAGAGAGTGTCAGCATCAGATGCTTTTATGAAACAGCAGAGAGGAGGTGGTTCTGATTCTGTTTCTTTGTAAAAAGTTCCACTGTCACAATTCCCTGGATAGTACACAGTGCTCTGAGCTTCTGCCTGCACAATAACTGGTTTTAAACATTTCTGTTTAATCAAGAGTGAAGCAAATGTCAGAGATTCAATGTTCTAGATCAGCAGCTTCCAACACTGATACATCTTAATCAAGCAATTAGGTGCCTTTTTTTTTGTTATTGTTTGGTGTTTTCCAAGCTGGAGAAGGGAACAGATTTGCTGCTTTGCTCTGATGACTGCTAGCAGCAGTGTTTGTTGTTAACAGAGACATGTACACCTAACCACCAGTTGGCAGGTGTTAACACTTTGTTACTCGCTATTCCCACATGCTGAGGATTGTGGGAAAGCTGTCAAGCTCTCTGTCTTGTGTAACACTCAGCTTTTACAATAACAACAACAACCGCTGAACAAATTCAGAAGCTCTGTAGGAATGCAGCGATGCAGCACTAGCAAGGGAAACAATGGGATGGATTCTCCTGGCTTTGATGGGAGCTAGTATGTGGCTTTGTGGAAAGTTTGAGATATTTCCTTATCTTGGCTTGGAAGCAGGTAGATGGAGCCTGAGTGCTCTTTTTTTTTCTTACTTCTTTTTTAATTGGTGATATGATCTGATGTTTAGAAGAAACCAAGAATGCATTGTGTGTGCCCCAGCATTTCTATTCTGCCTCTGACATTTGTACTTGCCCGTATTAAGGAAAAAAAGCTATGAATACAGCATGCAAACAGAGAAAATAGCACAGAAAAGGATAGGAATGCTTTTCTTTTTTTTTTGGGGGGGGGGTGGTGACTGGCAAGCGAGAAATGAGGATTTTGTTAGAATAGTACAATTCTTTTGGTGAGCTCAGGTGTGCCCAGAAAAAAAGGCCCTCTGTGAACTTTAAGTATTATTAAAATACTTCTTTTTCTCTTTTTACTTGCTGTCATCCAGGCGCTCAAAGATACTCTGCCTTTGCAGCCACAAGGTCATGGTTTTTAGTTGAGTAATCCAAAGAACTGATTTATTACTGAAGAAGTGAGGTTTGATGGCTTTTTGATTTACATGAAGACGGTAAAGAAGAAGGAGTGGGAGGTGCAAGGCAGCTGCAGAGTGGAGTACAAGGCAGAAACTCAACAGAGCAAGTGGGCCAAACAGTGCAATGGATTAGGTGAGCAATCAGTTTATGTGGATGACTTTAATAGTGCTGCACTGCATAATTGCACCCCTTCCTCCCAAACAGCACAACACTGACTGTTTCTTGAACCTGCAGAATTATGCTCTGAGTGAGGAGGGATTTCAAGCATTTGCTTTTTTGATGAGAGCGCTTCAGATGAAGGGAGCGTGATCAAAGGAAGGATCATGGCTTTTCTGGCATGTAGGCTGTGGCTGGGCTGCCTTTTGAGCACAGTTCCAAGTTTGGGCTCGTTCTCCATCTTCCATCCAAACTGAGCGCTAGCTTTGGATCAGCTTTATTACATGGTAGGAAAGAAACTTATCCTTGCGCTATGGATGGGCTGGGTTCAGGATAGGGCATTTCTTGAGATACACCCATGCTGACTTGAATCTGCCAAAGGGTGGCAAACACGAGGAAATGTTCCCTGACAGGTGGGTTGGCCAAGTTCTTTCCTGGAAAGGTTCCTGCTGCATAAAAAGGAAGCTCCATGCAATATGGAGGAGGTTGAGCAGCAGGTTCTTAACAATACAGTTGCACAGTCATATTTTAGTGGTCTGCCCCCAGGTCTGTGTTACACAAGGCAGTGTTGACATGGCCTTGAAGTCTGTGACTTTCAAGTTAATTTTAATTCTGGAATACAGGTCTGAGGTTAGTCAAAAGGTAGGGGGCTAATGAAGTGGGATGTGCAAGACAGCTGCAGAAATGAATGGATGAAATCCTCTGTGTTTTGCATTGGGTGGGATTCCAGTGGTCGCTCCTGACTTCACAGGTCCCTGGATCACTGCAGTAAGCAGTTTTTTTTAATGGACTTCACATTATTTTCTTGACATGAAAATCATCCTTGTACCTGTGCAATGCTTTAAAAAGCCTTCCTGCTTCCAGAGCCAGCTCCTGCAAGCTGGTTCTGAAAGATCTGCCTGCCAAACTTGGGGGTGAGAGGGAGGTACCGGCTTGCATACATCTGCATGTTGTATTTCCCAACTTCAGATTTCTCTGCTCTTGCTTGGCCACAGGAAGCCAGTCAGGGGTGTCACTAACATTGGCAAGATCAATATGTAGATAAATATTGATAAACATATATTTTGTGCAGGCATGGTTCTGAATTTGTTCCTGCACATATTAAAGGATACTTTTGTCTTTCAAAACCCTAGAGGGAAAAACCTTGTCACTTAGGGAAGCCATGGGGAAAGTGAGAGGAGAGAAGGCTGGTCATCTCGTGAATGTGTTTCATAAGTCGGGTTTGACTTCCACCATGCACCCTCTGTTGATTAATTAGTTTGTGCACAGCTTGTCTTTTTTTAAGTGGGGACATGCAAGGTGATATGTAGACTTTTCAGGGTTTGTTCTTGAGGTGCTCAGGTGAAAAATAGGTGATTTAGTGCAATGAAATTGTAGGTTTGATTTCAGGGTATGGCTATAGGCTGACAAAAGACCAAGTTAGCAGGCAATAAGAAGGCCCTTTCTTGAGACCAGAATTGCGTCCTCCTACCTGAAGGGCAGGCATAGATGTGAGCACAGTCCCATCCAGTGGCACTGGGAAAAATGAGTAATCCCATTTACATGATGGCTAATGGCATTTCACTCTGCTGTGCAATAGGTTGGAAAAGGTGCTTGCAATCCCCTGCGTGTTCCCCTGTAATGGGGTGAGGTCTCCCTGAAACATGGCAATGGTTTTGCTGAGATCATATGATCTCCTCTGCCATTGCTATTTTCTGCTTGTACTGTGGAGGTGCCTGGAGGACTTGGATATAACTGGTTTGGACTGTAGGCATACCCAAGAATCAGTTCCTCCTTAAGGATTAGAACTGTTGTGCTGATCCTGCAGACATGAGACCTATCACTTAAGCTACTTGCTTATATGAATTATCCGAAGGACTACAGCTGAGCTTCGTGGCTTCTCAGCACCTTAGCTGCCCTAGTTTGAGCAAAATCATCAGCATTTTGCAGGGAGATTCATATTTAATTTGGATTTTTTGATCTCCATAAGCGAAACAAGGAAGAAAAGATTTCCTGATCTTCTGGAAGGATTTCTGCCCTTTTTTTTCCCCCCCTTCTTCAGCAACTTCCTTTGTTTCTCTTTTTCCTTCTTCTTTTTCCCACCCCACCCAGCCTTAAACAGTGCCGGGAAATTCTGTACTTACCCAGCTGTACTGTCTGAGGAAAGCCAAGTTTTTTTTTACGTGCATCAAAATTATAATAGTTTGAAATTACTTATTAACTCTCTGAGTTTCCCAGAGAGAAGACATCATATACTTAACTGGTATGCCCCTTGTACTTAGACAAAAGGCCAAAGGTTAGGACAAGTGGATACACATGACAACTTTATCCAAGTCCTTGAGGATTTCCCATTGACTAGGTCACAGTTTCATTCTTTTTTTTCAAGTGAAAACAATTAATGTGGCTCAAGTAAAATGGGTTAATTTATTTTCATTGCAGCTCTCTTCCTGGTGCAAACTCTGCAGTCTGCAGACAAAGAAGATATAGTTGTTACTCAGATGGCTGTCTTGCCTCAAAATGTGCAGTGATCACCTCAGATAGCTCACCTCATATTGGGTCATTGCTTGAGAACCCGTGTTATGAAATAGTTTTAGAACAACTTGATTTATATGTTAGCAAATGGATCAAATAAACATTTCCTTGTGTCTAACCACTGCTGCTGTGTTGATGACAAAAACGTGTTATGGATGTTTCTGTGTCACTTCATAGCCGTGTGACTTTTTTCTTGCTACTACTACACGAAGTTCCAAAACACTTCAGTTCTGTGGGTTAGTACTCTTTTGCTCTGATAGCAAGGGAAAAGTGTTTGTTTGGACTGGCAGGAAACCCTGTTATTTTATTTACTGTGCTTTTTGCTGGGCACATTATATGTTGTGGGCTATGGCGAGTGATTATTCCCTATATAACCCTGCAGTGTTCACAAGCGTTCGCACCCACATCAGGATGGTGAAACCTTTATCAGTAAAACCACTGTGACCTACAACTAAGTATTACTGTGTCTGGAGCTTCCAAAAGGTCTGGGGAATGCTCAAGCAACAAAAAGTGGTGCACCAAAATAGAATTCTGCATGAGAAAGCCTCCAGGCTGCAATAATATTTCCTCAGCCACCCTCACTGTTGGGCCCTTCCTGGCAGAGCTGGACCACGTCCACAGGTCATGTTGACTTTGTCTGGATTGATGGTGTTTCAGCAGCTGTCCCCTGCTGCTTTCAGGAAGCCAGGTTTGGAGCCATTAGGTGAAACAGCCCTGTAAGATTCAGAACAAGTGCCAGTGCCTGGCATGAGCAGCAGTATGATTTTATGTCTGAAAGAACAGCATCCAGGAACATGCATTGTGCCCATACCCATGTCTGGGTGTGTCAGAGGTCTCCACAGGAAGAAACGTGGATTTTGGGGGCAAATCTGGGGCAAAAAGGTCTCTAGTTCCCTTGCTCTTCTGACCCCATAGAGTCTTCCAGCTGGTGTGGTGCATAATTCCCAAGTCATTGTCCAGCCGTTGCCTTATGACTCTGCGGGTTCCTTGCTGGGATGAGATCTGTGCCCACCCTTGAGACCCTGGTGGCACAAAATCTGTCCTCCCTAATGTACTACTTGCTGTGTTGTCTAGGTTTCAGGAAAGTATCAGAAAAGAAACGGAAAAGGGGTCTGAATTTCCCCAGAACAGGCAAATTAATAAAACCTGCTGAGCCTACAATAATGCCTAAAAAAATCTCTCCTTTTCTCCTGTGTTTGTTTATATCTCACCTGCACTTCACCGCCAGATTGGTGGGACTTAGAGCTGGGAAATAGTTTTTCAAGCAGCAAGTGTGAGCTGTAGAACTTGGGGAGTCAAGGAATGGTCTTCTCTCATCAAAAGGTCACTCCTCGAGTACAGATGTTTCACAGACCTTTGGTTTGATACTAATTAATTATGTGGGTTTTTGAATAGTTGGATCCAAAGTAGCAAATACTTGGATCCAGGTGGTAACTGGTACAGATAGCAGAAAGTGAAAAACAACTGTTCTGCTTTTTTTTTTTTTCTTGGGAACTTAAAAATTCCAATCTTGCTGCATTAAACTAAGTCATGCAGAAATGCTCCAGCTGTTCTTTGCACTGTGGAAGCCAAATTCAGCATTTTGATGGTTTTTTTTTCCTTTGTTCTTGAGAGACCAGTTGTGAAATGATTTGATGTCTTAGGTAACAAAATCATACCTGTACTCTCCTTCCCATTATTTGGGTTTTCCTAGTCATTTTATTTAAGGTGGACTCCTTACAGGTCATTGTGTAAAATACCAAGTTCCCCAGGAGGTAAACTTCCTTTGCATGGAAGTATGGGATGTTCAATAGCACTGGCAGACTTCTAGTCTTTTAGACTCCCTCTTCTTCTTTTTTGCTGAATACTCTGATGGCAGCTGAACTCACAAGAATTTTGGTCAAAAGCAGTAGAACACACCAACAAATAATTCCTGTGGTATGCGTTCTGTTTCTAATAAGAGCTTTATTTGGTGCAAAGTGTGGTGAACCCTTCTCAGCTCCCTCCATTTGCAGGAAGAGGCAACCCTTATTTTAATACTCCTAAGGAAGAATCCACTGAAGTATTTTTTTTTATTATTTTGTAAATTAGATGTGTCATTTTTCCTAGCAATTTTCAGTGTGATAGCTTTCTGAAATGTAGATGATATTCATCATGGTGTGTTAACAAAGGCTTATGTCTCTGCTTAACAGTGAGTTTCCTGCCCCTCACTTCCCTCTCAGTGCATACAGGAACAGTAACCTTGAGTTTGGGAACACTTACTGCATAGCACTGGTGCCTAGAGCAATGCTTATGCTGTGGTTTCTGGATGCATGATCAGGAGAGCAGTACATGCTGTATGGAGCAGCTTGTACCTGAGCAGCTCCAGGGATTGACCTGGACCCTGGGTAACCTCATGCTTACATGCCACATGGGTTAGTCTCCCATCCCTCAAGCAGGCATGGACTTTCAGTGCTCAGTTCCTGCTGGTTTAATGGAGAAGAAAATGATCTGTGTCCACTATCAAATTATGTAGAGTGCTTTCCACAGGGATTGTAATTTCAAAGTCATTCCTCTTGTTTCAGTGAAGCTATTTGAGGATTTCCAGGGTTACTGATAATTTTAATCTAAGCCTTTTCAACTTAAAAGTTAGTCAGCTCTCATAAGACTCGGTCCAGGTGACTGGTGAAGGTCACAGCAAAGTGACAAGTGCAGCATTATCTAGCCTGTTATCAGTGACTGCACCAGGCACAGTTCAGTACCTGACCATACGGCAGCACAGTAGCCTGTTTTGATCTTCATTTTCTCACTTTAATTGGGTGGCCTTTCCTATGTCTCTCCCTGCCTCTAGTCTTATTAACTCGTGAGTGTGGAACGGACTGGCTGAGATATCAAAAGACTGGGTACTTAAGATGAACAAAACCATACAGCAGTTTATAGTAATTCAAAGAATATGGAAGCATTTGCACTTTCTGATACCACCTGCATTGCGTGCCAAAGACTGTAATGGGAACAAAAATCTTACAATGTTCAGTAGGGGAAAAAAAGCCTTTTTGTGGTAAAAAATTAAAGAAAAGGGCAACAGAAGTTATCTTGGGATGTGAGTGAAACAGAAACACTGGTCATGAACTAGGTGAATGAGGTGGATCTAATTACTGTGTAACAAAACAAAGGAAGATGGCTTAGCAGCCATTTAAATTGCAGATACTTAGCCCTACTGCAGTGCTATAGATCCGACTGTTGTAGGTAAATGTGGAAAATCTCAGTCCAATCCTTTTTCTGGGATTTGCTAGGATCACAGAGATGCTCATAGAGAAATCCATCAAATACTATTATCTCCAGATATGTGTTAATAATATTCTTAATCTTCTCTATATTTTCTCTTGGGCCTATATGCTGCATGAATATTTCTTGGCATGCCTACAGATCTCTAATTGTTTGTATATTTGGCTTGCCTCAGGCCTACTTTAAATGAATGTATGCAAGAATCTTTGCTATGTATGAGATTATTTAAGTACCATTACCATATCTGTATGGTATTGTTTACCATGTGTCATACCATTCAAAAATAATAAAAAAAAAACAACGAAAGAAAATGCAGAAGGGGAATCCTGTCGAGTTTTTGATCAGTATGATATAGTGAGGAATCCAGTCAGTGATATTCAAAGGTGTTAGGGCTACCTCTGCACACTTAAAATTCTGTTGGTTGAACTAAACATTCATATTTTTTTCAGAGCTGCCTAAGAGGGTGTAGAGCTGTGCTTGCAACTCATCTAGAAATGCCCAAAGTAGCTCTAAGCTACCTTGTCCAATAGCACTGAGTTCAATGTGGACGTAAGTCTTGCCTCTTCCACTTGATAAATGCACAAGGGACACTTCCTCTCAGCTGATCTTATTCCTTAGTCTGAACCAGAACTGAGCTACTGTTTTGTTTTTCCTCCCTCAGCAGTCCTTTCTTTGGACCCCAGCATTACTCATGTGCACAAAGCTGTGTTTTATGTGCACTGGAGGGCCCTAGGTGCCTCTGGGGCTGGGTAGCCAGCAACTCGAATGCACCTGCAGCAGTGCAGACCGAGTTGGGGAGGCAGAGGCAGACATAGGTTAGGAAATTGGTCCCTCAAGATAGCAAAAGAAGTCATGAAATATGGTGCTACAAAAATTCTTCTGGGGGGGGGGGTGGTCCTCAAATGATTGGCATGTCTCTTTTGTGGTTTATGACATTTCTGGCATGACAGAGAATGGCAGTCCCATTTTTCAGTATTCAGGGTTATTTATTGTTTGTCATTGTCTTTGAGTTGGCTGTTCCAGATAGGTACTTTCATGTCATTTCCTTATTCCTGCACTGTTGCTCTGCCTTGCTGTTTCCTTGTGGAAAAAGAAGACAGGGTGAGAAAAATGTGCTGGTGGTATTTGCCTGAGTGGCACACTACAGGAGCCAGATTTCTCACAGAACATTTTTGCCTGTGTGGCACCAGCACCTGAAGCAGGGCAGCTGAGTGTGCAGAAGAGAGCCTGTAGAAATCTGGCTGATCATGGCTGACACAATCTGATTCAGGCACAAGTGCAGATTATCAGGCTCAGTGCTGCACACAGAAATGTTTGGCCATGGTCCTGGTGTTAATGTTAAGACTACAGCAAAAAAAGATACTGATCTGCATAGATTTGCCCCATAGACTGTATGTGGCCCTTGGATTACTAGCTGATCCCCCTAGATGAAATCATACCATGGTTAGTATCCCTGACTCAGTTCCTGTTGTGTATTCTCTCTGATGGGACAAGTTGGACAGAATTCCAAACTGTTTCAAGTGGTTTGAGTGCAGTGATGTGCTGAGTGGCCTGGGCTCAGTCATGCTGAGGGGCATTTGTCTTCAGTTCTTCAGCGCATAGGAGTCTCCAGCCCTAAAGCAATGGGCAGACTTCCCCAAAGACAGGGAGGCAAGCTAGGAGAGTGGCTGCTTGCCATTTCTTTTTGGTCCATTCAGGTTAAAAATCAGCTTTGCATGAGAAGAGAACGTCTCTGTTGGCTGCTTTTCAAGAGACTTGCACATTTCTTCTCCTCACTTCTGCAGCAGGGTGTTGTGACTGCCTTTCCCTTTCACATACCCTTGCCCTATTACAGACCTACCCTGTCTCTAAAGATATCCCCAAGAACTTGTCACATCTCTCTGCCCTGACCCCCGTATCTTAACCTGCTCTCCCTGTGCTCCCTCACTTCTTGTTTTCCTCTTCCCTCTCTCCATTTCACCTCCTGTTAGGCAAAATCTGTGCTCTGTGGAATAGAGGCTGTGCGTGGGCTGAGAGAAGAGAAAGTATTTAGACACCTCTAAGCATAGTGTGTCTTCTTGACAAATAGCCTGGTTATTCTGGGTGACGAAAGAGAAACAGATCTGATTCTTAGCCATCACCACGGCTGTGATGGCTGTGATCATCACAACTCTGTGATGCTGCCACACTTCAGGCAGTGCTCAGTTCCCGTAAAGGAGCAGGTTGATGGGAAGGTTTCTGGGGCCAGGATCCAAAGCGCTCCCCGAGAGTCTCTGGGAGTGTCAGCAGATTCCTCAGCGAGCCAAGAGCAGGGCCTCTGTGCATTGCCGGGCTCACTGACGGCACCTCTGAACTATGCGTAGGATTAGCTGCTGTCACAGGCGCAGCCTTCCTGTAAACGCGGGGTGTTCAGCTCCCTCCACTCCCTCGGAGCCTCACAAAGGACGGGGCTGTGGAGGCATTGGATCTGCTGGAGGCTGGTGCAGCGCTCTGGCTAGCACGGTATCTCTGAGTGGGGAAGGAGAAAGGCAAGTGTTGTGAAAGAGGCTTTTTAATTTCAATACTTTCTTCCCAGACCCTGTATTCTGTCTGTGGAGAGCGCTTAGCAGACTCGTGGACCTGCACTGCCATGTGAGTTGAAAAAAAAGAAAAAATGATGGAGAGTGAGAGAAAACCAAGGGAATCCATTAAAAAATGCCTCTGCTACCTCATTAATCTTTTGCAGCAAATAATATATGCAAAACTTGGGCTAGCAAAGTCTCCAAAGAATAACATTTTTGTTGGTGAGGTTTTAACAAATTAAAGAAATAAATTAAGTCAATAGCACAGCAGGAAAGTGCTTGAGGCCTCCAGGATTTGTATGTTTTACCATTGTTCTAAAAATAAACTGGGGGGAAAAATTTAAAAGTCTTTCAGTTGAAAAATAATATTTGCTTTAAGTAGCTGTGTTTGGGTTTTGCTCCTGCACAGTGCTTCACCACCTTCCCCGGCCATGAGCTTGACTTTTGGAAAAAGAAGGTGGAAAATAGTACAAGCAGAGGTCGCAAAGCCATGTGGTGAAGGGAGAGGCATGCTGGGCGTTAGCAGGAAGGATGTAAAGCAGAAATTAAAACCCTTGTGCCTCACCCCCCTGCGACTGCTGAGACAAGGCATTTGTAAGAGATTAGCAATCGGCTTACTGGCACCCTTAGGCCCAAACCAGTGGGAAAAATTCTGGCAGCTTTGGTCAGTTTTGGAAGAGAGGTGGCTGGCACCCTCATCTTGCTATACTGTAGACTGGTCATTATTTTAATGATCAGAACAAGGCTTCCCAGGTTGCCAGAAATCAGAGGAGTTAAAGGCTGCCTTCTGATTTTCCTTTTCCATGCTCCTCTTTGTAATTTGAAGTAAAATAACCAGAGTAAACAGCATTACAGCTCTGTCTTTTCTTCTCCCCTTAAACTGACCACTTCCTCTCTCATCCCAGCTGCTACCTACTAAGAGAGGCTTCCACTGCCTCTTGTCCCTGGGCTACCTCCACTTCCCATCTGCTGCATGCCATCATTTTTTCCAGCTCCACCCAGGCCTTGCCTCACTCTCTAGCCTGTCCCAGAATTGGAACAGCTACTTTTTGATCTATGATCATTTTGATCAATGATCTGCAGGAAAACAGCATTCTGAAGAGAGATTTAAATGATGGGTAGGTACCCTAGCTTCCTACTAAATATTATCACTATTAGAAGAGAAGTATCATGAATTTCTCCTACTCCAACCACTGCTCATGCTGAAGCTGAGAGCATGCACATTAAAAAAGAAATTAATTAAAGGATGCCCTCAGAGTTGCAAAGGCAAGGCTGTTGTTTTCTAGTACGTAACCTGCAACTTGACTGCAATTGCCCCGCTACTCACACAAATTTCTCAGTAGTGGGAATTATGTAGGTACATGAACAGTATAAGGAAACACTGTTATTCTGCATAGCTTTTTGTTGATGGACCTCTGACACTTCTCCTTCTAGCCTCAGTTCCCATCCCTCTAACATTCTCTCAAGGGACTTGGCTACTGATTTTATGCAGATGGCCCATGCATGGAGGAATCCCACAAGCACGGCAGGAATACACACATACACACACACTCATACATGCACATGCACGGCACTTTCAAGTCAGCAAATGCCAGAACTCCAGATACCCCTGGTATCTTCTGTTAGTCCCTGTGGGAATGTTTTTCTGTCATAGCATTTAATTACATATGCCTCTGCTATTTCCCCCCCTTTCATCCCTGCCTTGTTTCATGCACAGAACGGGCTGTGCTCAATTACTGAGCAGCAACTCAACATTTAGTTTTCTCCTTACTGCTCAGTGTGTGGCCCCTACCCTTATTCATGGGACAACATTCAAGTCCTTCTCTGATGACAAAATGGTAAATCCCCTCACGAGCTTTTCTGTGTCCTCATCATTGCATGTGTATCTGTGGCTACACAAGTGCTTTATGGTGGAACTTGTTCTGATATTTGTTCCCAGCCCCCTGATGGTGCCCACTTTCTGCTTTCGTTCTTGGGATGGTTTTAGAGTAGAAAAATATGCCAGACAAAGCTATGTAATTTGCTGTAAAGGGAGGTAGGTATTTTGTTTTTCTGCTAGTGCATGTTCTGTTTTGTTAGGAAAGCTGTGGGTGAACAGCAAGGTGTTTTATTCTGCCTGCTTCAGTTCTGAAGAGAGGGGAAAACTACCCCTTCTGAGAAGGCCATGGGGAGGGGAAGAGAAATTTTACAGAGGGCAGTGTGGCACATCCTATTCTACCCGACACATACCCCCGAAAGAGCTCTTGGGAAACTCCCGAGCATGGCACTGGGCCATGACATCTCCACGTGGCCCTCACAGAGCTTCTCCTGGGAGCCAGCAGGAATGGTTCAGGACTTGGAGCTGAGCATTGAAAACTGTTGGACCTAGGGAGCTCCTTAGCATGTGAATACACAACAGCTGGGAAGATGAGGTGGGGAAGAAGTGGTGAGGACTGCTGTTTTTTTTTTTCTGTTCCAAGATTAGTGTTCTCTTTGTTTGCAGTTGCCTAAACTCACATCTGTGCAGATCCTAACCCCTTTGGCATGCTTGGGCTGCTCACATTAAGGAAAAGTTGTGAGAAGACCACCTCAGAGTGCTGGCCAGCTTAAGATGCAGTTGCAAATGCAACCAGTTCGGCAGCAGCTGGATTTCTTTGGCCACATCCGCCTGCATTGGACACTGCTAAATCTTAGTTGCAGTCCTGGATCTGGGGCTCTGTAGAAAGCTTCTGGCTCTTGCTGATTACTGTGCTGACTCCTGAGCATTTTGGGAAGGCAGGCTCTTCGCGGTGCTGGCATTTTCCCCTGAGAATAAAGGGAATACATTTGGTTCCTGCAGGGCTGCAACAGCAACACTGCCTGTAAGGAACACCTGAGACATTGTATGGTATTAGATTTGAATGACTAAGAAGGATAATGCTTGCTGGGCTGAGTATGACAAAGAATAATCCCCCTTTTTCTGCAGCTAGCTAGTCAGCAAAGTGTTAAAGGTGTTGCTGGTTGGATGGGATGGAGGCTAGATCAGTATTTAGCAGAAGCCCCTAGCAGGCTGTGGAGAAGGTCTTTGAGACAGCAATGGATGGTTGTAAGTGTGGGCTTATGTATGAGGATGACTGAAACTAATGAGGAGGATGCCAGGTGCTAATTGAAGGAGAATAACTGTTCTCCCATCTATAATGTTTTGATGAGGTTCTCCTTTCCATCACCTTAGGAGAATGCTTTGTGTTCGAAAGGCCAGCAGGGCTATCCAGTCTAAGACATTGTTGGAGGTGCATGAGCTGATCCAAGTTTTCCAGAGCAGGTGACTAGACAAAGATGTGCACTCAGCTTCCTGAAGTGTGGGAGCCACCCTTTAGCAGCCATCATTTAAAACATGAGGAAACATATTTACACGAGTGATGTCTCATTTCCACCACTGTGGGAAGAAATAAATACTTACTCATTGCCCCAGCTGCTGTGGTGCACGGCCCAGGCTTGGCAGGAACTGTGGCTCAGTCTCCTCTGAATTGCCAGCTCTCTAAGCAAACTCTGCGTTATTGAAACGGAAGAATCTGTTTTCCACTGGGATTTAAAGCAATTTGTGCTGAGCGCTGGGAGTTTTCAAGCTACCAGATTTTGAAATTGTCTTTGTTAAAACAGGAAGGAAGGGGATCCTAGAGCATAGAGACTTTGAGTCAGTAGTCTGGATTTGCCCATCACGGGGGTAGAGGGGAGATCTGCAAGTGGTTTCAATATCCTGACAGCAATGTTTGTCAGGGTAGGGGCAGAGATGCCAGCAGACTCCCCTGTAGCACTCACCATGTGAGCAGAGAGCAGCTGTGCTGTCGTGTGTTCCTCTCATCCCTCTGAGGGCCGGTTCCAGCCTCGAGTACCAAAGATCTGTAGCAACAGGTTTCTGGCCTTAGACGGAGAAGGGAGAGGAGATGGGCTTGCAAGAGGCTTATAAGGTTATGTCACACTAGAAAACTAATGTTTGCTTTTGTTTCCTGAACAGTGTATACCAGCTTAGGACGGGTTCTCTAGAAGTGACCATAGGATGCATGTGGGAAGACAGGCTATATTGAAACTGAGAAATGCTTTATGGCCAGCAAGCTTAGAAAAAGATTTAAATTTTTGTTAAAAGAGGACAGCTTGGAAATTGGGTCTGGTTCTGAACCAGAGCTAAAGATCTGTAAAGGGCATACACAGGGTTAAAAAGGGTTGGTCTAGGTAAAGGATATTCCATATCTAGCCTTGGATTTGAGGCTGATTTCTGTGATAAGAACCATCTTTAATGTAAAGCTGAAAAGATATTATAAAGATGAAACAGTTGGAAATAAAAGAAGCCTGGCCAAATTTTTTATTTACATGGGCCGTGTAAATCTGTCTCTTGAGCTGTAGTTACTGATCTATTTTTACTTTCTTTGCTTCCCAGAGGCAAAAGTAATAGCTTTATGCCAAAAAGGCCGGGTTTCCCAGCACTTACCAAAACCAGCATGAGTTCCTCAATGGCCAATGTCACAGAAGTTGCATGTGTAAAATTTTAGAGAGATTTTTGTAAGCATCAATGTTGAGGGCAGAAAGGGGCCAACTAAACCCCAGGCTCTAGATAAGTTTGGATCTTTATCTACACTTGATATCATGTTATTGTGATCTAGGTTCGTCTCTGCTTGATGTCTTTCCAAGATTCCCCTGTATTCATTTTATCCTTGACAGGCTAGTGAACATCTACAGGCACTCTATCAAAAGGTTTGGAAAGGGAGCAGCTGAACATAATCTTCAGATAAATGCAACATACCATGGCCACATAAAAATGGTCTCTCTCATGAACAGAAAAGTGAGGCCTATAGCTCTGAAAAGCTTTTGCTTTAGATTTCTCCCTAGAGAGTAGTGCAGATCAAGTTATCACAACTGTGATCCTGTAACATGGTGAGCTGGGCTGTGCAAACTCTCAGGTGTATATCTGCAGCTTGGCTGCTCAGAGGATTTTGAGGCTTGTGTCAGGAATGCCCTAACAGGTGGTATTCTGCTAAGGCTTCATGACTTGAGCCTTCCCCAGATCAGCCAAAAGAGAAGAAATGAGCTGCGCATTCCACCCCTGATGCAGTATAAGCATAAAAACAAATGTATCTATCTCTGCAGGGCCACATTCAGATGCACATGTTGGTTCCTCAGTGCCAGATCCTGCTATGAACCCTAGCTCTGCATGCTGTTAGAAATGGCAGAAGGAGACAGATATCTGTATCTCTACACATGCACAGGATTTTATCTTTTTTTGACCTGCAGCATATGGCGGTGTTTGCTTAATCCATAGAAAACTCACAGACCCATACATGATGTGACATGTATTTTCCTCACAGAATGCAAACCATGGTTTTGAACTGGGCTATGTTTGTTCCCGGATCCTCTCCATTTCTGCTGCATAGATAGGCAGGTATGCTTGGTATTTCTGGGGGTTTTTTTCCCTTTCCCCCCCCCGCCCTTTTTTTAAAAAAAATCCCCTAGAAAACACATAAATAATTTGGAACACATACTTTATGTCAACTGTTTCAATTATTTTATCTGTATAAGGAGGGCAGAGGCAAACCCCATTCAAACAAGCAAGGGGAGGAAGACACATTGCAATATGATGGCTGTGGTTATGCACAGATACATTTTTTGACTGGAAAGCCCAGCTCAGAAATGTGATACCTGCATTTTAATGCTTGGGCACTGTGAGTTGCTGAGTGCACATAAAGAAAGTTGAGAGCACTCTAACTGCATCTGTGCAGTCACTATTTGTCCATGACTTTGGGTTAGGATGGGTTTCCAGATGTTCAGAAATCCCACGCAAGTATGCTGTAACAAGAGACTCCATTGGAGGGTGCTAAATTTCTTGGCATTCCCTAGGAATTCAGCCCCTTATAAAATACAAAGTTTGGGTAACTTTTTGTAAGGGGGAAGCCAAGTCCAAGCTCCTGAAGTCAGATGGAAGTGCTCTGTTGAATTAAAAAAGGAGTTAGGTTGGACCCATAAGATCTCATCTTCCATGCAGATGTGGCCATTTCATTTGCTTTTCCATCTCATGAATTCTTGACTGATTGGCTGCTGAGAGAACTCCTGAAAGTTATTTTAGTTTTCAGCACATCTTACATACTCCCTATAGCTCATGTTAGAGCCCTAGTCTCTTTATATGGAGATGTTCCCTCAGGCCCCACTAACTGTGCTTCAGCATTGCTGAGAGAGCCTGTTCCTAGTCCTTTGTTGCTTCTTGGTTTATTCTGATAACTTCATGAGCTATATCATTTTATATATCTTCTGACACAGTAGACTTAAACCCAATTCTATTTTACCATGGTGATAATAAATGTCACCACTACTTGTCTACCACTCAAGTCCTGATATGCACTGCAAAGCTAAAGACAGCAAAACAAACTAGGTAATACCCTAGGCTGTTGTGTCCACAGCAGGGCAATTCCATCTATCAAAAGACCCTTTCCTGACGATTATTTATCAGCCCTTTTTCAAAAACCTATTTGAAGGACAAGTCACAGCATTGCTGTGAATATCCTGTCCCAGTATCTCACTTCTCTGCAGTTAGAAGATTCCCCTCATGTCCAACACAGTTGTCTTTGATGTAAATCTTGTTCCCTCCTCAGTGGCCACAGAGGCAATCAGTAACAACCTTTTATGTACCAGATAGATGGGGGACCCTGTAACATAGATGCTTCTGCTGTGGTTATGTGGAACCAGAATCTGGGGGCCTTTCTCTGCCATATATTTTACATCTGTCCTCAGAGAAGTCTGTTAATCTCTATATTTTGACACCCCAAAGGGGTGTTGTGAGGATACATTCATTGGCGTTTCCAGGGGCATTCAGAGACTGCACTGACAGAGGCTACATATGTGAACAGAGAGAGCACGCACACGTTCATTAATCTGGTAAAGGACCGATATTTAACTCAGCAGTGCTCCCAAACAGATGTCAAAGACTATATTATCAGCATGTCTCTTATCTCTGGAATTTTGTTTTGTGCTGTCCTACTTTACTTATTGGTTTGTGGTTTGTTTTGCAGCTTCCTGGAAAGGAGAGTTTTAAGAACAAGAACAGAAAAAAAGCCTGGTAAAGGCTGTAACTGGCTCTGCCTGTCTGTGCTATGACAGCCAACAATATCACCTGCTGATGATTTACAGATTCCTGGGAGATGTGTTGTTGAGTCTCAAAGAATTGGAACAAGAACAGCTCACTCAAATTGCTTCCCGTGAAACAGCGTAATGTATCCACCCGCTTCATGCTCTCCTAATTTAGGACACGTGTAGTGTGTAATGATGAGCTGGCCAACTGATTATGTTGCTGTAAGTCTCGTTCCCCACCTTACAAAACACCCCTGATTGACCCCTTTTTCACGATAGTTCAGAGCAGCATTTCCAGTCCACTTCTTTAGAGGGAGAAAAATCACACTAGCCACTTGCAAAAGCACTTCTCCAGAGAGAAAAATGCAACATTTTGTTGTTTTTATTTCATTGGGCAGCCTTTTCAAGTTATGTGACCCACTTTTGCTTCCCTTTAAATTGTGACCAGTATTTATTTATCGCTTTTTGAACACAATAACTTAATTAAGAAACTAATCAGCAGTGTTGAACTGATCTTTCAACTCACCCCTACCACTGAAGGAAATTTATGAATGCATAATACAAGAAAGATCCTATTATCTAAAAAGCTTTCTACTAAAAGCATTTGGCATCTAAAAAGTAAAACTTGAAATTCTGCACTAAATTTATACTGTAAATAGCTGAACATTATTTATAGAGTCTGAAATGTATCTCAGCTAAACCTAAAAAGCTTGTCTGGATTATTTATTAAAATAAAATTCTTACAAGTTTAAAGGATTTCAGAAGTGAATTGTGTATTTGGAGTCTGAAGGACAGATTGTAAAGGTACCTGTGTAACAGAGAGAAGTTTAATGGTCTGGGCTTCCTCTTCCGTCAGTGGAGAGAGGTTGGCATGTTCCATTTTCTTAGGCACTTATCTTTGGATGGAAATTTATTGGCTGATCATCTCAGCAGGGCATTAACAGGATGTCTGTAGTTAGTCATTATCATCATCTGTTATTTCCAGTTCTCTTGGCTTCAGACCAAGAGAATAATTCTGAATGCTACCTGGGATGGAGGCACCTTGGGCAAAAAGTGACCAGATCCCAAAAGGAGAGCCCCCTCTGTGCACTCTCACTCAACCCTGGGAACTGAGCTGTTGCTGGTTATCTAACAGGACAGGTTCAATAGGACTTTCTCCTCTCCACCAGCCATGTGCTGAGTCAATGTCAGCACTAGAGGACCTAGTTCATAAGTCCCAAATGCCTTCTGGGGTAGGATGGCTCCAAGATGTTTGGCCCAGTGTAACCAAAACAGTTTTATTTCTGGACACGCTCAGCAGAAGAATTAAAGGTGCCTCAGTAAGTGCTCTGGAGGAGAACTGAGTGGTAAGAGGAGAGACAGAATGTCCCTTGCTATCAGGCCTCTCCAGTTACCCAAGTGGCACTGTGTTGGGCTACACTGTGTGCTAGAAGAGAGATTAGGCCTTGTTGGCTGCAGAAAGAGCCTCGTGCTCAGACCCGGAGGTGATCCTGGGATTGCAGCCAGGTCACTGGGGATGGGCTGAGAGAGGATTGTGGGTTTCTGGACAGTGTCAGCCCTATGAGATGTGATAATTGCCGTTTCTGACCTTGTAAGTTATTGTTTACCTTTTACCATAATAAGCAATGTCTAGGAAATATTCCAGGTGATTAGGGAACACTGAGGTGAACTTCTTTCCTGTTTATATGAGGTGATTTCCTGTTTTTCTATTAGTATTTAAGGGAATTTTGGATACGCAATAAAGCTCTTTTTTCTTTGTACCTTTACCATGATGTTGCGGAGTCTCTGCCCATGTGTGAATACTGCAGCACTGTGGGCACCTAAATGAGGGTTTAGATCCAGTCCTTAGTCCTCCATGGACTCAAACAGACAGGTGGGGATAACAATTAGCTCTACCCAAAAGCAGGCCTAGAATTAGGGTCTGATAGCTGGAATTAATGAGTGGCACATGAGAAGCCTGGTTTTCTGTGGCTTTGGATCTTGTGAATGGATTATCCTGTGTGTAAGAAGGTATGAGTTCTATTCCAAAGTTTGCCTGCAGCTGGGAAACTCCTCAAAGTGCTTGCCTCTGGGGGTTCTTTGGTGACTAAAAAAATGGTGAGAGTTCTTAGAGGTCTCTTTTGTTAAAAGCACTACATTTCCTGCGCTCTTACTTTCACACGATTTGTGGAATTTCATATCTTCTAGTCCTGTAGTAGCTGGCTTGAAGCATGCCAACAAGCTCAAAAGGCTGGGGCGGGGGAGAGAAGATAGATAGATGCAGGCTGGCACGTAGTGCTTTCCTGAGAAAAGTAAAATTAAAAGGGCATAATGTCCGTCCTATGAAGCTTACTGTATCGCTAAAGGATGGGCTAAAGACTGGACTCAGGGAGGTATGACATGTTAAGGACTCATGTTGGAAAGAGCAGGTAGTTCTTTCAGCAACTTGAGGAGCCCCCAGACCAGTTTGCCACTACCTCCACTGCTGGGGTCTATTGAGCTTGCACAAAGGTATGATGCAGGAGTTAATATCCTCACACTTTCTGTTGCCCCATTTGCTTGGTTATGTATTACACACTCCACATGAGATCTGTAGGGAAAAGAGAAATAAAGATGAAAAGAGAGGACTGCCATTTTTTCCAGGAGGAGCAGATTGCAAGACTGTGGCATTTTTCCCACACATCTTGAATAGTTTTGTGCTTGGGCTTTTTGAGGAGTTTTTAATTAATTTATTGTTTAAATAACTGCAATGAGAAGAGCCCCTGCCACACTGATTCTAATGAGGATTGCATGTGCTCTGTGTCTTTCTCGTTGTGGCCTGTATAATTTAAATATCTTAGCCAACATGTGCCATGGCAGATTTCACTTCTATCTGCTTAAATTAAAGCTTGTCAGTTTAGGAGCTAAGAAGCATGCAAATATTTGAGAGATATTTGACATTCACTGCTGAAATCATTGCACTAAATATCTGGCATCAATGACATTACTCGAGAAGGGTTAGAAATTCTTGCTGTGTTGTACAGTCTGGACATTCTGGACTTAATGAAGAAAAATGTACTTATCCTTATGTGTTCATAATTAAGGTCTCCACCAAAATTTCAACTTTTTTTTCTTCCGTATTTTCTCTGAGCAATATGTGACTGTTTGAGTATCTCAAAGTTGCTGCTGGGAGAACAAACAGTACCAATATCTCAGAAGTAGCTGGAGTAATAGCACGATTTAGCTGTAAAAGGAATGGCATTTCCTTATGTTCTCATCCCCTAGAAATGCAAAGGAAGATGGCGCTAAGCTGGAAGAGTCTGATGGAACCTTGGATGTTTGAACAGCTCCAGGAGATGAAGATTAATTTCCTGTGAATGTGTATTTTTTCCTATTATGGGTCACTGTATCAAAACACCAGACTATATGTAGTACGTACAGCATGCAAACTTTCTGTGCTGAAAATTACTGGCTTGTTGACACACTGAAGTCAAAATTGGATATTAATATAGAGGTATTGGACATCTAGGTGTAATCTAAACTGTAATGCAATAATAGTGGTACTTAATTGGCCATTACAAAAGGCAGAAAAATCCAAATATTCCAACACCAAGACAGAGTCCTCGCTACCAATTATGGAGCTGCTTTCATTTCTAATACAGGATCAGTTAATATGCAAACAATATCAGGGCAAGTATGATCACAGGATAATTAGGGTGGAAAATATCTCAGGAGTTCTCTAGTCCAACATCCTGCTCTAAACAGGATCTGCCATAAGACGAGACCAGGCTGCTCAAGGCTTTATCTTTGTGGGCCTTGAAAACCTCCAAGGAGGCTGCTCAATCTCTGGGCAATTCTGGTTGTCCCCAGGGGAAAAATAAAGATCCTTATAACCAGTCTAAACTGCTTTCCACTCATGTCTTGCCTTCCCCCCACACACTGCTGTGGAGAGCTTGACTCTTGTCTTCTTGGTGATCTCTTCACTCAGCAATGGGGTGCTCTGTTGGTCACCCACTTCTGGTGACTGAGATGCAAAGAGGAAGCCCAGATGTTCTGACATCTTACATGATATAAAGGCAAGTAATGTCTGTTAAATACAGCATTTCCTCTTCTAAAGTCCGTGTACTGACCTACTCCCTCACTCTAATCACTCCTCTAATTTTTTTGTTTAACCTCAGACTGGTGGGTCTCAAAACTGTTCAACGGTTTTGAGAGCTAGGGAGAAGGAACATTTTCTTTGATCTCTGTTGATTTATGCTGTTTGCAGTTAGGCACAGGACAAAACACCACTTCCCCCAGAGAATTTAAGTGTTCCATTTTCCACACTTTATTCCCCATTTCCTTCAGGATCGGACTTTTAGCCATAATCATCTGTCTGATTTGTTGCAAAACTTTGTGTAAGTGGTGGCACAAGCCCTGAGCACATCCTACTCTGCATAGTCTCATCAGAGCCGAGGAGAAGAGTCATCAACTCAGGTCTTGGCCCTGCTACCTGTTCACTCTAACATGCGTCACCTCCAATTATTGTCCCTTTCACATACAGCCCACTGCCATGTCCAGGTTACCAGCTTTGAAGGAGCAGTAACCTGTCCCTACACCAACTAAACTCAGCCTAGGTGAAGGTCAAGTCTGTCATGCTGAGCTATTTATAACTGGAGAGATGCTGCAAAGGAGTTGGTGGGCAGAATACTGGTGGGGAAGATGGAGCCGACAGAACTGAGCCATCTTTTGCAGCACTTGAACTTTCTTTTAAGGGAATTTTGCTTTGTGTTTGAATTCAGGACAGGTCCAAGTGGAAGTATTACTCAATCCATCAGAAAGCATATGGAAGAATGTGTCCCTTCACCCTAAAACACTGTGCAACTCTAACACTTTGACTACACTTCTTCATGCCATGGACTCACTTCTGTGATCCTCTCCCTTCCCTCCTCCTTGTCCAGTTTCAAGCCTGGAACAATTCCTGTTGGCAGCCTCCTGTAGCACCACAATGCTGAGTGTTTCAGGCTGGCTGGTAAATCTTCACTTTTTGGACAAGAAAACTTGTATGTAGAAAAATGAAATTATATGATACTGCTCTGTGTGTTTTCCAGAACGGCTGTTTACTGTTGCCTGGGCCCCTGTTAGTTGAAAAGCTTAGGAGAGGTTCAGGAACTTCACACACTCAGGGTGCCTCCGAACTTTGTTCTCTCTGATGGTATCTAATTAATTTGTTTTCTCTGAAGAGTTGGACAGGCTTTCTCCAGATTTGCTGCTGCACATTAATGCTTATGCATAATGTGGCTTAAAGAAAAGATGAATTGGTGAGCAGTCTGGAAACCTGAGGCACATTGCCCTTTTAAGTAATGATTCTGCATATGGAAGGGGCAGGAAAGCGTTGCCATAGGGCCTCTATGACCTGTTCATGGGTAAATAATTATTTAGAAAACATTGATTTGGAATGAAAAGTCAGAGGCCTGATGGTTATACAGCAGTCCACAGGGTTAATCTGGGAAGGTTGTGAAGTCAGTCAAAAATCAAATTAATCACTGAACAAAACAAAACTGGCCTGGTGAAGTTTTTATTTGGAGAAATAGAGAGAAAAACAAAGCATTGTTGATTGCTGTGAGTGGAGAAAAGCATCCTTCAGGCTTGTGACATTTTTAAGACACAATCTTGTACATCAGATTAATTAAGGGCAATGCTCTATGTATGCATAGGAACAGCATTCTTGTGAGTGGTGAGTGGGTAAGTTCTCTGAGCATTTCCAGGACATGAAAGACTTTAAAATTGACTCATCTAAATTTTTATGGCATGCCGTATAAGCCAGCCAAGTTGGAGAATTGGGCAAGGCACCTGGGAAGTCAGAGGTCCCACAATAATCTTTATTATCTTAGATGTCTCCTTTCCTGGCTCCTGTTTCCCAGCTGAAAAATTAGGATAATGCCAAAGTTCAATTGACAGTGTCTGCTTTATTTAGCCTCAGTTTAGAGTTTAGATTTCTTTGTAATAAGATATAGTGGACTCAACTGCAGCCATTGTGAGAGGAAGATGGTTCCTTCTACCCTTTTTATCCATGAAGTGTCAAGGAGGAGATGACTTCAGAGAAGAGGTAGGGCTTGGCAGACAGGGAGGAGCAACCACTCAGTGAAAGAGGCTTCCAGTGGGCAGGCTGGGACATAATGAATAAAAGCAAGAAGTAGATTCATAATTAAGTGTCTTTGGGATGGGAAGAAGCAGCTTCATGAGGACCAGGACTGGCTATGCATGGCCTGCTCTGGTCCAAAGATCGACTGAGTTGAATGAAATCGGGTAGAAGGCATCCCTGTAAGGATGCAGTGGGCAGGGGAAAATGGATTTATGTCATCCATTTTATGGTGATTGTGTTTGACCTAGTCAGTCTAGTTTGTGAAAAACTGGCTGGATGGTCTGGCCCAGAGAGTGGTGCTGAATGGAATGAAATCCATTTGGCAGCAGGTCGCCAGTGGTGTTCCACAGCACTCAGTGTTTGGGCTGGTCCTGTTTAACATCTTTATTGATGATTTGGAAAAGGGGGCTGAGTGCATCCTCAGTTCACAGACAACATCAAGTTAGGTGGGATTGTTGGTTTGCTGGAGGGTGGGAAGGCTCTCCAGAGACATCTTGACAGACTGGATCGATGGTCTGGGGCCAGTTGTGTGACCTTCAGTAAGGCAAAGTGCCGGGTCCTGCACTTGACTCAAAAGAACCCAAGTCAGCACTAGGGGTTTTGGGCGGAGCAGCTTGAGAGCTGCCACTCTGAGAGAGCAGAAAGGGGCTTGGGGGTGCTGGTTGACAGCCACTGAACATGAGCCAGGGTGTGCCCAGGTGGCCAAGAAGGCCAGTGGCATCCTGGCTTCTATCAGCAATAGTGTGGCCAGCAGGACCAGGGCAGCGATTGTCCCCCTGTACTTGGCACAGGTGAGGCCACATCTCAAAATTTACATTCCGTTTTGGGCACCTCACTTCAAAAAGGTTATTGGGGGTCTGGAGCATGTCCAAAGCAGGGCAGCAAAGCTCCTGAAGGGTCTAGAAAACCTGTCTTTTGAGGAGCAGGTGAGGGAGCCTGGAGAAAAGGAGGCTCAAGGGGGACATCATTGCTCTCTACAACTGCCTGAAAGGAGGTTGTAGTGAGATGGGGATTATCTCTTCTGCCATGTATCAAGCGAAAGGACAAGAGGAGACAGCCTTAAGTTGCACCAGAGGAGGTTCAGACTAGACATTAGAAAATAAAATCATTGAAAGAGTGGCTAAGCATTGAATAAAGTTGCCCAGGGAGGTGGTGGGGTCACATCTCTGGAAACGTTTGAGAGACTTGTGGCAGGTGGGGATAGGGTTTAGGGGTGACTGTGGTGGTGCTGGGTTGACGGTTGGACTAAATGACATTCAAGGTCTCTTTCAGCCTTGATAATTCTGTGAAGAATTAAGAATTCTTATCTATATTCCAGTAAAATCCATCTGTTTTTTGTTCAAAAGCTTTTCTTTTGAGGGGCTCTGAATAAAGGAGGTTTACCTGCTGAATTGGGATCTCATAATACAAGAAAGCTCTTTCATTGCAAGATGATTTGAGGTTCTTGGAATACCACAGAAGTCTGACATGGTAGTTGCTGAACTGCTGAATACTCCCTCAGGTCTAGAAGCCCATTTCCTGTGCTCATGTGCTGCTCCTCCTGGCTGATGAGAGCCTTGCTGAATTCTGCAGAGATTGTAGGAAATTAATCCTTGAAGGTATTCTCTTCTCCTCTGTTTAAGGTGAGTACAAAAAAGCAAAAGCAGTGAAGGTTCTGCTTGTCTTGACCGCAGTGGAGATATCTTCAGTCAATTAAACCATTAAAATGATCTTTTGTTCTTTGATCCCTATTTGTACACACCTGTCCCTTTGTTATGTCTTTTCTAATCCTGAAGAGAAGGCTCATTGGAGACAGGGCCACCTCTGCTGCTCCTGCACCTCTGGAGGTGGGCAGCCCCCTGCAAGGTGCTGCTATGGAATGGTTTCCATCCACTCCAGGTCCCAGGGGGGCATATAATTCTCCATATATGGAACGGCAACTTTCCAGACTTTGCCCCGAAGAAACACACAAAGGAAAATGTACAATATATGGTTTTCTTTCTTTTAATCCCTTTTTCTGTAGATAATGCACATCAAATTCAACTCAAATAGTCCCAGTGAGATCCAGTTTATTAGCACTAATAATTTATATGTTTTACATACATAAACGTCTCTTCCTGCTCGTTTCTGAAGAAGCCAGTATTAAATTCCCAAAATATAGCCTGACCCTATGCAGACATCAAGATCCTAGTAACTGGAACGTATTGTTTAAGTCAGTGGGAATTCTGGAAGTCTCTTAACACCCAAAATCAGTCATTGATCGTAAGTAATAATATTCATTCTTATTAATTATGGCTACAGAATTATGTTGGACCCTTTCCATTTTTTAATGTTTTAGGCAATGCTCCATGACACTTTGACCAACATTTAGAAAAAATGGCCTGTATGTCTTTTTCTCAGAGCAAATAAATTAATTTTTATGGAATGGTAAGTGGAGGGTAGAGCTGAATAAGTTAGTTGCAATGGAAATAGTCTTTCAAAACATTGGAAAAGTTAGACACTTGCAATAGCATGTGGTCTAATTTCCTGAACCTGTGAGAAAGGACATGAATTATTATACAGCTGACTGCTGAACATATGCCTGATTCCTTATGTATGTAGAAAGCTAGGGTGGAATACGTGCGTGAGTCAGGTCCAGGCTTTCTCATTCTGTCTCTTACAAGTTTAAAACCAAAGCAGACATTGTGATTGACAGGAAGGCATGCCAAGGAGTGAGCCAGAGCAACTCAGAGTAGTCTAGGTGCTTCTAAACTGGACTGGACAAGAAGAAAAACAACTTTTGCTAAAGTCTCTAATTTGTAAATAGTTTTTATTGTATTTTGTTTTAAAAAAATCTTCTCAGAAGTTTTGGAATGATATTTTTTTAGTGTGTACCAAAGTGGCCAGTGTGTTAATTTTGCACATGAATCATACACATCCACTGTACCTCTGGCATGACAGTCTTTCTCTAATATTCCTGCACTGTTTTCACAGCATTTACAAATAAGTTTACTGAACCTTGTCATAGGGGTGGGGTCAAAGATGATGCAATGGGGGTTTTGTGAGGGGTTTTTTTTTGGCTAGTTGGTTTTGGTTTAGTTGGGGGTTTTGTTTGTTTGGAGTTTTTTTTTAAGAAATAAACATATATCTGAGTTCAAAACTCAGACAGAATCTTGGCTCATTTAAGGTCACATCAAGGTGGGATCCCACAAACATAGGTTCAGTTGCCATCTGGGGAATGTAGGACATTCTCAGTTCACATTCAATTTACTGCATTTACGTGAAAGGTTTCTGGATTTCAGAGCCGGATGGTGGGGTGACATTGAATACAAGATTGTGTAGCACTTTATAGAACTTTTCTTTTATTACCAGCTCTATAATCACATTAAGTTTGACTGAAAATTTGAACTAATTATTTCCCTTGAGGCCCAGGCTCTAATAATGGTAAAAATCTGCGAAAAAAGATGAATACAATTCAATAATTATATTGATAAATAAAATGAAAATCAACTAATTGTGTCATTCAGTCAGTTGCCTGCCTCCGTTGTTGCTGCCTTTCTGCATCAGCGACTGCTAAACTTTTTCTGTCACACTTCAATAAATTTAATTGTGCAGAATAAATGAGCTAATTTTTGAAGTCACAGGCTCTGTTTGCAAGATAAGGATGATGATTTATTGACCTCCTTCTAACTCCTTAAGAATGTCACCCGCCTTTTTCCTGACAACTGTAAGAAGGGGTTTTGTCCCTCTTCACCCAGCATCTTGCTAAATCCTACTTTGTGTATTTACCTTCCCATCTCATTTTCTTGAAGTCACATAATACAGCAAAATAGACCAAAGATCCCTGCTTGAGTTTGGTGGCTATACAGGATATTCCAAATGATTACCAGAAAGATGGGGATTTTTTTTCTTTCACTTAATGCTACTTTATTCTGATGATCTTTTCATTCTCTGTATTTTGGAAGGGTGGGGGCTAACAGGAAGTACAAGAAAAAAGGCATATATTAATGCCTGGTTTTTTTCTGAAAGCTATGTTCTAATCTCAGTCATGGTTCTATGAGGTCATATACCCTGCCAGGATGGACACTCACTCCAGTGCTCATTCACATTGATACTTTGACCAAGAACACAGCAAAATGCTGATATTAGGCACTGGACATGCCTCGGAAAAAACAATGCCAGCTTTTTAAACTTTTGTTTCTGTTTCTTGGGCTTAGATGCTGAGAAGATGAAAAGATGATACTGACTATTTTGTCTGTTGATACTGCTGCAATTTTGACTGCAGTGGGTTTGTTAAACTGACATGAAATGGTAGGGGTGAATAGGCTGTACCCATTCTTTCCCACCTCTCTGATTTTCTTTGTGAGTTAGCGTTTTTTTTTCAGCAAAACATCTGTATGACAGCCACAACTACCCTTTTTCATAAAGCTGGATATTTCGTTCTGTTCTTTAAATTAAAGCCACTGAATAACCTATATGTGTATGAAAAGGGATGACTAGATACTGTGGAGCAGTTATGGTACAACCGCGTCTCTGTTACAGCAGTCAAATTGGTTGTCATGCAGTAGCAATGTGAGCCCTGAATCTAAAATCTTGGTAATCTGTTGAGTCGATAAAACTCTTTAGAGAAAAATAAGATCATCATCAACACATCAACTGTGTCAAAAAATGCTCTGAAAGTCCTTCCTCCCTGCCTCTGTCAAATAAATCCAATAAATGACAAGAATGGGGACACCTTCTTTGTGTATAAAATGGCTGCCTCCTGAGATGCACTGGGCTGTGCAAACCCTCTCAGTGTGTACTGTGCTTCTTCTTCACACTGAGATTGAATCTACTGTTCTTTCACTATGATGCTAGGCAACACAGTAGGTCAAATATATATGAAAGCTAGCTAGACGTTGACAAACCTGGACTCCTGGAAGTGCACAGCAAAAGACTTTTTATGGAGCCAGGACTTCAGCCAGGCACCTAGAACACAAACTGTGAGAAAGCTTTTTTTCATGTTTTAGTTGTTATATTGGACCTCTTTCTGCTGTAATTTTCTTCTAAAGAAGACTTATAACCTCCTAAATATTTCCTGTCAGGTGTTGGCTAGGTGAAATGCATCCTAGGGAATTGCAGCTGGAGGAATCACAACATCCCACATACAGAGCAGTCCAAATTTCTGCCAAACTCTTCACCGTGTCTTAAACTCAAACCGCTTGCACTCTTTGTGATTGATGCTTGTAGCAAAAGGCAGACCTAACCCAGAAACGTCTTCTGCATCATAGCTCTGCCTTCCTTCAAAAAAAAACTTATGCCTGATTTAACAGCCTGCCTGGGAGCTCCACATAAACCTAATACAGGCAGCCTTTGCCAGATTTTGCTTTTTTGCTGGTAATTGCTGTCCCTCAATGCTTTTGCTGTGTAGTTGGTGTTTGCGCCTTGGTTGCTGTGGGTCGCTTAATTTACACTATCTCAGGAATCTGTCAAACTGCACTGGAGTGATTACATTGATTTTGGGAGGAGTATAGAAACCAAATTAAACCTGAACAAAACTTACTCTTTGGCAAAGAAAGGTTTGCCAACTTTAAAAGGATAAAATTCTGCCAGCATGTAATGTTTTATTGGGCTGTAGTGAAATACTTCGGAGAAAGATTTCCAGTTCATAAAGCACTTCCAAAACGTTGATTGACCTTCTGTTTTGTGGACCATAATTTTTCTTTTTGCAAACCAAGTTCCAATTGTCCTGCAGATTTCTTGCACCAAGAACAAGAAAATAAAGTTTGTACTGAACCTTGGACATTGTGGGAGGTACAGGAGATTTCTGAAAATGCTAAGTCTGGTTCAGATCAACATTTCTAAAGCTGTGGCTTCCACTGAAGAAGGACTGTGTACTGCCTTTGAAAGGAAGAGGAAAGTCAGTAGTCTTGCAATTAAAGTAGTGCTAATTTTCCAGTTCACTTTTTTTTTTTTCAGCTGTGACCTTTGCCAGATCTTAAATTGTAAGTAGATGAATAGAACATATTTTATAATTAATCCAAATTGAACATATTCGTCATGCTCTGTAAATTGTAACACCGTTCTGCCCTTCTTTATCCTTTTTTGTTTGTTTTCTGATTACATGGGTATGACTGAGCATTGCTGGTCTGCTCTGGAAGTGACTTGGCAAAATGCCACCTGCTTGTCACTCCAAGTCTGATTTACGGACTAGCTAAAGGGTACAAGCTTTGGTGAAGTAATTCATCCATAGATGAAACCAAAGTTAGGCAAATAAGGGCTCTTCATGAAAGAAAACCTATCTTCCTTGTTGCTGAATGTAGAAGCTGAACTTCCCAGGTGTGGGGATAAACCAGAACCAAGTACAGAAATAAGACTTCATACTGCTGGTAAAATTTTGTTGTCTTTCTAAAATACCAGGCTTTTGGTTCATTCTGCTGAAGATGTGGAAGCCAGTTCCATGACTAAGGCAATGCATGGCCGACACCAGGGTTTAGGTTTGGTATCTTCCTAAAAGTACTGGGCTTTTGGTTCATTCTGCTGAATAAAGGGAAGCCAGGAAGCCAGGCCCATTATTCAGGCTAGGCCATGGATTTGAGATGTTTCTGTGTTCTTTGATGTTTGAAAACTAAGCTGGCAATAATAGAGGCATCCAATTATATAAAAATCAGGGGCTTGAGGGTGTATTGAAGCCCAAGTGAAAACAAATTGAAAACAGTGTCTAGAGATAGGAGCCATTCACTGTCCATGACTGGCTTGGGTTCCTCTATTGCCAGACCCTTTCCAGTCCTCAGGACAGATCTAATATGATTAGATCACAGCATTCCCTATTTCACAATATATACTTACTATAATACACTTCTTTTCAGTTGAGATTGGTTGTTTTTATATGTTGTGGTTTTGAGACTGCCTTGGAATATTTTATATAACATCAGCCACTGTGCAGATTTGTCTATTGTACAGTAATTACTTAAATAGGGGATTTTGTATGCTACAGCCAGTGATTCATGAACTGCAGGGTATCTGCAAAAACAGGCTTTCATTGGGATTATGGGATGTAAAAAGCCTGAAGGTTTTTGCCTTTGATAGCAGACCTGCCATGGCATCCACACAGGGTTTGTCTAATAAATTGTATTAGTGCTGATAACTTCCCTCTCCCCAACTCCTTACTATTCTGAAGTGTTTGAAAGAAAACTGTTTCTGTGTGAATTATTGCTGTGGCTATCATTAAAGCAAATGTTCAGCATGCTTGCTGTTGACCACGAAGTATAACAGAGAAGTTGAAAAGGTCCTTCAAAAATTACTTAATATTATGAAATTTGCAATTATGCAATTTCTAACTAGAAATAAGGGAGTTGTGGAAAGTGTGGGGGAAAGAGCACAGTTAGATGTTCTCAATGTCTTCAAGGGGATGTGGTTGCTTATCTTCCATCTCTTTAGGGTTGGGTAGCTAAATCTCCTACCTGCTTTTGGAAATAGTCTCAGCCACTGGAGAAAATGGAGCTACTGATTGATTTAAGGCATTGTCTAATTTGGCATATCAAATTATTTCAAGCCCACAAGAAGGAGGAGGACATGCTGATGACAGCATGTTCATGCCTGTGTATTCAGGCAATGTGTTAGACTAGGGATCTGTGCCAGACACAGGTAAGCCTAAAGCTTTTTCCTTCTGCGAGATCCAGCAGGAACTGGGCAAAGGCAATCATAAATATTATGATAATGGCTTGCTGCCTGATAAAAATACCTAATTTTTCCAGGGGATAGAAGGTTTCTGGTGAAATTTCCTCACTGAATTTTTTGTCAACCCATTTCTAAATGTCTGCATGTTTCTTGTCATAAAGACAGAAATAGTCGTGTTGTAGTTGCTCGTGAGTTTTAATTATAGCAGGCAGAGAATTTCAGACATGCTGATGCTTGTTTTTATATTGGGATCCAAATGGCTGCATTTGGTTTCCAGGGGTTGGGAAAGATCATTTTCTTAGTCATATTTCTCTGAGATCTAGAGCTGTGCAGATAAAAACAAAACCAAAAAAGAACCCTTAGTGCTATTAATGTCCTTCCTTCTGAAGTCATCACAGCTCAGGTAAAGCAGTTCAGTAGAGAGCAAATGCAAGTTGGGTATGTAAAAAGAGAGTATGTGTTTGGTGCCTATGAGATTGTTCACTGACTTTTATTGCCATGCATAAGGGTGATATCAGACATTAGCAGCAAGAAAATTCTAGATGTCCTTATATCTATCCATCCCTGTTCATTTCTGGCTGTGCCTGTTTCAGGCTGCCTAGTGTGCAGCAGGTTGCTTGCTATTTTAAAAATAGGAGGGCAGCAAGCAGTGAGTGTATAGCTGTGCATATACTGTGCATGTACAGACAGGGCTGTACGCCCTCGACTGAAATCCTCTGTTCAGCAGAGGTTCCTCGGGTTAGGTGTTTTGTAAAGGTTTAGTTTTAAAGTCCTGTCTGATTCTACTCTCACTATTCTCAGCTCTATTTTGCAGCATTTGGCCATGCAAAGTGATGCTCCCAAACAGGGCATTGGAGGAGACTCAGCTCAGCAAAGCTGCAGGTAGAGCAGAACTCGTTGCCACTGTTTTCCATATGTTCCTCTCTATGGGGGCCTGACTGGACCTCGACCTGAGGAAGATGCAGAATGGAAACTTAATGGAGAAGCGAGTCCCGCCCCCAGGTATATGAAGCAGCCAAACTCTTTTGTTCTCACTCTCTCTGGTTTAGGATGTTTCTGTCCTGGGGGGAGGAGCGTGTGTGTGTGTACGAGAGGCAGCACATTCATCCCTTGCTCTGCTAATTCCATGAACACATCTAATGCTCAGCCTTAATCTGCAGCCCTTCAAAAAAACCTTCCCGTATTTCCTCTTCTTTTTACTTTTTTTTTTTTTCTGTTTTGTTTTAAGTTAGTTCACTTTGGTTAATCATTTTAGAAATGTATAGGGCTGGGATGGTGAAACCTTTGCTGGCAAGAGTTTTTCCCCTGGAGTCAAGGAGACTGCTCATTAGCATGACTACTTGCCAGCATGAAGGAGGGATTCACAATCTGGACGTTTGTAGTTTTAAAAATATGTCTCTATTTAGCTGATTTGAGCAGCTGAACAGGGCTAGTTATGGAAATCAGGCTGTCACACTCTGGTATTTTACTTCAGAATGCATCTTTGGTGAAGAAATGTATTTTTGCATAACACATGTACACACATTTAAACAGTATTTTAGTCATCTGATTGGTGCCTTCACTTTTACATACAAGCATTGTGTGATGCCCAGCATAAACAAATTCTTTGTTGATAAATCCCTGCTCTATACCCCTCTTAGCTTACACACAGTGCAGAAATGTTATGTGGGTCAGTACTGACAGAAAAGCTATTATGGGCAAACTATGCCAGTCTCTTTATATGGGTAGTGCTTGCAGGACACCTGGTTTTGAGCCCAGTGGGTAGAGAGGATAGAAAGTGAGGAGCTGGGTATGGTTGAGTCTGCAGGACTTGAAGGTGGCATGGCTGTACCTCTCGTTCCTGCTTGCAAGAAGCAAAACTCAGAGGAAGGAAGTCTGGCTCTGTGACAGAAAACCCTGTGCTTTATATTACACTGGTTCCCTACTGTGAGTCAGTCACTCCCCCTTTTTTTTTCTGAGGACAAGTGAAGCAATTCTGCCTCTGCTCCGCATGGCTAACAGCAGCAGTGACCTTCAGGCTTGCCACTTACAGCTGGTGTGGGATCATCCCAGGGAAATTTCAGAACAACTGTATCTTTCCCTTTCCCTCCTGCTCCTCCACCCCACTCTGCTACACATCTCCTGTGGCCATCAAGTCTGGGTGCTGCGCTGCTGGAGCACTGGAGTTCCCTCTTCTGTCTGCCTCTCCCTCCACCTTCCACAAAGCTGACAGGGGGATTTTTCACCTCCTCACTTTCCTTTTTCCTCTTTGATTAACTTTGGACCAGATGGCCAGTCCCCAATCTCTCAGCATGCATTTGACTGACAGGAGCCTTTGATAAACCTCATAAGAATGAAGTCATCTTCAGGTCACCTCCTCTGCCTGGCCTTTAGCATCCCACACATACCACCATTATCTGCTGAATAGGAGACAAAGGAAATTAGCTCCAATTCCCTATCATCCCCATTATTTTCACACTGATTTAAACAATGAGGCAATGAGATGCCCTTCACTTTCCTTCGAAAGGTACAAATGTCAGCTGTTAAGAAATGCAAACAAGAGGGTTCCCATGTTAATGGATGGGCTTCTTTTGTAAAGCCATGAAGTGGTAAAGTGGATTTATTCACCGCCTGCCTGGAAAATGCTTAACACACTTCTAAACAAATTCTTTAATGACTTTTATTTTTATACACAGTGTGGAGTGCTTGAGAAGTCTCATTGTTTTGGTCTGGGTATATGCAATGAGGTGATATACTGCTCTGTTGTTTTTCCATATACTGTTATCAACCGAAATCTTGGAATCTGAATTCCCTGATATATGGAAAGGTTTAGCTGTGTATGAATCCAAGTTCTAGGATGTAGGAAACTACCTCCAGTTTCAAGTGAGGAAAGAAATTTGTATACTCTAGACAGACAACCAAAATACATGGATCAAAACAGCATCTCTCCAGAGATTTGTAAGTAGTAACCGCACGTCCATTTGTCTATTAACATTTTATCTGAGAAGAAAAATAACAATACACCTTAGGAATTGTTGCCTCAGGGGCATTTTAAGGCAGGCATGCTAGAAAATATCTGCAAAAAATATTTATTTTGATGTAATTTCTTTCTCATGATTGTGGTCTTCCACTTGAGTTGATTTGACTGTCAGTTAATTCTGGTTTTTTGTCAACTGAAAGTATCTGGATGATTGGGTGCTTGCATGAAAACATTCTCCAGATCCCTGGCACACCCAAATACTTTGCAGGAGATTAAATCATCAATGGTCTCCAAACTAACGCTTGGGAAAACTGGTCCATAACTTGGACCACATTAACTGGTCCAACACTTAATGTGCTTTACATTAAAATATAACTTGTTTTTTCTCTTTTGCTTACTCTCTCTAGTAAAGCAGTCACCATCCTGCCTCCAAAATGGGGGTCACAACAAAGCCATCTCCTGATGCACTGTTGAAAGGCACCACACAAGAACGTATTTATATATTCCACAGAGCAGCAGTGATGCTGGGAGCTAGAAACTGGGAGCTGTATTCCTGTTGCCCAGTATGAAACAGGAGCAAGGACAGTGTGTCAGGTCAAGAGACCGGTGAGCAATTCTGCACACCTTGCCAGGTTGCTAGACCTTGGCTTCCTGTGCAGTCAGGGAAAAGAAAAGTCATCTCGGTACTCAAGTTAGGCATGTAGAAAAGTCAGTCCTGCCTGCTTGATGCATTGTGGCTCGGGCTCACTGGAAGTCTGAATCCCTCTTTGATTATTGACCTTAGGTGTCACTGTAGTGAGGGTTTCTAAATTAGACTCCTACACTGAGCAGCCTGAACGTAGTGGCACTGAAAGTGATGGTCTCTGAAGGTGTTTCTGTTGTTTTAAAGTCCTAGGTAGTGTTTGCCACATACCTTTGGCCACTGATGAAGTCTGGTCTTTTTCTCCACAGTGTTATCACAAGTACCTTACTTCACCAGTGGCAGAGAGAATTCAGATGATAGATTGTCTAGGCTGATTTATGCTTTTGGGCACCCCTGGCTACCCTTCACCATGAACTCTGTGTCTAGAGAACAACTGCAGAACTGGAGTATAAGAGAACATCTAGCTTTTAAATAAAGACCTTCTCCACGTGAATTCAAACATACTCTTGCTGCTGAAGGAGGATATTAATATGGAAGTCAGGAAAAGCCTATCTTTTTTTGCTTTGTGAGAGTCTTTTTTTTTTTTATGGCTTCTGTTACTAGTGTAAAAAGATCCATTCTGTGGCACTGCTGTAAATGATTCCCATTCAAAGCTGAGCATATGAACCCAACAGAAGTCCACTAGTTGAGAGAAGTCTCGAGAAAAGTGAGTTAAGCCTAATGAAAGTATGAATTCTTCAATCATTCCTGCAAAAAATCAAAAGAAATGTTTGCTTCTTTTTCCCTTCCAGCTAAAAAGCTTCCAGTGTGGCCTGTACCATCAAAGTATTTCAGCTGCTTAGCAATTATACCTTGTTCTTCTTTCTTCTATATTCCATCTTATGGTGGTGAACCTTAAACCACCACAATTTTATGTGTTCTGACAATAAAAGGACAGTCTTCTGCCAGCTCTCAAGAACCTGTAATTCATGTTACTTTTTGAAGCATTTGAAGAGCTAACACAGAAGGCCAGATGCTTGCTTCCATTTATCAAGTCTCACCTTCTTCATGTTGTGGTGTCTCTATCTTGATCATTACTGACTTTTACCAAAGTTGTCTTTTTTCAGACCTCTTGACAGTCAGTCCCCAGGCAGTCAACTGGCTGAAGATGGGCCCTAGGCTTAGCTAGCTAGAACATGGCACAGGAACAGATGGCTTCTGCCCCAGCAGCCTTGGCAGTATTTTAACACCTCTGAAGGCACCTTTGCACTGGTAAGGGTGGGAAGCTCAACACATTTCCATGCATCCTGCTGCACGCCTTCTGATTGGAATCTGGAGGAGGAATTGAACTTCTGGCAGCAGTTATGAACTTGGCCGCCAGTCAGTTTCTTTTAAGGACCCTGCTGTGTCAGGGTGCAGATCAAGGTGCAAAAACCAACCCTCTGAAAAGCTTATTTTCCTAAGATCGGGAAGAACGAGCTGTATGCAGCTAACCTGTGGCAGGGATTGAAAACTGTCTGCAGCACTAAATATGTTTTTTAAAGCACCATTCTCTCCCCCATTTTGTTTTTCTCATACAGCTTGTCACTCCTTGGTGTATTTGTCTGTCCATCTCTCCACATGAATGGACACGCCAAGAAGATGGACTGATATATTGGCACCAACACAGTGTGACTTAAGTTGCATTGCAGTAGAAACTCAAATCCATCTGAAGAAGCAAGAACATGGCAAAGCTTCTAATCTCAAGGTTTTCGCTTTTGGGGATTTTTAAGCAGAAGTATTAGCTATCTGCAATTCAAAGTGATGCGCTGAGGGTGGGGGGCTTATGCTTACCATTTTGTTTTTAAGAAGGTCACAATGAAAGCTTGTGATTGAATATTTTGCATGGAACTGCCTATGACAAAGACAAAGACGAGAGGTTTGTCAAAGTGCTATGAAAAGAGAGAAAGATCTGTGTTAGATTTTTAAGGTATATTTGAAAGAATGAAATAAAAAAAATGCTTTCAAATCCTCAGGGACTTTCCAATTTATCAAGAAAGACACATTCTTCCTAATGAAAGGTTACTGACCTTCATGAATGTGACAGTTCAATTACAGCCCATTCATATGCAGAGCAGTCGTTGATAAAGGATTTAGGAAATGTGACTAGCATAGCAAAAAAAAAGAAAAAAACGGGGGAGGGGGAATGTCTAGAAAATTATTTTTTATTGTGGAGCAAGAAATATAAATAAGATTCAGTCAGGTAGTAGAACCTTTTCTTCTCTGGCCCAGCAACCCATTAGATTTGCTTCAGTGAATACATTGACTTTTTCCTCTTCTTTTTCTACTAATATTTCTGTCTTTTTAATCCTCTGAACTACTAAACCTAACAAATCATAAAGCCCTTGGGGTGCTGAGATGCAGGGTTTCAAACATTTTTTCCCTCTGACTGGCAGAGAAAGCTGGAATGTGTCCTAATGTTTTTTTAAGTGCTTGACTAGTATTTAAACTCTTAAATGGATGGAAAGTTAAAGCAGCAGCAAATGCACATGCACATACATGTACCGCCCCACTTCCTTTCCTTCCACCTTTTCCTCCCCCTGCTTCCCCACACACACTGAGCTTGGCCTCTCCAAGGCTGTTAATAGCCAAAGCAGATATTGGCTAGACTCTCTGGAGCCAGCCTTTAGCCAATGGAGGGTGACACCTGTGAGCTGATGTTTGTTGAACTCCTCCAGGTGTAGGAAAGATGCTTAAATTGACATAAGGCAGGAGCTGCGAAAACAGGCAAGTGTGTCACTCATACATACACACAGCTCCCTGGAAGATCCCAAGGCCAAGTGGTTGCAAAACTACTGGAAAGAAAGAAAGAAAGAAAGAAACAGAAATGTTTCCCTTGCTTTGAAGTAATTCCAGGTTATCTGTTTATCTATCCTCATGCACACACACTGGTGGATCCGGGCCGATGCGCACATGAAGTGTGCACAGAAATAACTTGAGGCGTGTGTCCTGACATACACACAAACAAACCCAACTTGTGTCTTAAGGTGAAAGCAGACTGAGCACTTGTGGAGTTAGACGAGGACAATCCTTTGTGTAGTGTGAACTCTCCTCACAGGCAGCCCTCCATGGAGCAGTTGTGGTGCAGGCTGAGCGCTCAGTACCTTATATCTGCGCTGGCTCAGGGTTATATGGAAGGCGTTGTCTTCCAGAGAGCAGCAAACTGATCTCCTACTGTAACCAAGTGCTTCAATTCAAGAGCAGTCCGGTGGGTGTGCCTTTGGAAGTCAGAGCTAAAAGACATTTCCTTGACCGCTGCTCAGTATCTGTGAAATGGCACTGCCCAGGCACAAGGCTGAGATTTTCTGCACTGCCCAGGCAGGGAAGAGCTGCAGGAATGGAGGCTGTGGGATCTCTGTTGTTCTCAGAGGAGCAACTGCAGGGAGAAGAAGTCAATGCAGAATACTTTCTACTTCTGTTATGACCAGCTATGCTTTTTGGGAAACCAAAACCACTCTGAGTCCTTCGCGCTGCTGCACAGTCTGTCTCCCCTGCCTAGTTACCTTCTCTGGGTAAACTGCAAGCCCTATCCCAAGTGAATATTTTGAGCACTTTGCTGACTGGGCGCTGAAATTTGTATATGTTCTCAAGCAAGTCCCAAGGGGCCTGTTTGGAGGTCCTGTGGTTTTTCATCAGCAACCACCCATTGGTACCAGCTGCTTTGTGGTCTCTCAGCCTCTGTTGGCTCATTCGGGTTTAGGTGATCATTGCAGAGGAAGGAACACTTCCTTGTCCTTACTCTAATTTTAGACCAAGGGCTGGCATGGAACTGGCTTTGGCAGCATTGAATGATAATGTCTCATAGCAATGTATACAAATAAAGTAATCAATCTGTCTTTATTGGTACTTTCAGATGACTTTGAAATGCACAATTATAAGGTATTGAATTATGGAAATCATGGTAGAAATTACAGGCATCCCTTTGGAATGGTCACATTCTTACTTCTAAGCAGAAGTTCATCTGATCTTTTTTAAGGGCTTTTTAAGGCAGAATTCTTTGTTCTCCCTTTTGTTTGGCACCTACCTGAGACCTTCATGAGGGTGTTAGGAGGCCCCAAGAGAAAGGAATCCAATATATTCCCACAAGGTCCGTTTCCAAGAAATACTTGCCACCACTAGAAGCTCTGGGCAAGCTCTGACAAACAGATGACCTTCTCCCCTGCCATAGCTTTAGCTGTCTCATAGGGTGGCAAGATTACAATCAAGGCCCTTTGAGCACTGGAAAGGAGTTTTCTAGTTGTATGCATGCCACTTGCATCTAATGTTGAAAGAAAAAGAAGATACAGGGATTGAAAATGTTGTCATTTTTAAGTTAAGACCTCTTTGGAGTCTGTCTGTGCTGTTAGATTCATTGTAGGCAAGGTCACAATCCAGCAGAACAGCTGAACACTGAAATTGGAACATTATTGTGTCTGAACTGAGGACTGAAACAATTATATTTAAATGGAGAAAGTACAAGAACTAATCCAAGTATATTCTATTAAATTCTGTGTGTCATTCCTCAAATATGTTTTCTGCAACCTGCTGTAGTCAGCTTGGACTATGAAATGATACAAAGGGTTTACTGGAATTCATCCAGACTAGCCTTTCTGCAATGTTTTGTCTTTGCCTGTTGTAGATAGTACATGCCATCTAGGCTTTTTTTTTCCTGTAAGATCCCCAGAATAAGACTGTAAAACATTTGTCACAGAAGGGTTCACTTTTCACCAGTAGTAAAATGCATTTAGTCTATTTACAATGGCCAGTGGACAATCGGATCAACTCTCATTTTTAGATACCTTCATTTTCGTGACAGAATTTAATATTCAAACTGAGTTAAAAGCCATCGATACTGAATGCAAAATAATAATTATCAGTAGCAGCAGCATGAGAACATTTCTGACCACATTAGCTTTGCTGAAAAATAAAGACTTTGTTTTCTGCTTACATTTAATTGGCAGGGTTCCTTCGAAGTTTACTCTTGGCCCTGAGACTTGAGAGTGCAGTCAGGCATGTGGCTGAGAGCAGTCCTAATAGGCAAGGCTGCATAACCTCACCAGCTAAAGCTCAGGGGCTGAGAGGGGGCTGCTCACCAGGGGAAAAACACAGTGCGCTGCCGCTCAAGCTAGCATGAACTTTACATACTGCATGCCTTGCTGATTGATTAAAAACGTAGTCATCCTTAAAGGCAAACCTCCTAAGGACTTACAGTAAGTCACAAATACAAAGATGTTTTTATGTTGTGCACTTTTATGTAACAGAGTCTTTTGGGATGAGGACTTTGTTTGCAGTTGGTGCAAGTTGGTTGGTGGCTCCTGTCAGCTCCCTGGTTGAGGCAGGTTCTCCTCAATCAGTCCACGTGGAAACCAAACTGCACCTGAGCAAACATTGGAAGGTGGAGAAAGAATTGCTTTCAGTTCACAGCCACAAAACTTGGAGTGACTTATGCATGTTCCAGTAGGGAAAACTTTCTCTCATGGCTGATTGTTTGATAAGATGTGGCAGGAATTAATTTTAGTGGGGCTAGTAATCATGAATTATTCCATGGCTGGCCCCCTTCTAGCTGGATTTAGAGTTGTATCTGAAGGAAAAGTATTGATCAGACTTTGTCTCTCAGTTGCTCCGGTGCCCTCAGTCAACTGTTATGAGATAACACACAGGAAAGAATTTGCATACATACTCTCTGGATACCAAAAATGTGTAAGCAGAGGGATGCATGTGCCAGTCCACAAGCATCTTAGGGTAGGGTTAATGTCCTGTAGCCACAGTTTCAGCTGAGCCTGGAAAGCATTGAGAGCCAAATAGCAGGTCAACGTGCAAAAGCACATTGAGGTCAGGGTAGGAAAACGGCCTCTGAGGGAGTACTCTTGCCATTGATAGTCACTGGATCAAACTTGTTGTGTGAAGTAAGGTTGAGGGGAAGAAAAGGTTCCTTTTCTGAGCAGATGTGATGCGCTACCACTGTGTCCTGGCACTCTAATTTCAATATGGGCGTAAATTCCTTCATGTGCTGTTCATTAAAACTGTGGTGAAGAAGGTAGAGGCACAGCAAGTTGAGTGTTTTACTGTTATTTGTCTGGCCTAGTGCATACTCTGCATGTTAGGGTAGACGCTGCTCTGTCTAGTGTCTTACAACATATTGATAGGAAGGTCTGGATCCAGAGAAGGCAGTGTTGGCTCACATTTACAAAATGTTATAACTATATGCGTATATATGTCAAATTTGAAGTATTTAAACAGACCCCAATTCTGGTGTATCAAAGTGTCTAGAAAACACATTTCTTCAAAAGAACCTTTTCTACTTTGGAAGAAGCAAGAAAAATAGTAACAGGCAAGATATATTGCAAAATCTGGGCCTCAATCCAGGAAAAGCACAAGTTTCCAAGATCTTCACATTTTTACATTATGGCCTATATTGAGGTCAAACCTTTTTAAGGTGCAGATTTTTCTTCTGGGTACTTCAAGAGGAAACAATGTGGGTTCATTTCCGTTTTGTTTCTTTATGGTGAGTAATGGAATCCTGTGATATTTGTTTTTTAAAAGGCTGTGACTTCTTTTTTATTGCTGGGTCCTATTCTTTTCTTGTCTTCTGGTTTGCAATGGTGGTGCTCTTAAGGGTTAAGGATTGTGGATTCCCCTTGAAGAAGAAGGATACCAAAACTTTAACAGATTTTCTCCAACATGCTTTTTTAGCAATCAAAGAAAACCTATGAAAGCTGGAAACTTCTGAGTGTTTTCTCATCTAAACCACATTTTTCTTTCGTGGTAGCTCATAATCCTACCAGTTTTCCTACAGTCTCACTATGCCAATGAGATAATTAAGGCATGAATTGCTATTGTCAGACAAGGTGACACTGGAAAAATATCTCTAAAATCTTATTAATGAAAAGAAAAAAGTTGAAAAAAATACCCTATCATTTTGCCTATGACAGGGATGACCCTTAAGGATTTTTGTAGGGTAAAGAAAAATCTCCTCAGTGATTTCAGCAGTTCATCTCTGCTGATCACAGGAAGGGAGGGTGTAGCTGAGAGGTTACTTTCCAATCTGTCTCTTGATTTCCTTGAGGGCAGTGCTGGGGTGACTCCAGATCAGGGCTGTTTGCCAGGGCAGTTGGTCCTGCCCTACTGGTCTGTACCAGGTAAGAGCAGGCGTATAATCTGCTACTGTCTGCCGCTGGCCTTGCTGTGCACACACTGATGAAGATCCTTTCCACTCATCCCCCTGCCTGCCACACAATCCTATGCATTCATTCCTTCCAACACTGCATGTGGGTACATGCAAATGTCATTACTCAGATGCTTTATTGCCTTTGAGGGTAAAGGAGCCCAAGGGACTTCATACAGGGGCACACAGGGACCATTCAGTAGTGCTGTTAAAAAAGGAGAGGTAAGATATAATGGAGGTGGGTCTCTTTCCAGCCAGCCAGCTGCATAGTATAACACTGGTGGTACTTTCCTGTTTTGCATGAATTGCTGACTAGGAGTTTCATGTGGCTGCTCTATTATACATTAGTAACATATACATTCCTTGCAAAGGGAATTGTCTATGTCTATGTCACTTGTCTATGCCCAGATACTGTTTGAACATTTACAGGTATTGACAGTCTGTGGGACAGCCAGCAATCCTTATTTTCAGCCAGATTTCTGGACAGATAAAAGAGGACATGTTTGATGAAACTGGGCCCTAGAGCAGCCTCAGTAATCTGTCAGTTCTTGGCTGAAATGTCTCCCATTTTAAGGACAGGAGGCTAAGACTCCACTGTGTTTTGGTGTCTGATGCAGTTCTGGAGTGCCCCAGAACTGCTCTGCCTTTGTTCTATGCATCTCCTCTCCTGCAAGAAAGGCCAACAGAAGGAACAAGGTTAACAGGAAATGTGTTGTCTCATAACCCCCAGTGACCAGAGTAGCCCTGCAATCTTGCTAGGGACACTGTAATTTATAGTGAAAGCTGAAGTGGTGCAGATGATTCAGTCTTCAGGTTTTAATCTTGGGCACCATCCAGGGTGAACTTTGTGCACTTCCACAGAGATCTTGTTGTTCCCATTGGCTTTTTTCTGGCCTTTTCTTGAATTAAGTGACAGCAACTACTCTCAGTGTCTCGTACTGAGTAAACTGGGAAGTCCATGCCTTCTACTTGTGCTTCATATCAAAGTTTGCTGCCCGTAGAATGAAAGATAAGGGGGTTTGTTGTTTTTTGGGGTTTTTTTTTCCTGCCAGAGAATGTGTGGGTAGGAAAACATCTAATCTGTCAAACTCTTCATGACTAATAAATATTAACTGCTTCAAGTATTCTAATTATCTCAATTTTTTAAAATCTGTGGCCAACTACTTAAATATTTAACCATCTGCCAAAAAGCACTCTTGGAGGTTTATTCTACAACATAAAGGCACTGCTGTTGAAAATGGAAACTTTTAATATACTGTTTAGATTAATATGATACTGATTTTTTTTCTTCACTGATGAAGATAGTGTTTTAAATTTTGTCAGGGTCTCCACACAGTGACACTCCCAGTCTTCTCAAAACATTCCTCCATTTGAACGTGCCTGAAGATCAAAGGGGCACAGAAAGTTTTAAAAACTCCCTGTGTTAGGATATTGGACAGTTGGTTAACCCATGTTGAAGGCAATGGAGCTGGCCACAGGATATGCCCATTGCCTCTTCTGTGTGATGCAGTAACCAAACACAGTAGGATGCAGCAGAACAAGAATAATGATACTCATTTTCAATTCAAGCTTAGCAAAGCAGATGTATGCCAGCTGGGCTTCCAGCTCCTGGTCTTCTCACTTTCACTTTCTTTTGCATTCTTTGCTTCTCTTGATCTGGCAATGTCTGTAAGACTGATGCCTTGGGGGGGAAAAGGGAGAGAGAGAGACTTTGAAATCCCAGGCAGCAAGTAGGAACAATCCAGACAGCAGGTGATATTTCAAAGCTTCAGGTCAAGAAGAGTCATTAAGCCCTGAGGCCTTATATCACTTCAGATCCCCAGAAATCTTCTGAATTCCAGAAGCTTCCTGACCTCTTTAAAGGTAATAATGAATAATCAATACTATATTTGATCTCTTGCATAAAGGCACTACAACAAATGGCACTAGGTCTTTTGAAAGAAAGAATAACATTTTGATCTTACATTGTAAAATTGCCATGCTCAAGACTACCTCCTGGCTCACAGGCTTAATTATGTAATGACATCCAGCTGGACTACAAAGGGCTCTTGCAGAAAGCCAGGCTCCTCTGGGAAAAAAGTGTTTGATAGGAAATGTTTAGGCTCAGAGATCCTCTGGGACAAAATGATGTTTCTGAGGAGGATCCTATGTTGTATCACTTTTATGGTGTTCTGCTTAGGATAGGGAAATCAAAACAAGTCTATTATCAATGCAAAAGACACTGACTTTTTGGGGAGACAGTTGCACCAACACATGAATAAAACACTGTTTTAGTGAGATTCTCTGCAGGGTTACAGAACTGACAAATGTAAACTTACTTCCCTCCTTTCCTACCAGTTATATGTTGCCTCAATTGTTATATTAGAATTGTCTACTGAGCAACAAAAGGTGAATTACACCAGCTTGAGCTGTCCCCTCACTAGTCAGGGAAAGTAAGAATGTATTTTGGCTGTGGAATAAACGGTGTTGTATTACAGATGTCTGAGCACATGTGGACTTATGAATGTGTATTTGTTATCCAACCAAGGCAAGGAGCCCTGCCTAATTGAGGAAGAAGTCCTGGAGAGGCGACTGCCTCCTTTCGAGATGTTGAGGTAGTACTTTATTTCCTTTTTTTTCCCTTTGTTTCCTGGTGAAAGCTCTGAAAATGCTCATTTTATTAGTTAGGACACTGGACACCTACATTGGGTAAAGTTTAAATCTGAATTACATGTGGGACTTGCATGTCTTCCTTGTTACCTGGGTTGGGATATGTACATCTTTACTGGTATATGTAACAGGTGTCTCTTGTACATAATGAAGTGCTAAGTATGTTCAGCCATGGGTCTGGAACTTGAGATTATAGTATTCCCACTAACAGTGCACCAGCAGTGTTCTGCAACACAAACTCTCTAGCATTGATCCACACATGGACTTCATGCCACTCCTGCCAGTAGCAAAGTCCATTAGTGTGGTGCTGACTCCAGTCATGTGTTGTGTTAATGGCTGAAAGCTCCGAATTCAGTGAAGAGGTAGAGCAGGGCAGCTTTGCTTCCCATTATTTTTGGCTGAGGATAAGGACTAAATGATGCTTCACAAGCAGTGATTTCACAGGTTCTCCAGATGAAGGGTCCTGCTTTTATCATCTTTAATGAGACTAACAATTCTGTGCTGTGCTTATGAGGTACAGCAATTACTTGCAGGTGACTTCCTTTGTTTTTCGTTCACTGTACCTGGAACTCACTGGGTAAAAAAGAGACTGTACTGTTACAACTCCTGTAGATATTTCTAAATTCAAATCAAGAGAGAACAGTTTTCTAAGATGATCCGAAACCTACTGTTTTCTTAAGTCTTAGGGACAGAAGCGCTGACACCAAGTCTGGTGGACTCCTGTTAAACCACATTTCAAACATGCTCTTCTCTCCCGGTCCTGTGTCTTCCTCGAGTGAAGTTCGCATCCATGTTACTATTGGAAACAAATATTTATGGAGGCAGGTATTGCATGGCAAGAAAGTATAGCACAGGAACAAGTCCTAATGTTGGACCAAAGCTCTTTGTAGTCAGTGGGGACATGTACAATGACTTCACCGAGTTGCCAGTCTGGCAACTGTTGGCTTGAATCTATTTGCGCTTTTCACCTCCTGCTCAAAGGCTCCGTAGCTGTTACCACTCTCCCCTGACTGTGCTGTATTCTTAACGTGCTCTTTTCAGTCTCTTGATTCCAGTTGTCCTTTCCCTCTAAACAAACTAGTCAGATCTTCCTCTGTGAGTATCCCAATTCAATGGGATCTTCCAGAGGGGCTATCTTCCTGCAAGATGGGTAGGCAAGAAGAAAATGTCATAATCTTAGAAACAGAATTATGACAGAAGAATGAAATGTAATATATGTCTAATATCTAAGCTGTATTATTATAATTCAGTGTTAATTATCTCCTGTTTCTGAATATGCTAGGTTTTTTCTCGCCTTTCAGTACATTCTGCTATTCACTGTCAGGTTTTATGTGTATGTATATGTGTATTTGTGTGGGGGTCGTATACATACGTGGATGGGGGGAACATATAGAGAAAGATATGCCACAATTTGCTTTAAGGTAAATTTATTGTGTTGCTGATAGCTGAAGCAATAAATGGAGGGAAATTAATATATAAAGAAATAAAGTTATTAATGGTTCTGTAAGGCCAAAATAAAGGAGCTTGTATTGGCTTTCCTTTTCAAAGAAAATTCCATGACTGTGCATCTAATAAACTCTTGAAAGCTGAGACACCAATGTGGTGGAATGCATTGACAAAGAATGTAACCCTCTTTCAACTAGTGACAGATTCTCTGTAGATGGTATCAGTAGGCACAGCAGAAATGAGATGCAATGTATTCCTTCCCTGGAAGAGAGCTGCAGCTTTCGACTTCTGTGACTGAAATTTTTCACTCTATTTCTCTTGCTTTGGTTGTCTGGTTATGCTACCAACTTCAGGGGAGCTTTTTACTTAGGGTTCATCTTTCCCTTTCTCTCCATTTTCCCTCCAACCCCCAAGACCCCAGTATTTCCTTTCATGCTTTGGCTGAAAGTAAGTGGAACCTTCTGACTGTCAAGCATAACCAAAACAAAACTTCATCTAAATGTTAAACAAAAATCTAAGAGGGCTCAGTCATGCCCTCTAAGTCCAAAATCAAGGCTCTGATCTGGATGGTTCTACCTGTCTTGAAGGAATCTTCACCAAGAAATAGCCTTTCTCTTCTCTGTGATCAACTGTGAAAAAAAAAAAACAGGCTTATCTTTCATGCTCCCTAGTCATCTTTCTAAAATCCTATTCAGACTAAAGAAAAATTGCAAACAATGTACTGCAGACAAGATTTTCTGTAAATGAAAATGTATTTCATAAGAATAGGGATAAAAGAGTTAAAAAAAGTAAAACATCGTCCATTCCAAGCCTTTACATTTTGAAAACATTGATGAGATTAGTTTTTCACAGTTTTACCAGCACTACTTTTAAGCTTGCTTCCCACGCTGTTGTGCAAGTTACTTGCAGACTACTCAGGGATACAAATCCTCACCAAGCCTGACTCCTAGTGCCTCTGACAAATGCTTATGCTGTGAAAGAAGAGGCATTCAGCCGCCCTGGGTTGAGCAGGCTGTCAGACATCCACAGAGAAGTTACCATGAAAAGAAACTTCAACACTTTGTTTAAAGTGAGGGCTGTTAATCAAGGCCTTGGTGCTCTCATTAGAGAGGGGAGGAACCATTTAAAGTCGGGAAGCTGCAGTATTATGAAAGTCATGAAATTGAAATGAACGCATCTTTTGCCAGCTGGTTTCACACCCCCAGTTGGCAATCTACAAAGGTTTAGAGGGGGAATTAAATCCATTTTTCAACAGATATAACTATTTTTGTGATTATCATATAGATTCCATGAGCTGCACTTTGGTCCTATCAAGACAGGAAAGCAGCTGCATGAGAGGTGGAAAGAGAGAAAATGATTAAGATGAAATCACCACCAACAGCTATCATGGGCAGGGAAGGCAGCGTTGGATCCCAGCCACAATACCTTTGCAACCTGGTTTGAATGGGCCTGATGGGATGCCATAATGTAACCTACACTGAACAAGGCACGTGGAAAGCTGTCTGACATGGGGCTCTATTTCAAAGAAAAAATACAGATTCCTTCCAGGCTCTAATTGTTTTTATTTTGCTTGTTTTGCTCTTGGGGCTAACATTGCCTTCAATAAAATGATATTAAAAAAGTAGAGTGAAACAACAGTGTGAACCAGATTCAAGAGAGAAGAACTTGGAGGAGAAAGAGATTTTCTCAGCATCAGTGTTTAAATCAGCTGAAAGGCGGGAAATAAATGGTGACTGAAGTTTCTCATCAGTCTACGAGGTACAGTTCTGTTCTAATTTGTTGTTCTGTTATTTCCGGGTTTGTTCAGTTTTTTTCCCCAAAAATCACTGGCCACCTCAGTCCGTGAAGTATTATTAGGGTTGGAGGTGATTTTGGTCAGGAGACTGCTGCCTTATTCTGAACTGATGACTCGGCTCCCACCTTTATCAGCTCTGGGCACAATCTTACCCTCCAAGCACAACTGAGTTTCCAACTGAAGAACAAATTTGTTTTGTCTATCAAAGGTCAGGACCAAGTCCTCAGCTGCAAACTGCAGGAATATAAATACTTTCTGGCAATTGGACTTTTGTTGTCGGGTATGTCTTCCTAGCCAACAATTGTGGCGCCTGCTGTTTCTGACAGCGATTTCCCCAACCCCTTTCGGATTACCAGAAATTCATCCCTGTGCAAAGAGCACTTGTATCTCTTGAAGTCCCAATTTATGTCCCATTGTGATTATTTAAGAAGTGCCTGGGAGCCTTGTAGGGACACAGTCATGGGATGAGCTAAAGATTAGTTTCTATTTACTGCAAAGGACTAGAAAGTGTCATAGCAAAACACCCAAGTCAGGAAAGCAGAGAACAGCCAACTGTAGCACTCCAGCTGCCTCCCCAGTGGTCTGACCTGAGTGCTCAAAATGGCTCTGACTGCACAAATAGGCAGAAGATCAGTGTTTTCTCATGTTAAAACAGAGAAAAGGAAGGTTTTGGGGGAAAGAATAAAATAAATGACCTATAGGAGCTCTCTTAAAAAGTGTACTGATTTAGTCAACAAAAAGTGAGGAGGACTACCCATAAACTCCAGGCACTGGTTTAGTGGTTGCTGTCTGTCTTTAGTTTTTCTGTCTCATAAATGGCATATCAGATCTTGAACGCTTACTAGGCTCCCTTGTACTACCCCGTTTCTCAAAAGATCCAAGGTTTATTTGTTCTGTTGAGAAATAGAAATAAAAATAGCAGGTCATAGCTTTAGAGATGGGCTTTAGAGACTTCTTTTTAATTCTAGCTAGACTCTAGAAAAGTCCTTGTTAGGCCAGACAGACTCTGGAAGACTCCATTGATTTATCCAGAAAAAGTGAAGAAAAATATCCACAGTGTCTTGTTGCTGGCTTGCCAGTTATTGAATACTATACAAAAACTGCAGATCAGTAGTACACAACCTCTTCAGAACCCATGTGTCATTCTGACAACTTTCCAGGACCAAGGGGGGCAGACCTAATCTGCATACACATTAACATAAATTTACATAGGAATTGAGTCAGAGATGAATGTGCACAGTTGTTATTATTGTGTATTTACAATAAACTTCACTGTAAGTGTTGACAGCACTTCACAAAACAGAGAGGAAGACAAAACATTCTTTGAGAGTCAAAGAGTAAATGAAGCACCATTTTCCTGGTAATGGTTCTTCATGGCTTCCCAAAAATTTGATATGGCCACAGGCATTGAGGAATGCAGCTTTGAGGCTCTCAGATGGCAACCGCACTTGCATGAATGGCAAAATAAATCTGATTTTCCACAGATAGGAACTTGCTGTGGTCTGTGGTTGGAGAGACTGATTTTTTCAGGGACAGAGATAAGGATTATGGAATTTCTGCATCCTCCTCCAACACAGTATTTCAACACCTACTTTTTTACTGGTCTACATGAGTTCCACCTCCCTCTGTACTGCGAGAGGAAAGGTTTCACTTATCTCATGCTTTTGTCTACTTGCTGTTAATCCACTGGAACTGGCATTTATGAGTCAGAGGTGTGTTCTGAGCCTGTGCTGGAAGAGCGGTTGCAACTGCAGATTCAAGGGCAAGACAGGGAAAATTTTCTATCTCCTGATATGGAAAAGTCAATGTTGCACAGTAGGATTACAAGTATAACTCTTTCTTTCCGAAAAAAAGGACCCTCTCCGAAAAGACTTTTAAATAGAGGAGTTTTTGATGTGAAGTAGAAGGAAAACAGTCTAAGGTTGATTCTCCCCCCAAAAATTAATCTGCAATGGGCACTGACATTTAATAACATGGCCTGTAGCATCCCTGGCCATAGAAGATCCTGGGAAAAGCTCCAAACTGCCAACACAATTGCTGGATAAGCCAGCCTAACGGACCCAGAGGGCACTGCCAGAAGAAATATCCCCTTTAACTTCCAGCCATGGTGATGCTGTGCATTCATTACCAAGGAGGTGGAAGAACAGCACGATGTGCTTGAATAAATTGTTCAGTGTACTCGTTTTAGATCATGGAGTTAACTGTTATTTAGGGTTATTGCACTCAATGCCTTTTCTCTTTAGAAAGTGCAGAATAATAAGGAAAAGGATGTCCGTGTCCAGCACAGGCCTCTCTATACTATGTTTTTTGGGGTTAAGTTGTTCAGGATAGGGAAGGAAATTAATTAAACCTCAAAAGCATACACCTGTCAGTTCAGATAAATCTGATTTAGACCCAGGGTTGAATGGGGCAGCTCAGGAAACATTTTTATTAGAACTAAGTGGATTCCAGCAATGGTTTGAGGGTCAGAAGTGACACAGGTATAAAACAGAGTAAGCCCTTGCAACCTTTATGGGAAATGTACTACTATCTGGTGTTGTTCAGAACATCTTTTGGAAGTTCTGATGTCCATTAGGACCTTGGGAATGAGAAAAAAGTGTCTGTGAGTTGAGGCTCACAGTCCCAAGCGTTTGCCATGGAAGATTAATGAGTCACCCTGCATCAGCTACTGCTCATGTGTGAGTTCTTAGCCTGCAGTGAGTATGAAGTATTGCAATTTATCCCAACCTTTTTTGTCTCCAAGTTACCTCTGTGAGCCTAGGTCTGAAGACAGGGACAATGGCCTTTTAAAATATTTCTCCAGGAGGTTCAACTTTAGGCTGTAACTGGACCTAGAGAAACAGGACACTGATATAGTAGCACATGTCTCTCTGTCAGGTTTTTCTGAGCCGATTCAAAAGCTCATCTTTTATACTGTATGAGTCACTTTTCTATTGGTACTCTAAAATAGGAGAATGAAAACCATCCTCTTGCAAATCTTGGGACAATTATTTGCCATCCTAAAACATGTTCATGCCTGAACAAGAAATCATAAATAATATTATCCCCGTGAATCAGAGTATCCCACCTCAGGACTTTTGCTTACAAATCTTCTCATAAATTATTCAGCCAGTTCCAATTTTGGTGACTTGCTGAAGAGAATCTAGGTCATAAATTGATATATCCTAAATTGGGCCAGTGACAGGGTAGATTATAAAAGGATTTTTACTGCAGATCCCCAGGTCCTATACCCTGCTGCAATAAATACTTAATATTTTTATGGAGTGTGAGAGAAATCCAAGACACCAGGAAAGCTTCAGTTTGAAATACACTACAGACTAGTGGTGACATTTCCTGGGAGTGACAGGCTCAATTCTCTGGTCTAACTCAGACAGAAGAGGGAGCTGAAACTAATCTCCAGCCTCCCCAGGGACAGATCCAACCGCAAATAGATGGGAAGGTGGTCAGGTTTCCTCCAGGTGCTTTCTGTGAGGCACCCACCTAGGAGACAGTTTCTGGGAACATGAATATGGGGCAGAGGAATGCTTAGTTTGAAAGTGCAGATCCAAGCATCAAGCTCCTTACAGCCAGTGTATCACATGTCTCCTGCAACTGAAATGTAAGGTAATTCCATGGCGTAATGTTAAGCATCTGTAAGCTTAGTTGACCAAATGGGAGGGGTCTGGAACACCTAAATTTTAATACAAGTGCCTAACATGGCAGCCTGTTACTTTAGCCTATTTGGGAGTTTAGTATCATGTGCTTTTGTGTTTACTATAATCTTTTCAGCTCTTTCCCCAGATTGCTATTTTGAGCTAACCTCAGTACCCACAGAGGGCTCCATGACCCATCCACCGACTGCTGAGTTTGCTATGAGACTAACTGCAACTCTGAGCCTGGTTTTCCCTCCCATCTGGCAGCAAAAATGAAGTGCTGCTGACTGAATGACCACTGATTCTCTTGGAAGCAGAGCTATACAAACAGCAACAGCCAACTCTGTCACCATTTGTGAGGATTTGTAGCTTGGGCCCTGAGACATCTGGCTGAGATATTTACGCAGTCCCGTATTGCACTCGCTGAGGCTCTGCGTTCACATCTGGAGTCTAGACTGAGTGACTCTATGGGCTGGCCTTCGAGCCTCTGAACAGCTCATGTCCCCCTTGCTCTCCAGCTTGGTCTTTTTAGTGCTTTATTCATTTATTTATTTGCTGTAGGTGCCTCTATCTCATCTCCTCAGACATTCCTGTCACAGCCCCTTGAGAGCTTCAGGGAGGCATGGCAGTGACTGACAGAGACCAGGTGAAAGCAGGCAGGATGGGCAGGGGGAAAAGGCTGTGTTGTGGCAAGGCTTTGGTCTCATGGGTACAGTGATGGGGGATGCCTGGAGCTTGATTACTCTGTTTCTTCAGAGTTCTACAGCTGTGCTGTGGGAAATGACAGTGCTCAGCTGCACAGTTTGCATTCAGCACATGTGACAGGAAGCAGGGGTTTCTGTAAGCTTTTAGAGGTGACCAAGTGGTTGAGCCAGGCCCACTACGCTGGGTTAGATGCAGGTACCACCTTGGCCATCAGAGCTGTTCTTTCTCGAGCTGGTTGAAGTTGGTCCCCATGCATTTTCTCAAGCCTGAAAAGGGCACAGTGGTTAGTGTTCAGTAGGTTAAATGTAATGATCTATCTAAACATTGGCACGGGGGCAGTTGATGCATCACAGGTCCCCTGAGAGAGACAGGAATCTAAAAGAGACATCTAGGTTTAGAAAATCAATCCCTTCCGTTAGTCATATGTTCTGTCTCTGTGCTTAGCTGTGTATTGTTTTGAACATGGGATGCTAACTTCACCCTGTGCTGGTGCTGTACTTTGAAAACAGGAGAATTCCTGGCTGATCTGGCTGCCGCTCTCCCTGGCAGAACTGGCAGTTGCTGTCTGCCCTGGGAGCAAATCCTCTGAAACGTTGCTGCCCTTATTCCCAGCCTCAACCTAATTTCTTTCCCTTGGGCCTTTAGTCTGCTAGTTCCACTTGCTCCTCTGTCTGTCCCATATTCTCCTTGTAACAATTTTTCTTTGTTTTAGATTTCCTGGTTGCCTAAGAGCCCTGTCTGCCACTACTGAAGAAATACTGCTAGGGTGTCAAGGGCTAAGTAATGCTGACAACAGTGGGGTTATGACCTGGAAATGCAGTGGAGAAAAGGAATTGGCTAATAGTGAAAATATTTATAGTGCTTGAAAAGATGGGTACTGCGGATGTACCTGTTTGTGTATCTCACATAGATAAGCCGGAATCTGCATTAAGAGAAAGTCACAAACTGCAGAATTTCAGGCACTGAAATACAGTTCAATTGACTCTTTAAAACAGGGTGAAAAGGGCTTTCAGATAGTCTCTGTGCACCCAAAGCAGCCAGGAACAGCATGATGGCTGTTCTAAGTAAAGGGCCTTAATCAGAGTATATAAAAAGACTGGAATGATGTTTGAACAACATGTCCAGCTCCCAAGCATTGTCTCTTTCCTGCTATCAATGACACCCATTGTGCAATAACAACATTTGCACAGAGATATGTCCCCTTTTGTGCACAGAGAATATATTGAGGCAGCCATAGGGCTGCACTAGCCTCAGCTAGAAAAGTCCCCAAGGGCCCGTCTGCCAGCTGCTGACTGATGTAGAGCTGCTGCTGCTGATAATAGGGTACATGTGCTGGCGTGGAGCTGAACTAGGCAATCTGGGGCACAGTCAGATGTGCTCAACTAGGATCAAGTTCAAACCTGTTTAAGAAGTTAGTTCCCGTCAGGGGTGATTTAAGCTAAGTAGCTTTGCTGTGTATTGGAAAGGACGAGGAATGCTCACATAGTCAGCTACTTCATCTTGGCTGTCACTGTGGTGATTTCAACACAGCCGGGGGAGTCAGAAAGACAGCAAACAGCTGAGATCTGTGACATCCTAAATCATGCACACACAAGGTGCTAAAGGTGTATTTCCATTAGATGTCTGCCTGCTCGTATGCAGCAGAATTATCCTACGTACTTCACTTTCTCTTTCTGAGAAGTACAAATCAAGAGGTGTGAAGACTTCTTTTAAGATGTAGATCACTGTTCCACACTGAAAATGGTTATTGTTAGTGGAACGTTGCTGATCCATTCAGGAGTAGGCAAAGTGTCAGTGTAGGTGAGACTAGAAAATGCGGATTTTTTGCCATAGAGATTAACATACCATCATTGGAGAGCAAACATAAATTCTCCCACTCTACTAAATACTCTCACCGGAGAGGAAATTAAAAAATGATCACTGCAATGTTCAAGAAACATAAATACACTATTAATTAGGCAAATGAGCACTGTAAATGACATTTGTGTTAATGTCATGTAAATTTATCATCTGATCAACTGTGACTAGAGATATCTCACATGTGCTAAGCAGGATATACCATTGTACCATTGATATACTAGTTCACACCATCCAGTATCACAGAGATCGGCTATATTTCCAGGCTTAGAAGCCAGAGTTGGCCTTGCATCAGAACAGTCATATTGTGAAGCTGCTGAACATAGCTCCTCTGTGTTTCCCAAAATTATTCAGTTCCTTCATCCGAAGAGCATGTTGCACAGCAAGAAACACAACTAAAGATCTTCCTAGTGATTACTGCCTCCTGGAAGAACTAATGCCATATTCATTCTGATGGGGAGACTGAGTTCCCAAGTAGCAGTTTAGCTCTTATTCAGCTTTTTTTCTGAGATGCCCAGTGAGGGCACCTTCAGGTAGATCCACAAAAGTCCTTGAACCCTAGGTAGACCCTTAAATTATAAGTAAAATCCAATTTCAAGATTCCAGCTGGTTATGTCAACAGAACTTTGAATATTAATAGTAATAATAAAAAAAGGCAGAGTAACTAAGTACCTTTCTGGCTTGGACAAACTATGATTTAAGCAAAGATGACTTCTTCCTGGAATAATTTGTTCTGTCTGCTGAACAATCACTTTATTATTATTTACTTTACCACTTTATAGTGAAGTGGCAGTTGAATAAATACAAGGAAAATGGTTTCAATCTTGTTACCCTGGCAAGGATCCCACTGACCACAATAGTACTTTACCTTTGCATGGATTAAGAGAACAGCAGGATCTGAACAGCTGGCCACTTAGTTGGGTTGTTGGTATTTCTAAACCTATAATAAGTCAGTGCTGAATGCAAGTATCTTGTAATCTGAATACAGAGATCCTATAGCATCACTCAAGGCCTCTTGAAGGCAATGCATACAACACACGAAAGGAAGCTGTAATCTATAATGCCACAAATCCTTTATGAGGATTATCTCTCTTTTCTCATCTGGCATCAGAGAATTACATGTAATATAGACACATAAATGGCTTAGTCACAGAAAGATCCTTTAGAAAAACGTAGCAGAGAGGAAGTTTTGTTTGTTTCTAAGCCAGAGAGAAGAGGGAAAGCTCTGCAAATGACAAGCATACCGGAGCTGAAGTTGTGTTTGGGTTCACTTGGGAGAATTTGCCGAGAGAACTGAATCTTCACAGCCTTGCTTTGCATGTAGTCATTTACAGCCATGCAAAGGGAGGCTCGTGCCTCCATTTCCCTAAATTCAGCCAGTCTGCCTGAGTGTCAGGGGCTATGGGAAGTGTAATACAATGGTTAAACCCTGTAGTGCCACATTGGCCAAACAATAGCCATAGATTTGAATAATTTGAGCTCAGGATAGGATTGCTTGGTTTATGAGGCTCAGTTGCATACCCAAACAGATTTACTCATTGCAGAGCCAGCCTAGATTAATCTTTGGTAGTTCTCTCCTACTGCCTTCACTTATTTTTCTTTATAGGACCCTGCTGGTTTCTCCGAAGACAAAACTTACTTAGTACGATGCAGTTTCCCCACTCATAACTTTTTTCCTTGTAACTCCCACATATCTTGTCTCTTTTTCCATGTGTGAGAGTCTAACCTAGCCTTGTAAACTTGCTCTAGTTACCTTATTCCCCTCTTCTTCACACCTGCCTATCTTCATATTTTTTTTCTTAAAATCTTACTCTGCCTTTTTGTTTATTAACAATACAGAAGATTTAGGCTTTCCCTTCTATGAAATACTTATCAACATCCTTTCCCTCTCCACTTACCAGCCAGTTACCAACCCTTTCCATCCTTTCATGTCTAATTGGCAACTGGATCTGTTGTGTATTGTCTATTAGCCAGTGTCAGGGGCTGTCTTAAACCCTCTACAGTCCAGCCTCTACACTTCTCATTTATCTCAAACCACTCTCACCAATCTCTCTAATGATGGTAGAAGGACATACTGGCATACCTTGATATTGTAAAAACCTATATTTGTATTCTCCTGTTTTGGGAACAGATTAAAATCACACTAAAATTAATGAAGACTTTCCATTGATGTAATGATCCTTTGATAAGGACCAGCAAAATCTTACATTATGTGAGTCAGAGTTCAAGAAGGAATTCCAGTATTTTCATTCATAGATGGCTCATTTCCTGTAGCTTTCACACTGTCCTTTCCACTCGACTGACCTCTGTCTGATCGTATACAATCTCCTTTATATTCCCTCTTACAGGATAAGTAGTTGGATGTGCATAGAAGAATGCTCCATTTTCTGAAAGAATTTCTTGGATTCCCTGAAGAGATTAGTTCAAAATTTTAATTAGGGGCATTGGCAGAGTTCCCAAATGCTGGTATATTAGGCTGTGGTTTTAATTTTCATCACCAGTTTTGGTTCATATACAATGCATAGGATTTCTGATGAGTCGTTTACTTGAAATGATGCACGTTTTGTCCCTCCAGTTTTTGTTCATCCCGTTAATACAGATGAGTCATGATTGGCAGCAATGTCTTGTTTTTTTTTCCTTCCAAAGTCTGGGGAGGTTGCCCAATATTCTGAGGACAATTGTCCAAAAGATGTCAAAGTTTGGAGTGACCAGTAAAAGTTCCACTAAAACTCTGGAAGGCATACAGGATGCAAGTGTCATTAATTAAGCTCTAAAAACCTACAGTGCTGTGGGAACCTGGCATAAAATACACAAGCTGAACTTTGTTTGCAACTTCCTTCTATTTAGGAATTCATTAAGGAGCTGAAGCATTTGCAGAGATTTCAGGACCCAGTGCTAGAATGGCTAATTGCTGGCTCAGTCTTTTGTATACAGTGCAGCACATAAAAGGACTGTGATCAAAGAATGCAGGTGCTGCTGAGGGTAATGAGAATGCAAGTACAGTGACTGCTTGCCGGATACAATATATAACGTTTCATTTAGCCGTGCTTTGCTTTGGTCCATGATAGGATTTTGTAGGAATTGCTGAATGATTTTGACTGGAGTGATTTAGCAAATGCATTGTTTAAGCAGAACTGAAAATTTGTACTTCTTCTTTCATCTTCCTCCTGTTTTTTATTCTTCTAGCACCTGAGGTAAACATAACGACTACTGCAGATCTTACTTAGATGAAGGCTTTAGTAAATTTAAGTTGGTTTCATCTTCTTCAGTATGTGAGAGGTGGCTATCACAGTTAATTTTTGCTGGATCCATGATCTTGTAGTGGAGGAGAGTGAAGTTACACAGTACATCTTACCTTACATATCTTCACAGTGAGAGCAGAAGTCACAAAGAATTTTATGTCTATATTTACCATACATAGATTGTCTTCAGTTCCCACTCTGTTCTTATCCTGCCAATCTTTTGATATATTGTTCTAATCAAATAGCAAAGAGAAGCCTATTGTGAAGCTTTCTCCTTTTTAAACAACCATCCTATTTGATCACCTCCCAAAAATAGCACAAGCCATATGAAACAAGTGGAGCTGTGGACCCTGTCTTGGAGAGCATGCATGAGTAATTAAATAACATGTCCTTCTGTCACCATTTTTGCAGGGAAGGGGATTAAAATCTGTGTTCACAGGCTGAGAGCAGGTGTCTGTGATGAGACCCCATGCTGTGACATGGATGCAGCACATTCTTACATGAAAAGCCCTGGCTGATGAAATGACCACAGGAAGACAACATGGAACCCTCCCAGCACAATCAGAAGAAGCTTAATTAAGCTCTGTGGTTAATTTTAAAGTGAGTGTGTGCCTGTTGTAGAAGAGCATTAAGAAAACTGAAAACATGGCATTTTTAAAAACTGTATTCTGGTCCTCCTGACATTCTTCAAGCAAACTGTCGTGTTTCTTGCATGGTCAAATGATACAGTGACTCAGAAATGAACACACAAGTGTTTACGTAGATAGGATTTAGTAACTTGTCCAATGTGGTTTTAGAGGTTTTTTCCTTAGTTGTGGACATTTTTTTCTTTGGCAGAAGGCAGCATTGAACGCACAGTCTCTGCAGTTATTCTCGACACAGTTGTTTTAGTTGTAATTATATGACTGAAAGCATACAGAGACTACAAATTCCCTATAATCTTGTTAGAACTTTCATTAGAGAAGGCAAAAAAATAATTGGCAAACTCAGAGAAAAGATTAATGTTTGCAATGGAATGATTACAAAAAAAAAAGTACTGATGGCAACAGTACTTTGCCTTGTATCACATGTACTTTTCCACTAGAGAACTTAAAATGCTTTCCTGATTTCTGTGAAGCGACTTGAGAAACCCTTCACATGTACACATGCATGACTATGGCTATTGTGACAGTGGCAAAGCAGAGGTTTGAAACAAGAACCACTCGCGCTGACAATGCAGTGAGTCAGTGTTGAAACTGGATAGTCGAGACTGAAGTACTCATGCCCACCTTAATACAGAATATGGGGTGAAGAACTGCAACCTAGCTATATATGGATTGATGGAGTGACAAAGACCAGCTTAAAGCTGCATAGACACCTTTGCTTTTCTCAGCAGAATTTGCTCATTCTTTCTGGTCTTATTTTTTTTTTTTTTTTTTGGTGTAGTTTGTTGGTTTTTTTTCTTTAGCCTCAATACAGGCAAGGTCCTTCTCAAACATGAAAGAAGGCTCTGTCTGAGAAATTCATTAGCCAAATTAGACATAAAATAATGAGGGGGTGAGAAGGAGGCAGCAAGGGATGGGGGTGGGAGAGGAAATGTGGACAAGGATAGCTAGAGACAGTTCTCTGCTAGGGTAGCTGATTAAAACAATAGTACAGTACCTTGACTAATGTAGAGCTAATTAAAATTGTATAGGACAAAGCACTTCTAAATATACTACAGGGATCAATCTTGCTATGGTAAATCCATCCCCAGTGAAATTTCATTGACTTCAATGGGTTTTCTTCTGGGATGAATTTGTACTGATAACCTAATAATTCTTTTCTGTCTTTAATTTCTAAGGACTTTGTGTCAGAAGCATGGCACGGAACTTCAGTCTGGCTTTCAAAAGTGCTGAACAGCCAAAACTCCTACCAAGGTCTCCTGGAATTACAGGTACTTGATACCACTGCTAATTTAAGCTGAATTAACTGTTTCATGTTTGCTGTGAGTTTGCTTTGTGTACCATGCCAACACATCTGCAAAACGACCCTAAGCTAACCTCCTAAATCTTCTGAGGAAGAAACTTCCTATGCATAGGTGCAACACCTCACACAATGCAATGCAGAGCTTAGCAAAGGCCTCTGGGCAATAGTACAATAAAATTAATTAGTAAGTTCAACAGTAAATTATAAATTCACAGCATCTGTATTTGCAGGGCAATGGAGAGTATGTACTTGGGCTGGTCCAGTTTCCAACTGACTGTCTGTGGTCTGATTTGTCAGATAAATTTTGTTCAATGTGTTCATAGTTTCTCTGAATTTAAAAAATGCAACTTTTTATGCTCCTGCAAAGGCCACATTTAGAAACAGGAAAAGATAAATGAAGGCATCTTACAGTGGAAGTTACAGCTGTCATCTCTGAGGTGTCCAGGACTATCATGTAAAACCACACCAGACTTTTTCTGAAAGCTTCAAGTGAAACAGAGACCATGCTTTTTGGAACATTTTTCCTTTTACTGCACTACTATTGTAAAATCCCCTCTGCTTTGGCTTCCACTCCATGGAAGATGTACATCATATAGATAATGATAGTGTTTCAATAGCACACTTCTTTCTCTTATTTAACTTTTTGGCTTTAACTGAGAAAAAAACTCGAAGCAAACCAATTTCCAACAGCAGAAACCCCCACCATTCAATGAATTGTGCTCTGGTTTTATTCTGAAGTCTGGCTCTGAGAGGAGGATTACTAGTTTGTCTCTGTTACTTCAAAAAACAGATCTGTTCGATTACCCAAATGTTTGGTTTTAAAAAGGGCAGCTCCTGGGGATCTTAAAGAAATCCACAATGCAGCAGGGAAGGAATATAATAGACTGTTTTGGAAAAAAATACAATGAGGAGAAAACATAACATACAATACATTTGGTGTGAACTTTTCCCAGAAGATTGCTTGAGCCTCATAGTTCACTTACAACCAAAGTACAGCGATGCTGGGCAGCCTGCCAGTTCTTGTTATTGTAGTACTGTGTGAGCCAGTTCCCTGGTGAAGAAAGAAAAGGAGAGAGAGAGAGAGAGAGAGACTTTTCTTTGCCTTTCATAAGCGTCCCATACTTTCCTCTCTGCTCTCTCTCTGAACACCCAACCTCTCCTTATATCAAGGTGCTTTGGTGCACGCTACACTGTGCAGATGTTGCGCTGCTCGTGTCGCATGTGGCACTGTCACAGTTCAAGAGGGCTGACACAGGGCTGCATCGCCTCACTGCACTGGGGGTTTCAGATGACAGCTCTGCCTGACAGTCTAACAGTAAGGCACCCTGTGATATGCATAGTGAGGATGAGTAACACCTTGTCCTCACAACAGAAGTATCTGGGAAGAGAAGCATTCCTAGGAGTGGGTGCCAGGCTAAGTTGCATGTCTACACTGAATTTTGCAGTCAGATGTGAGCCAGGAGAGCTTGGGCTTAATACCATGCTACAGATGCCAGTGAGGCATCTCTGAGTTGCTCAGAGCACTGGCAGACCTCCTCCATGTCAGCCTAAAAAACAGCACACAGACACAAATGAGTTAAAGGCTCACAGTCTGGCCCTGAATGTATAGCAAAACTGAGTATGGATGAAAGAGGCCTCCCACGTTCTTGCATCTATATTCTACCTGGAAATTCATCCAAGAACATTTCAAAATCAGCAAACATGGCATGGGGTTGTTTTTATTCCACCCCTCCACATCCACACACCTCCTCTTCATGCTGATATGCTGCCTTGAACCCTGAAACTACAGCACTCTCTGGGAAGCACTTACACAGCCTCTATCAGAAGCATGCTGGGCTCCCAAATGTGATAAGAAGCTGATAAAAATTATCTGGGCGTTAAAACAGCCTTAGTGGAAGAATGTTTAGCTAAATAGATACCATCTGTCCCTTACAGAGAGCACGTCCTTGTTCTGCCCTGGCCTGACCACTGTGAGCGATTGCTTTTGTGGTGCAGTCCATGTGTGAACGGGCTGTTGTTCCCAGGACCTGGGGCAACTGTTTATGCAATGTGGACTTTATGAGAAACAGTTACAGTTGCAGGGATTTATTTTTTTTTTTTTTTAAGAGTTAAAGACTGGTAATGAAAACAGCATTTTTGCCTAATACAGAAAAGTACTGGACTGGATCAGCTCAGCTGAATGCTCATATTGGCCCGTACAGCACATTTCTCTGGGGTAGCCAAAGAGGGAAGGAATCCCGAAGAACTATAAGCAGCACACCAATTACCAAGAGAACTTTCATGTCAATAACAAACAGTGCAAATATTTTCCAAGGGACACTAGCAGCTGGCACACAGCACTGACTACAGCTTTTTAATGCATTTTCTTTACCTCCTCATGACATAGTGGAACAGAGCATGGATAGACTGGCACTACAGATGGCTCATTGAGCTGCTATGCAAATACATAGGAAAAAGGTTAAAGACAAGAATCAGAGGGTAATTTGCTCTGAGAATGACTGCGGAAAACTTTGGAATTTGTGGGACTAAAGAGAGAGTGCAGTCTACCTTGAGAAAAATCCAGCAGAGCATGAAGATCCCAAGTACAGAACTATTATCATACTTGCCCAGAGAGAGACAGGTAGTGAGATCTGCAGTGGGACAGTCACACCATCCAGCTAATCTAAGCAAATTCCAACTACGTATTGTAAAAATGAATCCTAATGTCTGCCATAGGTGATATTGAGAGGCCAGGCTGCTTGAGCTACCTCACTAGGTTACTTAAAGGTAGACAGATCAATGCCCCATGATGGATGTCAGAGCCCTGAGGGCACTAATGGTCCTTAATACTCACGACTAGCCTAAATTGTGGCCTCCACACACACCCCTTCCCATGGACCCAAGAGCCCCATCTCAGCTCAGGCCTGGGCCTCCATCTCTGTGTGAGCTGTGTTGTAGGTAGAGTGCAATGGAAAAGTGGCATTGGAAGGGACATGCAATGGTCACTGATTCCAACTGCCTGACCACTTCAGGGATGACCAAAAATTAAAGCTTTCTATTAAGGGCATTGTCCAAATGCCTCTTAAACACTGACAGGCTCAGGGCATCAACCATCTCTCTAGGAAGCCTGTTCCAGGGTTTGACCATCCTCTTGGTAAATAACTGTTTCATAATGTCAAGTCCAAACTTGCCCTGATGCAGCTTTATAACATTCCCACATGTCCTGTCCCTAGATCCCAGGGAGAAGACCAGCACCTCCCTTTACACTTCCCCTCCTCAGGAAGCTGTAGGGAGCAGTGAGGTTGCCCCTCAAACTCCTTCTCTCAAAACTAGACAAGCACAAAGTTCTCAGCCGCTCCTCACAGGATATGCCTTTCAACCCCTTCTCCAGCTTTGGTGCCCTCCTCTGGGCACATTTAAAGACCTTCATGTTTGTCTTAAATTGTGGGGCTCAGAACTGCACACAGCGCTCAAGGGGAGGCTGCACCAATGCTAAAGGCAGCAGGAAACAGGTGTGCCTGTGTCTAATGCTGAGCCTGGAGCTTTCTCCCTAGCAGACCTCAGACCTATATTGCAGGTGGCTTCTTTTCTGCATGGCTCTCTCAGATGTATGATTGGGGGATTTTTTCACTCATGTCTCTGGTCCTGTCTACTTTGAACCTGACGTGCTGTTATGGCCAAAGTGCAGGGCCCAGCACTTCTCCTTGTTGAACCTCATAAAATTGGCCTTGGCCTGTTGATCCAGCTTGTCCAGATCCCTGCTTAGAGTTAAAACCTCACACAGCAGCTCACCATCACAGCTGCTGTGGGGGTCAGTGGTGGTATTTCTCAGAGCAAAAGATTCGCTTAAGGGGGCAGGCAGGCTCCAGGGAGCTGGTTGTTCCAGTTCATCAGCAATGGGTTTTGAGCTTTAATTGCCTGAAGATGCTGAGAAGCAGGGTGGCTGCTGTAAGAAAGTGGGATCTCAGGAAAAAGGGACAAGGTTTCTTTCCTTCCATGCCTTAACATCTGCAGAGGAAAGGAGATCCCATAGAGTCCCAAGAAGAGAACGCTGGCTCTGCAGAGGATTATGAAGGCTTTTGATGATTTACTTGAAGAGCTTCACTACTTGTGTTGTTTGATAGTGAGGCCGCTGTGCAAGCCTGTGTTCCTTTTTCTCTTAATTACTTTTGATTCTAAAGTGAATCTATCACCCTGGAGGTGTGTGGCCTTGAGCAGGCTCTTCAGGCATGAGCTGTCTCAGCAGTGCTTTTAAGGCCTGGAGCAGGAGGATTGCAGAGGCATCTCTTCAGGGGAAGAGCAGTCAGAAAGAGGATCTTCACATACAAGCCATTCTGTGATCCTGGAGTTAGAAACTCTTCAAAGGTCAGACACAGTCCCAGCTGCCTTGGGAATACGTGAGACCCCTATTCAGACCAATTACACTGACAAAAAAGACCAAAGAGTATATGCAAAAATGTACGGAGGTTATAAATGTGTAGGCCTCATATATTTTGGAAGAATGTTACAAGATGGAAAGGATATCCTGTAGCTCTGAATCAGGTATTTCTGATGTAAGGAATGCAAGGAGAAAATTCAGAATTCAAGTTCTTGGAATACTTTGTTTGAATATTTTGTATTTTGATTTTTCCTTTCCACCTTCACAAGAGAAGATGACCTGTTCAAGTAGCCCCAGTGATTGGCCCACAAAGGGGTGCAGTGGTTAGAAAACTGGGTCCTTGAAAGCTGCTTCATTTCTGTGGCTACATAAGTAAAAAGCTCAGAAGGGCTCTGATGAGGACAGATGTCTGTGGACATTTGGAGGACTGCAGCATAGCACTAACAGGCTGTAGTTTGCAAAGAGCATGTATAGCAGTGATATTAGTCAGAATGGTACTTTGAATAAAGTAATCTTTTGATTAAAGCTCAAAAATCCAGGTCTTGGGATGAAGTGCAGAAGCTGAAGCCTGCTAGCCAGTTGACTGTTCATACAAGAAACTCTTCAAATGTTCACAGCTTTAGTCAGAGGATAGCCAGATAAGAGGCAAAATTCAGTTCTGTTATTTGACATTTTCAGTATCAGACACTAGTGAGCACATTTCTTTCTGTCATGGAGGGTAAAATGAAACTTCTCTTTGATGGGTGTCTCAGCTCACCCTTTACGAGCTGGTTAAAAGGCTGATCGTAGGACCTGATCTATTTTCATTGCATGTGTTACGCAGATTTCCTTAAAAAGGAATCTTCTGCCTTAGCTAGGAAGATAAATAATGAGAAAACATCTGCTCTTTAAGGTCTGGACTGACCTATAAATCTTAATGACGTATGCAATTCCAGAAGCAGAAATCATCTACAGATTGCAAAATTCTCTCACTCTCTCATTTTGGTTATTTTATTCTGTTTGTTGGGGGGGATTTTTGTTGGTTTTTTTTTGTTTTTTTTTTTTTTTAAAGCAATTTAATTGTTGTTCCTCTAATTCCTGGTAATTTGGAAGCCTGAGTGCGGGTTTTTTCCCCTCACTGTGTCATTATAACTGATAGGAGCTGGTGAGAGGAGGGCATGGCAACCACAATAACACAAGAGGGGTGGAACAGGGAGCCCTTACAAGGAGCTGACAGGCAGAGAATAATGACAGAGTAGAGGATGGATAACTAACAGTTTGGATGATTTACTCTTGAGAAGCTCTGGAGGGTGGGATGCTTCTTTGCCTGTTTATTTCAACCTCACATGCTGAAGAAATGAGTTTGCTTAGCTACTTTAATACTTTGCTGCATTTTCTCCTGCCAGGGAATGGGAATCTGCTTCTCTCTTCAGTACTTCCCTGTGGCCTGCCTCACAAAAGCAAGGTTGCTGTTAAGAATGACAAGAGGTTCCTCTCTCCTTTTGCCTCTAGAGCTGCAACAGCAGCAAACATTTAAAACAAAGGTATCAGTGATGACCAGAAAATTACAGAGGCTAGAATTCAAACTGCTGTGGAAAATGTCAGGTTCAGTATTCAGAGAAGGATATTAGCGTGGGGCATGGCTCACCTGCAGCATGAGTTAAGAAAAGGAAACTCCAGACTCGATGATCCTTGCGAGTCTCTTTCAACTCAGAAAATTCTGTGATTTCCCTGAGATGCTGCAAAGCAGTGGAGAGCCTCTCATACAGCAAATCTTTCTGATACCTCTTTGCTTACTGCAAGGTCAGGCTAATTTTATTCTCCATTTCATGTTGCCTTAATCTAAACATTGGAAGAGGTGATGTTAGGGTAAAAGTCTCAGGAGACTGTGAGCAGCATATGGACCATTTCTCCTGATAACTCATAGAACCATCTGCATGCAAGCAGGCAGTGATGGGGTAATTCTTCTCCCGAAGCTGTTAAGATATCCTACTTCCCATAAGTCAGTATCCTTGGTCTGTAATTTCATGGATAGGTTTGAGGCTAAGATGCCTATGGAAATCATTAACTTACCTGTCCCAGTCTGGGACAGGTGGGACAAGTCAGGTGGGCTGGAAACTCAACCATCCTCTGGGAGTGGTGCTCCCAGGGCAGAAATCACCCTATTCAGAATTACACTAGAGAGACATGACTTCAGTTCTGGAATGGCAGGGCACACAAGCACACTAAAAGTAAGACAGTGTTTTATAGCGCGAATGGCAATTCAGGGAGCAAGAGCTAAAATTAAACACATGGCTATGCTCTGTTTTGTTGTTTCCTGTGCCCTGAATACCATCTGCTTGAAAATCAGGTGAATCAAAGTGTTATTCTGAAGGGCTGCTCTTATTAGATTGATATTTTCTTTAGGTGGAGCAAAGAATCTTGGGTAAAAGAGGATATATTTAGGAGCCTAACCAGTAAATGCAGAAGAGATTGCAAACTGATCAGTGATCAGAGGAGGGTGAATGGGTTTGACTGACATCTGGAGTGAAGCAGTGTTGTGCACTTTCAATTACAGGTTTAAGACTGCCACAATTGACAGATTAAAGGTGTTCACCCTAATCCAAAATTATACTTTCCTCAGTCAAATTGACCATTGTGTCAGCTTCAATTTGTTCAGATACGTCACCCACAGTGAGTGATTGGACTGATTCACTTGCACACTCTTTGACAAGGTCCCTGTTTTGTGTTCACTCCTTACTCTTGCTATTTCCCTTGTCAGACAGATACTCCAGAGGCATTTCCATTATCTCCCATGTAGCTGTACCTCAGAAATGTACTGGACTGGAAAGAAAAATCCTCAGGCCAATTATTCTGACATAAACTCTACTTATCAGAAAGCACTAGAATATGAAGCCTAAGTTAAAATAGCTCAAAAATAGGACACATCCATACACACATACACACCCGAGGCAGACACCTAAGTAATGCTGTGCTCAGTTTCTGCTGTGACCGAGTATGGATGAGCACTTCTAAATGAGAAACAACAAAAACGTTGCCTCAACATCCAGATCAAAACAGTCTCTCTGAGAATGGAAGTGCTTTAATTTGAAACAAAAGCAAAGAATTGTTTGCAGGGATCTGCCTGGGGTTTTTTTCTCTTAGAAGCAGAAGTGGCCTAGTGCTTGGAGAATAGTTATCCTGTAATCTTCCTGACTCTTTGAAAAAGGAAGGAAAACAATGTGTACAAATTTCTGAGACTTGCTGATGCTGAATCTCCTTTGGTGAAGAAACAGGTAAGAAGAGATGAGTTGTATTTCTTTCCCACAAGCTGAAGGAAAAAGAGGTACTCATCTCATAAGCTCAGGTGGGCTCTCCCTTCTGAGCCAGACTGAAAGCACATCACATCCTCTGGCAGGAGCTTCACATGGGGAGGTTTTGGAGAGCTCTTAGTTGTGTAACTCACTTGAATCTTATTTTGGGGTGAGACAGGTATAAACAATGCCACTGTCCTCTCATTATTTCGCATCTCTGCTAGTGTTTAGCTTTTGTTGGTTGGGGCTAGTGTGTTGTGGGTTTGGGGGGGGATTTTTTTGCTGTTATTTTACTCCTTGAACTATCCATGGATATAAAAATGAAATATTTTTGCTTGGGTTACAAGTACATAAAAATGTCCAGTGTTATCTATCTCTGTAATCCATCTGTCACAGTTTCACACACACACACACAGAGCCCTTAGCAGTTTCCAGGCACAGCAACGTGTAACCTTTAAAAGAGATACTACAGCCAGAACAAACATTACTTGCCTATCCACCAAGGAAGTCTTGCACTAAAGCTGAAGGAAGTCTTTTCCCTTCTGCTGGCCACAAGAGTGCTGAGAGGGATGCATGCACAGGTTCTGTGTAGCTACTAAGGACTGACTATGATGCCACTTGTTATCACTGCTAGAAAATCCTTTGCTTTCCATTCTGGAGATTCCCATAATTAAAATACTTTAATTCCACAGGGCATTTGCAGAATGTTCATAATTCTGTCGACATTTTGCCCAAAATATTACATATCCCTTGAAGGACCCAGAGTGAAGTTGCTGACTTCTGTTTTGTAATTAAGGTTTGAATTTAGAAAACGCAGGGGGCGGGTGGGGGGGAGGCGAGGAGGGGGGGCGGACAGGATCTGCACTCTTTCTGTTGTGTTTTTTAGGCAGTTTTAACACCTGAGAGAATTGGTGTAGATCTTTGAACTTTGGCACATACATTATCCCCAACCACAGCTATGACTTTGCATTTTCTGCGTGGTTAAAGTTATCAAGAGTGATATGAAATGTGAAATATAAGAGTACAGCAGTACCTAGTACTATTTATCCAATAGTTTCATCTATCTCTATGAGACCCTAAGCATGTGCCTCATACATAAGCCTCAGTATTTGTGCACAGTGGCAGAATTTCTTCTGAATTACTGATTTTCCAGCTTTCCATAGCCATGGCTCACATGACATGGGGGTAAGGAAGGTGGGAACCATTCCTTCTGTCTCTTTGGGTGTGCTTGCAGCCCTCATGCATCAGAAGGCTGAGCAGATAGTTTTCATTAAGAGATATGTCCACATAGGATGCAATCCATGAGGGGAAGCCTTGGAGCAGATATGGGTCCTTGTGTGTTAGCTGAGTGTAAAAACAAACAGTGCCACTGGAACCATTTGTGTGACTCAGGGTTCAGTTTTAGTGGAGATGAGCTGTTGGTGTCACTCCCACGTTCAGACGGAGGTGAGAGATTTTGATAGGCAAGAAGGCAGAAACAAAGAGGGACCACTGAGGTGAGCTTGTCAGGTCAGTAACAGTTAGTAATGGTTGGAAGCAGAGAAGTAAAATCATCAGAGATTCAGCAGGGGAAAAAAGCAGAAAACCATCACTGGCTTGTCAAGATCTAAAAACCTTATGAGAGGAGGCAGAGAGGAGGCAGACAGTGCATCAACACAACTGAGCATCTGCACGTTCTGAGGAGAAACAAAGGTTGACACTTCTCTGCTTGATTGACAGTGCCTTGGCCAGCAGAGACTTGCAAGGTGGCTGCCCATGGATACTAAGCATATGAATGCTTAGCCTAATAATGTTAGTCCTGGCCCACTGCTGTGTGTGTGTTAGCAATAAATAAGACTACTTTTATATATGGACAATCCTGCTTTTGAGCCTCTATGCCAGTAAAAGATGCTCAAAACATCAAGGGCTACATTTCATGTGATCTGCTTTATTGTGCAGACTGCAGTACTGGCCTCAATTAATTCCTCCTTGAATTAGAGCATATCTGTTTGGAAAACAAAAATCCAGCCTCATTCTCTTTTGATTGAAAAGTCTTCCAGTGATGTATACCCAATTGTAGCCCTTGGGAAATAATTCCACTTTCATATTCCTGAATGTTAAAAATATGCATGTCCGTTTTATTCTGATTTTGACTGGTTTCAACTTCCAGCCACAGAATGTTGTTACATATCAGCGAAATTGAAAAGATCACATTATCAGGTTTCTGCATCCTGTTTGAATGGTGATTCAATAAGTATTTAACCTTCTCCTTGACATGCTAACCACACTGTGCCCTTCAGTCTGTATCCTAGCCATGTGCCCCGAGCCCATCATTATCCTGAATGGATACTTTCTGAATGCTTATCAGTATTGCAGAGATCATGCCACTACAAAACACAGGGAAGATGCATGAGTGGCACGACAGTGTTTCCCATCCACAGAGTCATAGAATCATTAAGGCTGGAAAAGACCTGTAAGATCATCAAGTCCAGCTGTCAACCCAGCATCACCACCATGTTCACCATTAAACCATGTCCTCAAATGCCTTATATGCTTGGGGTTTTAACACTTCCAAGGATGGTGACTACAATCACTTCCCCAGGCAGCTTGTTCCAATGCCGGACAACCTTTTCCACAAAAACAAAATTTCCTAATATCTAAATGAACCTGCTCTGGCACAACTTAAGGCCATTTCATCTGTCACTTATTACCTGGGAGAAGAGAGTGACCCCCATCTGGCTACATCCTCCTTTCAGGCACTTGTAGAGAGCAATAAGGTCCCACTGAGCCTCCTTTTCTCCAGGCTAAACACCCCCAGCTGCCTCAGCTGCTCCTCATCAGACTTGTGCTCCAGACCCTTCCTCAGCTCCCTAAGATCTCTCTCGTGGTGAGGGGCCCAAAACTGAACACAGGATTTGAGGTGTGGCCTCACCAATGCCAAATACAGGGGATAATCACTGCCCTGGTCCTGCTGGCCACACCATTGCTGATCCAGGCCAGGATGGCATTGGCCTTGTGGCCACCTGGGCACAGCTGGCTCATGTTCAGCCACTGTTGACCAGCATCCCCAGGTCCTTTTCTGCTGGGCAGCTTCCCAGCCACTCTGTCCCCAGCCTGTAGCATTTGATCATCATAGAGTTCTTTTCCAAGTGTAATGACTGTGATTCTATGACAGTCCATGATGCAGTTATGTTTCAATCTGTGTTGTTGATAAAAGTGTTTGATAGCAAAGTGGCAAAAATTAATTTTTAGGGTAGCTCACCCAAGTCTCACCTCCTTCACTGGTGTCATTCTGCTTTAACTTTTCTGAATCAACTCTCATAGTAGGCAGAACTCTGACCTGTTGAAGCAAACCTGGAACCATGACATGCAGGCAGTCATGACATGCAATCACTGCACTGCAAGACAGGGGAAATCCTGTCCACCTCTCAGACCAGACCAACACATTTGGATCTGGTTCTTCTTATCTTTTTGATGTTGCTTCTTGAACCCTGAGACTGAAATAGGGCCAAGAACTGATCCTTGGAGACTGGCACTCAAAACTAAGTGACTCCTGCTGCTCTTATGTTTGCTGGTGCCAACAGGCTCACTTCAAGGTTGCTAGCTTATGTTCATGGGCAAATGGTGACTTTAATGTTTCCTGACTTCCTAGTGCTTGTTCTTGCAGCCTTTATGTTGTTATGGCATCTGTCATAAAACGAAAATGATATATAAATGTGAAAATCAGTCCTACAAAGCAGCAAGCAATGCAGAAGACAATGAAGTGCAGGGGATTACATGTGTCTCATACGGGGAATATATTGCATTAACTAAATACAAACATACATTTTCCTCTGTTTCGTCTTTTGGAATGAGAACGAGGGGGACAAATCAACAGAACAGGGATACCCTGGTGAAACTTCCCTGAAGTCAGGGAAGTTACACACCAGGGATGCATTTGGCTGATTCTTTTGCTAACGGCTGTATGAAAGCCTTAATATAGAGTTTCTGCATGTGTGAAGTGTATGCCAAGACAAACGCAATGTGCTAAATGGAACCTCTTGATTTATTTAAATAAAAAATATGTTACGAAAAAACAGTGGATAATTGTAGTGGAATGGATCCAGACTGGAATCATCTGTCTCGTGTCTCCAGAGTGTCTGAGGGAGGGGCTGTAAGGAATATCTTGCTTGTATACCTAAGCAATGTAGGATATGCAGACAGCAGATAATTTCTTGAAACTGCTAAGATCCACCAAGGGACTCAGAGAAGTCCTAGAAGACAAAGGTTATAATCAAATGTAAACCAGCTCTTTTGGCTACAGCTGATATGAACTAAGAGATTATCAAACACAGCCCATTTTCATCAGTTATCTTCCTTATAGGCACTTGCCTCCCTCTCCCCTTGAGTTCAGATCTGCTGCCAGTATCGTCACTCTTCGCCTGGCCAAAATGGTCAAATTACAAACAAAAAAATTACTATCAAAAGTGTTAAGGATAAACAAGCACAGTTCGCCTTAACTGGGTCGGAGTGTAATCCTGGAGATGTGCTGTGGGCATGGTAGCTAAGAATCATGCCTTGAACTGGGCTAGAAGAGGCAGTATCTTGGTGTGGATCAGCAGCAGACTAAACAGCATCTCTGAGCAGTCTTGCTTCAGTGCTGGAACACCATGGACTTTCTCCTTACAGCCCCTAATTGCCTGCTGACTGTGGAGGTACCTATAGCCCGCCAGTGGCCTCCCTTCTGCCTCTGCTGACCTGCAAAACACTTTAAGCCATGTAACTGCTGAGGTGCTCATCAGAAACCCACCTCACATCAGAGGTTTACCGGGTTTCTCAAGCTCCGGGTTTCCCCTGTGTTTAATAGCTGGTATTAAAGCCGAGCCAAACAGGGGCTCCCAGAGCACACCTAAATTCCACTTGAGGGCTAGTGCTGGGAAGAGAGAAGAGACTGTGCAGCCAATATCTTCAGATATGAGAGACCCAGTTTTGAAGGAATGCCAGAGCCTAGTGCTCCCACATGCACTGTTGGAAATGGTGCAAAGAAGCTTCCTTGAGACATGAAGCTGTTCCACGTAGCATGAAATAATTATGCAAACGCCTCTAGGAAGAGGTCAGGGTAATCATAAAAGCCGATGCCCATATTAACAGCGCATCAGGTACAGAGTGCATGCCGCTCCCACGAAGGAGCGCAACAGAATAGAAATCCTCAGCAAAGTTCTCAGGCAAGATGGGTCACTGTTAGGGATAACAAGGTAACTTCGTGTCTATATATATGCACTCACAGCCGGTGGCAGGCTATTTTAGCTTTAAGGGACTGTCTGTGATAGGAGGCAACCAGCAAGAGGAGAGTGGGAAACTAGGTAGGAGCTAAAGCACTCCAGGAAATTCCATCGAATCCCTGGATAGACGTTGTCTCACATGTTGAGAAGTGTGATGCTGAAGTACTGGAGGAGTTATCTTGGCTATGTGAGTATTTCAGTATTGCTGTCTTTGGTGAAAGTACCTGTTAGAAGAGCAAGATGGAGTGACAGTGCTTGCATAAATGTATTGGGATGGAAAAATACTCAAATATGGTTCAGAGAAAGAATTAAAGGTGAGATTTTCAAAATTACTTTTAGAAAGTTGGCACTCAATGCTTTCTCATTTATAGTGGGAAAAGGGTATCCTAATTGGACACCTTTGAAAATGCTTCCTTTTTTTCAAAGAGACGTAAATTCATTTTAATTAGTTTGTATTCTTCAGCCATTTAAGCACTTCAGAAAATGTCACCATGAGTCAACAAAGATGTGCTAATCAATTACATCAGTGAGTTTAACATTAGCATCCCAGTATTAAATTATTCTTCAACATTCGTTATATAGTTTCTAAAAGAAATTGTCTCCTATTAGACTGGGTTATATGAAAATATATGCTACCAAATCCAAATGCCTAGAGCAGTGTAAATATCCTAACTTTGACATCCTGAAGTTTGAATACTGACATGTGAAATCATAATGTTCTTTCACAGCCTGGTGCAGGGTCCACAGAAGTCAGACAGAAAATTTCTGATGACTCATGCAGGTCTTGTCTCAGGCTTTTAATATGGCTCTTTCCACCCTGTTTAATGCCTGACCTCACACAGCTTTGTTCCTGTAACAAAAATCCTAGGGAATCTCATTCTGTCTGGTACCTGACTTCTGCCTGATTTCTTAGAAATGCCAGGGTAGTTTGCTAGCATGGTTGAACTCAGAACAAAGCCTAAAGGCTGGTGAATACTGAGCGTCTTTAAATAAAACACATCTAAACAATAAAGTTTTGTAGATTATGCCATGCATTAGGTTTTGGCTAATACTAAGCAACTGTGGTGAGAGACTGACAGCTTTCTGTTCCAGCTAAAATTTGTCAGATATAAGAGTCATGCACATCCTAAAACACTAAGTAAATGTGGTGCAGAACGGGGCCTGGAACAACTTCTGATTCTGGGAGCCCATCCTGCAACAGGAGGGGACAACACCACAGTTCAGCAACCAAAGTGCTGGACTGGGCCCTCGGAGCTGTGTACTTCACTCCTGAGCTACAAACCACATTGTATGAATTACTACAACTCCACCAGCCTGATCTTCCCTCTGTTTAAAGGGAGAGAATGTTTTTTTCACAAAGCTCTATGGTCGGTGATTGTTTTGTTTGATTAGGACCAGCTCGCTTATTATTACTCAGACAGCAAGAAAAATTCAAAGAAGCGAGATTTTTTAGACAGTGCCATTAATTTTGTTTATGGCATGTTTTGCATTGGTAGTGTAACAAACTGAAAAACCACAGCTCTCTTTGAACCTCACTTTCTTCCTTCACACAGAGTTTTTCAATTTCACAGTGCACAACTGATTCTGGAGGGGGGGGGGCGGAGGGGAGAAGAGAAGTGATGATTTTGGCAGCAACACCGTTATGATTTGCTAAAATAGCAGCTTGGCAAATCTGGTTTCTCAAATATCTCATGTTTTGTTAATTACTGACAGCTTTGTTTTTAACTGAACGTGAAACAATGTGGAGAAATGGGCAAGCATGGCCCCTGACTCACCACTGCCCGGCTACGCTCGGCAGGTGGGAGCAAGCTGTCTCCAAGAAGGGGCCCAAGCAGTAATTGCAGCCCCAGTTCATGAGGTTCAGCAGATGGGCACAAGGGGAGAGTTCCTGGAACCCAGCTATGAGATGCCCAAAAGGAACTCTTTCCGCCCCACGCTCACTGGGCCAGTAAGAGATTAGAAATCTTGCCAAAAAGGAGCGTGAAGCAGGCTGAAGAGGTATCCCCTTCCCCAGACACAGTCTGATCCAGGTAACAACGAGGCACAGGATGACTTGGGGGAACTGTTGGCCTCGGTTCCGTCCCATGTGGAAAACTGGAAGGCATCTAGCTGCTCTAGACCACCAGTGGCTGGAAGCATCCCTTCAGAAGCCAGGAGTTTACCTGGAAATGCATCTTCAGGGGTAGGTGGAGCCCAGTCACTTTACCCATATTTGCTTCAGACTAGGGACCACATCCCATTAAAAGCAGCAAAGTGTGAGACTTCAGGATGTCTGAAGTAAGTGTGGGCAAAGTGGGCCAGAGTAGACACTCTTCTTGCAGTTCATCTGTCAGCATGTCCTGGCCACCTGGAAGTTCATCTGGAGCATATCTCCACATACTTTCACCTCCACAAAATCTGAGTGATGCTCAGTCTTCCCGGGTCAACCAACAGAGCATGGACTCACTGGGCAAGCCTGAGAGATGCACTTTGGACTGGGATCTCTCAGGCAGAACTAAGGGAGCTTTGTATGAGCAGGAGCTTGTTCTGCAGGTCCTGCCCTCCCTGCTCCTCTCCCAGTGAGCATGATGGACTCTGGGCACCAGAACATCGGGGAATTCAAAGACATAGAATACTGGAAAATTCAAATCTAATGAAAGACAGATTATTTCTTCTGCTGGCACGCATGTAATTAATCTCTTCTCTGCTCCAGGAAATCTCAGGGGCCAAGAACATAGCAGATTTTTTTTTTTCAAGGACCTGATACCTAATGATAAAGCAAAAATATCCTACCAGATTAATAAATTTGACAAAAGCAGAAGAAACACTTCAAGGTTTATACCCATTTCTAATAAGTGGAGACCAGGACTAAAATATTACAGGGAACAAGGGCTCCTAAGGATGCTTGTGTGGTGACAAGATGCTGGAGCATCAAGACTGCTGGCCATGTAAAGCTATTCATGCATAACTGCGCTCCTAATGATCCCGTGGCAATTTAATTTTTGACCTATGTTTATTGTATTGGGTAAATATCACATCCGCTTTTTGTTTCTTTATTAGCACAGCTCATCAGGCGCTGTGTGTGTGTGTTTGTATATGCACAACACATAGACATAATTACACATAAGTCCTTCGGTGTCGCTTTTCCCAGAGCAGAGTAACACTTTGCATATGAAATGAATTTTTATAGAAATAATGCTACAGAGATAATTTTTTCCGACCATTTTTCCCTCTTTACTAATACATAAGAGAAATGGAAATAGTGAGTCAGAATATATCTGTAATCACATGGCACGAAGAGAAATTCAATTTCCAAAATGCTGAGCTTTGTGTCTCTGTGCAGAAGGAAGTCTGTAAACTTGGGCTGTACAATGCACATCTCAGATCTGGCATTCATGACTGACAAACTGTTTTGAGAAGCAGCAGCATCTCAGCCCTGACTAGACAAAGATATTTTGCAACAGTCCTCTCACTGAAGTTAGCTGGAGCTAAGGAAGTGTTCTGGGAAATCGAGCCTGTACAGTGAAAGCAGAGTGCTAGGAACACAGGCTGCAAACTTTGGCTCTTCCACAAACTCATTGCTTGACTTGCAGCACAACAGAAGGACAGGAGTCCAAGAGTGACCTGGGACTGCTTTTCCATCACTGAGCTGTCCCTCTTTGACTAGCACTTGTTTTTCTTGCTATGCATCAGGATCTCATTTCCTCAGCCAAAAATAAAAAGTCAGGGGGGAAAAAATGTCCTATAAAGGGATCCTGAATTATGAAGCCCAAGTCTCAGACCCAGAAAACCTCACTGACAGGTCTCTCCCTTTTTATACAATGAAAAGGAGGAAGCATTACTCAGTGAACTAAGATTTCACTGGATAAAGCACCGGATAATGTTTCAGTCTGACTTCTCATCATGCACAATCCCTCGTGGCCCCCTGATGCTGTCTAGAGAGGAAAGGAAGCCCTCCTGCTCCACAGGTGGAGAAGCCTCCTTGTCCCACCACTCAGTGCTCCTCTGGGATGCTGCCACAGCTGTCCCCAGCTCCTCCACAGCATCGCAGGCAGGGGCGCCTGCCACGCTTCCGTCTGGCAGGTCGTTGCCTTGACCTCTAAACAACAAAATTTTATGCAAAGAATGGAGGGACAAAAAAAAAAAAGAAAGGAAAAAAAAGGAAGAAAAAAAAAGAAAATAAAAAACTCTGTGACGGCTGGGATTGAGGCAAAGAAAAAAAATTACCGGAGTACAAGGTACAAAGGGGGTTAAAAAAAGGAAAGAGAGAAAAAGAGATGGGAGACTTGAATAGCATTGAATATTTGAATTTCTTTTGTTTGAGAGGGTTTTTTTTAAGGCTGCTTGGAAATGTAAAGCACTTTCGTTTTTTTCATACAGGTGTTCTCTATACATTTTTCCAATTAGAAGAATCTCCTTTATATATTTAGCACTATTTAGAGGGGACTGGGAAGATAAGGCTGCTGAGGAATGCTGCAGGCTAAAGCTAGGTTCTCCAAACTGGCTTTTGTTGCATCAATGTGAATCACTTAATAATTCATATTTCAGAATACATTAATGCAAATGATAATTTTAGCTTGCTATTGAATTTTTAAATATGCACTACAAGCAATTTATGTTTCTGTTCATTTTGCCAGGTAAAACTGTTTAGACGTTTTTAACATATGCTTGGTTTCATTCATCATATATCATTCCTTTGTTTTAATTTGGGGTAATTAAAAATTAGGAACATCACAAATAATACATGGAGCCCTATGTTCATGGAAAAATAACATGGAACTGATGCTCAATCGTGCAATTTGAATGAAAGATTTTTCAGTGTTGCTGCAGTAACAAAATAGCAGTGTCCTGTGTTTCTGCAGATAATCTATATCTAAATAATAATTACTGTGATTAATTGGTATCTCTTTTTCTTTAAGTCATTAGTGGGTTTTTTTCTGGAATTTTTTTGTTTAGATTTACAAGGAATATTTGGTGTAGGAAGGACAAATATGTTGTTCCTCTCCTACTGAGCTGGCTAGATAATTACAAGACTCAAAATCAGAGGTTATTGAAGATTCACTTTCTTTTTTTTGTTTCTGGAAACTAACTGTCAGCTTTGACCCCACATTTCAGAGACACAGTGGGAGCTGAATTGGCACACAAGCTGTGTGAGCCAGAGTGGCCAAGCTGGGCTTTCCTCAGGGAAAGGTAAGCATCTCTGGGATTCTTGCATTGCCCCTCATCCCTCCAAGGTCCCCAGGGAAGCCTGTCCTGCCTGCCCAAGTGACCATGGCCCAGCAATGTGCCACTTGGTAGGGGTATATTTAAAGCAGCAGCTGGGGACAGGGGATGCAGAATCCTGCAGCATATTGCTCTTTCATAAACAGTGTATGTGCCCTCTGTGACTTGTTGCAGAGAAATAAAATGTCTGTAGAGAGGGCCAAGGAGTGACGAGGACATCCTGAGGCCCAGCTGTGCCTTTTCTCTTCCTCACATTTCTGACTGTGGCTCTCCAGCTCCAGCATGTCTGGGAGGATGTTAACTTGGTTCCTGCCATGTTCAAGGGGTCAAGTAAGTTCTCTCCGATTCAACCTGTAACAAAGGACAAGAAAGAGATATCTGAACCCCTTCTACACCTCCGGGGAAGATGCACCAGCACCTCACCTTCCCACCTTATCCTGCTGGGCAAAGGAAATAAAAATTGATGCTCTCCATCCCTTTCCAGGACAGCAAACCCATCTTTTACCACCAGTAGTGCCAGACTGCATTCCACAAACATCTACTTGCCCCTGGCTTTCCTTTGGCCACCATGAGTGCTCAGCTATGATAACCCAGTAGCATTTCCTAGATACGAGATCTACAGCCAGATATGACCCACCTAACCGTGGGACATATCCCAGAGCTCCCATACGCAAATCTCATCCTGTACTTAATCAAATATCATCCATCTGGGGAGAGGAGGAAAAGGAAAAAATGGAGGTGCTATTAGAAAAGAAATGGTAATGTGAAGAAAAGAGATATCAAGGAATGAAAACAATTTGTTATAAATTAATATTACAACCTGGGGATATAAATATGTCTGGTTATTGGAACGCACATTCTCCCCCTTAAACCATTGCTTGAAGCATAAAACTTCCCACGACATGCTGTATTGGTCAATGTATCTCTGTAAGAAGGTGCTTTGTATCTCAGAGGTAGCATAAGAGCCATTAGATGTGGGTGTTGCTATGGTAACTGCTCTTTTTTTTAATTGAATAGCATAGTAAGTAGTCTTGTAAAACCCACCAACCCGTAACTTGCTGGTGCCCTGAGGCAGCATTAATGCAAGCACCTTTTCTTTGTCTTATTTCCTTCCTAGAGAGATGCAGGTACCTCGGCATAAGCCGCATCCTTACAAGGGTAGTAGCTGTGCCAGGAGAATATGTTCTGATGCCTTTTATTAAGGGGATGCTAAACAGCAGGTCAGGTAAGATATACCAGTTTTATTCCAGGTCACTTTATATATCATGGGGTATGGTAGACAGAAGACTCCCCTTCTTTTCCAGGTGAGATGGAAAGCCAAAATCTTGTCCTAATGTGTCATCATTCACTTCTTTCACACACTGCACACCCCGACCCCAAGCCATGGTGCTGTATTGCAGCCAGTCAGTGACCCATCCAGATGAAGCCTTCCAGTACACCAGCCATTTGCATGAGAGGACTTTTGTCTGGTGTAGGATTTACTGGTTTTCTCTTTCTGCTGACATGTGTCAAGTGGACATGGGTCAGGTGTGACTCTTTCTGAATCTCTGGGACCTTCTGCTTTTATAGTACTTTTCACAAGATCAGTGATCTCCTTGACTGCTGAGCTGGGTCACCTGCCTGGATTTTGGATCCTTCCTAGTTCTTGCCTCTACTCATGTTTTAAGTCAGTAGCACAGTATTTTTCTAAGCTCATGAATACCAGTCCTTCTCCAAGCAGGGAAACTGTCTCTCTGGTGGAACACTTGTTTAATTTGGTCAAACATACCAATTTTTCAGCTTCAGCTCCAGAATTCCCCTTACCACTGCTGCTAAGCATGCCTTGTCACAGTTTTGCTGTGGGATTCTCTGCACGGGGCTGTATCTCCAGTTTCAATGTCCTTGTCATGTGAAGTGTGCTCATACACCCTTGCCCTTTCCCTCCCAGAGCAGCCCCTTGCCTTTGGCACAGTTTTGACATTGTAGATGGTCTGCAGGCAGGTTTTGCCCTTGGCTGGCCAGAAGAGCTCCCACAAGAACCTGGGATTGCTGTCATTTCTTTCTTCTCTGTGTTTTGGTGTTTATAATTCCCCATGAGCAATCATCCCTATGCTATTCCTTGCAAGCCCACTGAAAGGAGCACTTCATCAGGATGAAAAGGAGATCACTGTCTTTAATGCCGAAAGAATAACTAACCTTAAGGCTTCTTTTGTTTGGGATTTGCATTTATATGTTGTCTGGGGCGAAGTCCACAGCTGAGATTTTGGTAATCCCCATTCAGGTGCTGCCAAACAAGGGTGGCACTGACACAGATATTTGAGATCAGCATTTTTTTTACCTTAAAGGTGTCCCAGGCATCTTAAAATTCTGCTTTGCTTTGATTGTTCCACGGTTTCAGTTTTGGAAGGGCTCAAATTGATCAGATCCAGAACTATGGGTTATTGTACTTAAGTCTTCCAAGAAGCTCTCAAAGCACCTGACACATGCCAGCAGGATTGAGCAGCCCACATAATACTGCTTTCTTTTAAAGTGCTGTATCCCAGGTGGGGCCCGGCAACACCCTAGTTCTCCAAGCAAAGTTGCTCCACTGTGGGAAAAACAATGCGGGATTTATTGGGTTAGACTTTGCTCCAAGGCTATGTAGTTTTTCAATGACATTTTGATGTCAAATAAAAAAAGGATAGCCAGAAAAACTGCCAAATACAAATCTCAGCTTCAGACAGCTGTAAACTTTGGGTACATTAGAGATAGGAGCTGAGCAGTATTGTCAGAGCCTGTGATGTATTTATTAACCAAAAGTGAGAAAATTTATCCCACTTCAGAGAACTGAAGTGAACTTTGGGTGTCACGTAAGCCTGGTGTTGCTCTGCCATTTGGGAAGTTAATTTCCCCCTAGAAGGAAGTTACGGCCTTTAATCAAAGACTTGTGAAAAGTGACTCATTTTGCTAGGTCGGCAAAGGTTTCTAATTTGTTTTGATATTTTTGGTCCTATCCAGAGAATGTCTCTTATTGGAAAAGACAGATTAAAGAAATAGATAAAAAAAGAGGAGGAAATGCTTGATGTGCACTTGAGGTGCCCGGATTTGTTGAAATATGAGCTTGGAAAGTCTGAGTGATCTTCACATTCAGATCACAACTTCACTGTAAAAGAAAGGTCACTTTTGCTTGTATTCTGGGGCAGCTTTTTCTCTTTTGTCCCCTTGGTAAGATCTCTCCTTTTGTATTATTATGGATGTACCTTGGTTTTGAACTTTTCCTTTTTACTCTTTTTTTTCCTCTTTTTTCTTTTTTTTTTTTCTTCTTTTTGGACAGAGGACTGATATTTCATCTTTCAAAAGATTTACAAGAAAAAGAAATAATATATGCACCACTGTGGAAAAGCATGTCTCTGTTCATACCTCTGCATTTTACAGGAAAATATGTCATTCCTTTCAGATCCATGAATTAAGATGCACTATTTTTTGCTGAAGGCTATTTTAAATTAGGCTAATAAATTGCTGCTCTCTGCCTTGCGTGATAATGCATTACATTATCTACTGATGTACACGTATTGTTTGACTCTAATGGTGTGGAAATTAAATGTTAGACATGGGCCAGATGTTCCTATAGATGAATATGAAGTATGACTCTGTCGTAGCTGAGTCTCAATGGGACAGAAGGTAGACGGTGAGGTTTTTTGAACAACAGCAACAAAAACCCTTAAGTGGGTCACTTGCATCCACACCCAAGATCCAGCCCTAACACTGAGATGTTGAGCAGAATTATCAACCTGAGCTCGCTATTATTCCTCAGCCAGAGCCAGTGCCTTTCTCACTTCAAATGCCTCAATGCTTATAAAGCCACAAAGAATGACTCATAGAGATGGCAAATGCTTGCTGTCCTTGTCAGACTGACAGACACAGCTCAGGGTGCATCCCTGGCTCCCGCCTTAGCTACAAACATTTTGAAGCTCTCCCTCTGCCCTTCCCCCTCTCCTTGTGTATTTTCATACAGTGGCTGAGGGGGCAAACAGATGTATGTTACAGTGAATATTAATGAAGGTCCCCCACTGGCATCTCCTCTTGGAAAAGGCACGGGGAGAACAGTTTACAATCTCACTCGCAGGGCTAAATTACCCAGTGACTCATAATCTAAGTACCAGCAGAATGCTGCTGAACATGGGTATTTAGGATATTTGATAATGATGGACAGAGGCATTTTCAAAATTGGTAATAAAGCAGCTTTGCTTTGGGAATGCTCTGACTCGCTACAGCTCACTAGCACCCACAAAAATAATAATCCTAACCATGAGATTAACCAAATGTTTGTGTTTGTGTGTGAGGTGGGAAGGAAGAAAGGAAGGACAATTTTTTGTATTATCAGTAGAGGTCTGTAAGCAAACCAGAAGGACTTTTGGGAGCACTGAATTGGTAATGAATGGATTCCTTATCACTGAAAAAGAGAGATGAAATTTCTCTTTTTTTGACAGCCCTGATTGCAGGACTGGCCCCACTGTACCACTGAGCTCAGTGCAACTCTGTACTAAGGGTTTCTTAACATTGCCCCGGCAAACAGACGGCCCCAGAGTGGCACAAGAGGGAGGGTGGTGAACTGCAGGATGAGTGTGGGAATGAACGGTGGCATGCAGGAGCAGGAAACAGCTTTGCAGCCAGGGAAAAGGCTTGTATAACTGCTTCTGGAAAAAGATGCCACAAGGTAGACTGAATCAAGATGAAGGACAGCTGGCCATGGCCACAGCACCACATTGCTGCTGAATGAGCAGTGGTCCTCAGCTACGTCCCATGAGGGGATGCAATGATCAGTCATTTCCAAGGCAGAGGGTACATCTGGCTTGAGGATTCTGAGCTGCTACTGTGTCCTACTCCAGTCTGCTGTCAGGCTAATATTTCTGCAAAGATTTTGGGTATAAGCTTGTTTGCTGGTGCCTGAGCTCACCAGAGGCCAGGGATTGTAAAGAGTTATGTTATTTTCCCTGCTGAATGTGGCAGTCACCCTCAAGAGCATGACAGCGAGCTCCTTGCCACCCATCTCCATGTCCACCACAGTTCTGTGAGCAGTGTGGAGTGGTGGAGGGAAGATGAGCACAGGGTGTACCCCACTGCACTCCACAGACATCAGTACCCATGTCCTGGCTGTCAGAACCGTGAACAAGCCTGAGACACCACCAGGGATGATGCCACAGCACTGATACCAGGTGAAAAGCAGCATCAGGTCTTCGGCATGTCATTTGCAGAAAGCTAGGATCATTCCCCATCAAGCTGGAGTATTTCTTGGGCCTCTTCAGTGGCAGGCACTGTCGGATATACTGGAGAATGTTTTCATCACAGCTAACAGAGGGCTATCCAGATTGCTCGTAACTGTTTTTAGCACAGTAAACATGCAAACCAAGTGCCTGGGGAAAGAAAAAAAAAAAAAAAAAAGAAAAAGCCTGTCCTTGCAGTAGCTGATCATTTTTAATTAAATCTCAATCTATCAATCTAGTTACTGTGTGAGAGGGAGAGAACCAGCCTTGAATGGTTTAGGATGTGGGTGATCTGAGATGCTCTGTGACTCTGTGCAGAAGCCCAGCGTGGCCAAGGCACTCCTGCTGCCAGCACGAGGACAAGGCACAGGGCCAAAATGGTCCTGCCAGCCTGGCTTCCACCACGCAGCTCACGGGTGGAGGGAGTCTGTCAGAGCCTGAAGCAGGTTTCTTCAGGAGATGATGTGGTTCCCCGCCTCACTGAGCTTCCATGGAAAGCAGGGTTTGTGGCATTTGGGTGTCCTGGATGGTACCATGAGAAGCATGAGCACTTCTGCCCAGGCTGCTGCAATGCCAGCTTCCTGCCCAGCTGGATGGAGCTCAGCATGGCCCAGGAGAGCTGGCTGCCATGGCAGGTGGGCACCATTTGGGATGGGACAGAGTTTGGGGTGCTCCTGCTGGGCACCCTGCACCCTTGGCACCTGCAGTCTCTCCTCAGTGGATGGGGATAGAGCAAGTGCCAAGTGAGTTACCTTTTGGCTTCTGGGCTCAAGGATCAATCCCTTCTAATGAAACTGTTACAGAGTACTTTAAAATGTGAAGGTAGAGAGGGTTCATCTGATGAAATGTGATATTTACTGTCTTCACATCTTTTCTCTCTCACTGTTAGCTGTGTTGTTCATGAATGAAGAACAAAAAAAAAAAAGTAAAGACACTTGCCAGTTTTGATACCAGTTTTGGGTCTAAGAGGAGGCGGGAGGGGGAAGGAATGGCATGTGTTCATCTGCATTCCAAGAACAATGAGCCTCAAACCTGAAATTATTTCCTATTTGAAAATAGTGATTAGCTAGAGCCAATTTATCTTACTGAATAGTGTCCAGCATCTGAGAATCTGAGCTGTAGCCCTCTTTGAGCAAGATGATCTCCAGAGGTCCTTGCCAACCTCCACCTTTCTGTGATTCTGTGGTCTCAGAGATGTTATGAAAGGTGAATAAATAAGCCTCTGATGCCCTGTTGCAACAGGGAACTGAGGCACAGAGTAATGTACCTAGGTATAACAGGGGTCTGGTGGTGTGCTGAAAAGCGCTAACAGGACAACTTAATGTGCAGCCCTTAAACAAGCAGCCAGAGATGATCATATGGCCTTTGGATGGCACTTGTGTCTCAAAATAAGGGTAGAGGCAGCCCTATCTGCTTTATGAGAGTGCTTGCAGTGGCCTTGATTTCCTATTGAGGCACCATAGTCCAAGAGAATGAGTTTCTTATCCATCTCATAACACCTCCCTTGTTTTTCACATGGAATGTGCCTTATGTGTTAATTCATTGCCTTGAAACTTACATTTCAGAGGTCCATAGCTCCTTAATACACCTTAAGAAGCCATCAGGTTTTCCACGCTCACGCAGTAGCGGGTATTTTGGCAACAGCACCTTCCATTTACTGCAGTGGAAAAAACATCATCAATTCTTAATTCAGTGGAAATTACTAAATTAAAAATCCTTAAATTCCCTGGATCCAGGGAAATTCAGGGCTTGATTCTGCATCTATCAATTGAATGGGAATATTAATCTATGGAACCAAGACTCACTCCTGATTAAAGGAGCTTTAGGCTAAATACAAACACTATTTAGTGATGGGGAGGAGGAGGGAGGAACCAGCCACCTAAATATTACCTTTTTCTTATAAAGGTGAGCTGTTGTCATTCTGGAAGCCTCATTTTGCTATAGGTCTCTACGTGCAACTTTCCTTGAGGGAGATGGGTGGTTTTTTTCTACATATTTGCCTCATAATTCTACATCCTTGCTGGTTGCATAAATTAAAGTGATATGATCACTGTGCTTTGTTATCATGATTTCTTACAGCTCAAAGGAACTCCCATGGCAGCCAGGCAGTAACACAAAATTAATGTCAGGCATTTTCTACCTCTTCACCAGAAGGTGCCCAATGGTCCTGCACAGGAAGTTCTCTCCTGTCTGTGGCAGGTTTGTGACGGACTTGCCTTCTTCTGAATGGCACATTGTCCACTTTGTAGGATTTTCTTCATGTCTGTGCTTTCATGGTCTCTGCAGAAACTTCCATGGAAATTCTTAAATGAGAGCTTGTCCATCCGTCCTTCCTTCCTTCCTTTCTATGATAAGGACCTGTGGCCAAGGCAAATTGAGCCAAGATCTCCCAACTCACAGTCGCCACAGCAAGCAACATCCAATCGGAACTGCTACTGTACAAGGCTGAGCACATTTCAGCTGGTGGCCTGACTGACTGACCACTGCTCACGTAAGCCAGTCAGCCCTCTCATTCCGAAACAGCTTCGCGTGGAACCATTACTTAATTAAAAATGCCTTGACCAGTCCCATCGGTGTGGGAAGCCAAGACCACAAAGACTTTGTAAGAAAAGTCAGTGTGACTCCAAATGAAAAACCTACTCTGGCTTTTCCCTTCGCTCCCCAACTTCCACTGCAGATTCACATCCTGGTGAGTCATGACATATGTACAGCACATTAGTATATGAAATAACTTGTGTCTTCTGCTCTTCCCCCTGCTACAGCTACTTCCTCACCCCCACGCCTCATTCTTGTTCCTGGACCTTGTTGACCAAAAACTTTCTAATAGCAAAAGAAAGAAAAAAGGAAAGAATTTTCCAGTGCCCATCAGGCTGTTACAACAGTTCAAGGGTTTAGCATGGATTTTTGACTTTCAGCTTCAACCCAGGACTGTGAGCACAAGCTCTGACTGATGATATGAGCAATCTCTCGGCCACACTAAGCTAATCACAGCAAGCCAGCTTGAAGTGTCAGTGTATGCCGGACAAATGCTGAATGGGAAAGCAGATGAGAAATAATAAGACTTTATTTTACATTGTGAACCTACCAAGTATAGTTTGCTAGAGATGAAACCTCTGCAAATAAAGCCCTGCAGATAGCCTGAATGTGGCCTCAGTTCAGAGCTGCTAAGTGAAATACTGAACAATGGATTCCTCTTTGCAAACACATTTTTGTTAAAAAAGAAAGTTGAGGTGAAACTGTTCAAGTGTACAAAGTGCTTCAGATTGGACTCTTGGCCCTAGGCAAGGTGTTGGAATTTTGTCCCATTGAAAGTGACTTTGACAAAATGCTTCCAATCACCCTCCTCCTGCACCACAGGGAGGGCAGCCATGGTTGTATCTGAAGGAGAAAGTTCCGTGAGCTGGCATAAGAGATGCTACCAGAGAGAGCTTTGCATGTTCTATAAAGCATGAGGGCCTGCTTTTGGCCAAGGAAATAAACAGAATTTGCCTGCAAGTTCGTCATCCTACAGTGCTAAAATATTTCTTTCCTGTACTTGTTAGTGTCTATATTTTTTACTAAACTCCATCCTTCTGCTGCCTGCTGTTCTCTTCTCCCTTCTCCAATGGTTCTCCTTTCTTTCAACTTCTCTTCTTCACTATTGCCTCCTCTCATTTCTTTTCCTCTTATGCAATATCCCAACATACCATCAATGTTTTATCCTCTCTCTACTTTATAGACTCCAGTTAGTACTTGTAAACTCCCCTGGCAGTTGTCCTGCAGCAGTGTTTCCATACCAGCCCTTCCTTCACCCGTTGCCCCAAGCCAATTATGGATGTTTGTTTATTTGCATAAGGTACAGGCACATACTTTTTTAAAGATCCTTTCCCACAGCTATGTCAAGTTCCCAATGCCATTTCATCATCTAAAACGCTTCCTTCTTCACAGCTGAAGTGAGAGCCTGCTGCCTGCTTACAGTGACTGATAAAATGGTAACCACAAGAAGTCTAAAATATAAAATTAATCTGTGTGGGTTGGTTCATGACCCTGAAAAAAACATTCATCCGTGCAATAATCCTTGTCTTCGGTCTACCACTGATCTAGCCATAATGAAATTGACAGATTTTTGTTACCTAACAGCACTCTTTTCTCGGAGATATATAAGGAAACTTAAATAACAGGCCTCTCTGGGAAGCATATGGTACAGCAGCAGAAAATTGTGACTCTAGCAGTGGGACTCTGCCATGGTAACCTCACCCAACATGGGGAATACTGTGTCTTCTCCTAGCTGGTCTGTGTTTTCAACCTCTTTAAAGAGATAATAATTTGCTCAGGAATTGTTTCAGTGGACAAATCCTACTCACTGGAAAAAGAGGTCACTTTCCCAGGGCAGGACTGGACTTCATTATGCCTTACTGAGGCTCTACTGAGGATCCACTCTTCCAGGAGTGTGGATGGTTCTCTAGCTCATCTCAGGCTCAGAGAAAACCTGTGTTCACTTTTTTTTTTGGTCAGATCCTGTTGCATAAACACAAACTTGGACACTTTTTTATGGTTTTGCTCATACATCAGCAGCCAGCAGCTTCTCCTGCACCCTCCGACATCTTGAGCATTGATGCTTCCATTCTTACAATGAGGAGAACTGGCAGCAGGAAGCTCAAGGCAGGCAGAGATGAGAAGAAAGAGGAATTCCTGCCAGAAACTGCAGGAATGTTGAATTGTCTCTTTGGATCTGCGTCTGCTCACTGCACACATGTCAATCTGTGGAGAAGAGCTCGCAAATCAACACCTTCTCAGGTGCTTTGAGCCAACTCTTACATTTCAGAAAAAGCCACACTTGGGTAAGCAATGTAAGATGATGAACCAAGCCACACACATGGGAGTGCCAGGTAAACTCTCCAGTATGGAATGTTGTGGGTGACAGGAGACAGATGTATGTCAACATTAGTGGACACACAGGTCCCAGTTTCCCTCTGTGCTTTAGAGAACACACAAGTCCCAGTTTCTGCCCTGAGTATCTTCCCATTGCAGTACTCTGCTCTTATGTTCTCAGAACTTTGCCAGGTTAAGTTGTTTAAACATTTAATTGTTAAATCATTAAACTGAATATTTTTCTTTCCCTGTTGTCCATCCAAAGCTAAGGATTTGGGAGAAATTCAATCAAAATATTTCAGTTTTTTGTGGTTTTTATGAAGCTGAGATTGAAATCAAGGAAAATTATTTGTTTGGGAAAAGAAAAAGCATGCAGCCTTCATTGAGATGCCCTAACACTGTGCTGCTTGAAACTGAGTATCTGCTTTCAGGATGTTACTGTGCATATGCTTGTTTGCCATTTTAGTGGACATTTTTCTCAGATGTGGCAAATTGTATATATATATATATATATACATATATAAAATGAAAATCACCGTATGTCTGTGTCTGGAGAAGACTTTTTGAAGCTTAGCAACTGAAGTATCTGAAGAATTCCACTTTCAGACCCTTCCAATGAGGACACTTCACCCTGTCGTGCCTAGAGACCAAATTATATGGTCTTGCTATCAGGTACCTTGGCATGTTCCAGGCAGCAATACAACCTAGTCCTTCCTTACAGAGGCTGAAGGATAGTGTGCTACTGTCAATGGAGCACAAAGCGAGGGAATTTTCTTTTTCAGTTCCAATTTCTAGAACTGTTCATGCCAAGAGAAAAAGGCATGAATGGGATGAGGTAGAGTTTTGGGCAAAGGTTGAGCAAGGGAGATAATAAACTTAATTTCAATATTTTCTCGTTTTCAACCTTTTTTATTCTGGCATCTTTGTATTCCTTGCTTATGATGCAATTATATGCATTGAAAATATCCTTATTATTTACAGGCAAGCATAATAGTAAAATATATGCATCGTTGTCTTTTCACCGTAGCTGCATAAAAGGTTTATGAAATTGTCTGTGACAGTTCCTTGACAGGAAAAACCAGACATATTACTATAGTAACATTCAAAGGTGATTGCAACAAAAATAAAATAATTCAAACTAAGGCAATATTTGCTCACATAACATGAGTCATTTGGAGTGTGAATTCATGACAATGGTGAAGAAGGAAAAAATCATCAAGGAAGAGTGACAATGTGCCCTCATTCCCTACTGCAGAATCCAAAGGCTCTCACTGTCAACCAAGGTAAAAACAATAACACAAAAGTGGAACATATATTCCTGTTTAGCAGACTTAAATTATGCACTAAAAGTGGGCCGAGTTGGCTTTCACATATGCTTTGGATTGCCTCTTGATTTCCGTGCAAGCGCCTGTTTATAGCAGGGATGTATCTGTGCAGAGAGGGACCCAGTGCCCCTTGGATCAGGCTGTGAATATGAAAGACACTACAGAGATCTTCATCAGAGATCAGAAACATGCAGAAAGAATCTGAAAGCAGATTTTGCCCTGCACAAGAGCATGGCATCAAATGTGGCTATACAAATATAGCAAAGTATATATAATAATAAAAATAAATGTAAAGCCTCTGTGCTCCTGAAGAACTCTGAGCTCTTAAATATATAAAACTAAGGTGCCAAATTCTGCTCTTCCTGTGCAGCTCCATTGATGTGCCAGGGATGCAGAGTCTGACATTAGGAGATTAGCACAGTGCAGGTGGGATGCAGAACACCACAAAAGGACAAGGTTATGATTTTTCCATGCAGAAAGACTGAGGAGGGGCTCCTGCTCTGAGTGATTTCACTTTAGATGACAGGTAAAGAAAAAAAATGAATAGAAGACTGTGCATATCTCTCTAATGTGCTGTAGCAGTCTGGCTTGATACAATGGCAGCTGTGAGTTTTGGGAGATGCTCCTCGGAACAGTGAAGGCAGAGGGAAAATGCAGCCGTATCAGACACAGAGCTCCCTGTCTCTCTGCCCCTAATATATGCTACATTTACTCAAGAATGGGCAAAACACACTTCAGACGCCATTAACACACTGAAATAAATTGTATCTTAGAAGAGGTGCTTTGCCTCGTAAAACAAGGAATGGCGCTCACATGGAGTGATTTGCCCAGCTGCCATTCTCAGCTTCCCTGAGAGGCAGAATCCAGGAGAGGCAATTCCACAGGCTGCTAGCTGCCTTGGTGGAGGGGAATGCCATGCATCCAAGGGTGTGGGGTGGAGAGGTGGAGGAATAGGACAGGACAGAGGCAAGGGAAAGAATTTAGCTTTACCCTCTAAAAACCCTCTCCTTTAAGAAAAAATATTTTTAAATCACCTTGACAGCCAGTGTAGCCAGCTCTGAAGTAGGAAAGTTCAAAGAAATTGTGCTTCTGTTGCCTAAATTTTAATTAGTCTGTAGGTAAACGGGAGCTTTGAAGTAGTCTACACAGCAGTTTCCATGTGCCCTATTGACTTGAAGAGACCAAAGACACCAGCAATATTCAGAGCTGCCCTCTGCAGATGCGTAAAGGATTCCATGAAGTCCAAATGTGGGAATTTAGGTCTTAGCCTGAAAGATCTTTTTAAGGATGTGCATACTAATTCCAAAAAGAGACCTTCCATGCAGACCTATAGGTCTCTGAAGAACAGGAGCAAAATCAGGTTCCCAGAAGTGCTGAGACCGGCAGACCCAGTACAGACCACTGTGTCGTAGCTTAGGCAGAGAAGCTCTGAGTAATAAATTTGTGTAAGTGACAAAATCCTCCAGATTGTAGAAAAATCAGATGGTGTTCATTTCCATGATAATTCGTGCTTTGGTTGAGCTACTTTTGACTTACAGTGAGAGATGAATTTGACCTGCTCTCTCTTTCTCATCTGCTGGGCTGCAGCTGTGCCCTCTAGCACTGTATATGTATTCCAAGCTCATCTAGATGTTGAAACAAAAGCACAAATTAGATGACAATCTTCCATTCTTTCTGTGTGCTGCCAATACCTGTTTGTCACTATAATGGTATTAATCATCTTTTATTTATAGCAGAACATTGGAAGCTTCCATTTTTCCCTTTTGATTTATTTGTAGGACAACAGGTGCACAACTTAAGCAGGTGTATGGATGTGTGCATATGTTGTGAGTTTGCTGATAGCCACAAAACATCTTTAGTAAATTATTACTTGTATCAAAGCTGCCATTATTTTCATTTCATGCCTAAACTTAATTCCACAGCTGTTAGCTCCCACACTCCATTAGCTGTTTTGTGTCACAACTGCAGTAAAGCAGCTCAGGGGTGCAAGACCTCTTCTCTCGCCCTCCAAAAACCCACACAAACAAAACATCTCTAAACCATACACTGCTTCCAGTTTCTTCTGAAACTTGGGAGAGGCTCTGAAAATGTATCAACAGTTTCCATTGGCAACTGCTGCAGAATAGCATGTTACTGGTTCAACAGCTGACATGAAATGCCTTTCCATATGTAAAGCTCTGCCTTAAACACACAAGGGACACAAAGAAAAAAACCTCGTACTTTCTTTTTCTTTTGTCTAACAGTAAATGGGTAGCGTTGAAGTGCTGGATGCTTAAAAAAATGCAGTTATAATTTTGGATCCAAGCTGTGAGAACACTCATTGGAGACAACTGTTCTCCCATGGGCTAGCCTTGAATAAACAATCACAGCTCTGTGTGATATTAGTTCTTAACCAGATTCTAGCATTGAGCTGCTGCCTCGCCATGGTTACTTGCCTTTTAAACCAATGTTTCTTTTCCTTCTTTTTTGCCAAGATTCTTGCTTGCTTGGCAGTGGCTCGTTCTCATTTGAACTTTTGCCCTATTTTAATCTCCACCAAATTTTTACTCTAAAAGAACCTTTTCACTGATATCTCTTTGTTGCCCTGAATTTCTTTTCTGTGTGTGAGAACTTACTCAGGGACATGGCTTACAGGAAAGAGACCAAGTGACTGTCTTCTTCTGAGTATTCAGCAGCTGGCAGACATCTGTGAGATTAGAAAACAAAGCCACAACAGCACAAGACAGTAGCCACCCCCAAAATAAAATTAAATAGGAAATAAGGAGACACACAAACTACCAGGTCATTCACTTGGAAATTTATTTGTGCTTGTCAGCTCCTGAGCTTGCCTCACTCCAATTCATCTGAGGATAACACCGTTAAAACCCATGTAAGAGCATCACTCTGACACACAGGGTTCCAGCGCAGAATCCCTCACTCGTCCTGTGCCTCTGGAGCTGGCAGAGCACCAGGGTCCCATGGATCATATTAAGCCCTAAGGAAGGGGAATATACCTCTGCTTGCTTTGAGGCAATTCTCCAGGCATCCCGGAAGAAATAAACCAACAGCTTCTACAAAAAAAGCTAAAATTCCTCCTCTACAAGAAGAATATGTTATCTTGAAATATCTTGACTATTTTTTTTTTTGTTGTCTCTTGTGGAGATTCTTAAATGAGAAAATCAATGGGAGATTGCTGAAGGCTCTCTCCAAAAATTTCTAGCCACATAGCTGAGTAACATTATTTCCACTGCTAAAAAAGAAAAAAACACAGCTTTGTCTTAGTTGCTCATTCAGCTTCTTATTCCTCGGAAAATGTCACTGTGTGGTTGCCTAAAGGAAAGGCAAGTACATGTGTATAATATACATGTGCTTATGTGGATACACACATACAGATGTACAAAACCACAACAAAAGTATCTTGTACTAATAGTTGGTTTCGGTAAAATCAGTTTTCTTACTAGAAACATAACTTCCAATTTTCCAGTGTTAATAAAAGCGCTGTTATTGTAATTTATTAAACTCTCATTCTTGGCTGTATCATTTGGGCTGAATTTTTAGCGTAAAGTAAAACACAGTTTAAGCCTCTAGAACTACATACTCCTTTGGTGTGCTGCATGTAAAATGAACCACAGTAACATCTTGCTGGTATGTGCATCAGATATTCTGACAGACAAACCAGAGGCCAAGGATTCAGTCATCTATATTCAAAGATTGATAAGGAGTTGTGTTCACAGACTTATATTTACCTAAGATCAACTTTTCACCATTTAAAATTTTCTAACTGACATTTAAATCTAGGAAAACCAGCAAGTTACATCTTTCTTTTAAAACATAATCTTGCCAATTCTGTTTATGTTAGAAGATTTTAAATTAAATCAATTAAAAGTCTATCCTTGTTTGCTTTTATTTATTAACTTTTAGAGGGAAATTTTCTTCATAGTAGCAAAATCAATACTCTGAGATAAAATTTCTAACAAGAATTTCCTTTCTCATAAAATTTTATTGGCAATTTAATTTTTCATCTCAATTGAAACAGTAAAATGTAAAGAACAATGCTCCCTTTTTTTCTAATAAAAGATCTTCATTTACTTTAGAACCCAAGCAGGAGGTACATTTTCAGCTGAGTTCAATCAATTTCTACATCTTTGATATCTCTTCATTTGCACAGAATCCTGGCCGACAGAAAAATCACTAGCTAATTGACTACAGCATGCTTTATATGCGAGTGTTGGTTACATTCTGCTTCGCAACCCCCTTGTATCTGAGTTGGAAGTGGGCAAAAGTGCCCCTCTGAACGCAGCACTCTATTGCACAGAATCCGACTGTCACCTTGGGCAATCTACCCCTAATGCCTAATATACAAATTCCTAGCTGGATCTAGCTGAATTACTGTGTTTTCCTGTTGCATATGTACAGCAGAAAATCATTGCACTACTCTGGGCACTGAGGAGAAATTAAAGGGCCCAATGTGTCACTCAGTCCAAGACGGGAACACAGAGGTAAGAAAGACAAGGGTCCTTTCCAGTCCTTTGCCATAGGACAGCAGGAGACAGAGAAGGAAGGCTGTTCAAAGCCTTGCATAGGTAGTAATGCCTTGCTTCATTCTAGGCTCTCCCACCTGATGTTTCCAAAACTGTTCGTATAGTTTGAGTCACTGGAAGATGCCAAGGCGAACACAAATATTATGCCAACGTCATGACAGGGAATTGGGGAGGCAGCCAAATTAGGTAACTTCAGTCCAAGACTCACACTGAGATCCACACCTAATACAGCTCCTGCTGCATTTCTCATGCTAGAACTGGTCTTTCTGGTGAATGGAAGCCTCCTTTTATAGGAGCAACACCAGAACAAAACAGTGCCTTGCAGAAATGTGGATGGGAGCACACACACAGCCACATTCTGTCACCGACTGCGTGGCTCCCACCAGGTAGCAATTAGCACAGAATGTACACCACAATACGTAGGCGCAATAATCCTTAACTGCTGGCAAGCCCCCTCATCCAGCATCTCATACTATTCTGGTTTTCAGTCAGACTCACACAGCCAGCACTACCCAGCCTTTGGGAAGGGGGCTTCTCCCTGCACGATGCTGACTTGTGTCCCAGTGCAGAGTGTCACTTTCCCACATGGAGCAGTCCCTTGATCTGTGAGTAGTGCCTATGGCTTCTTCAGGGACCACTTGCAAAGGACAGTGCAGCAGGCCCTTTGTAAATGTGTGGCCATGACACATTCATCAGTAACAATGACCCCTGTAATAACTTGCAATGTCTTTGGGCCTCCGTGTGTAAAGAAAATGCTGCTATGCCAAGCCAATGGAAGAAAAAATTGTGTCGTGGCTGTGGCTTTAAAACTGGGACTATGAAGCATTATTTGTATCGAGGGATGAAATAACAAGTCGGAAGGGTGAGAAAACTTGAAAGGAAATAGACTTAGGGAAACAGAAGCTGGAAGTAATCAATAAATCATAGAATAAAGTAAAGAGAAAGAACCTTTAAAGTACCCAGCTTAAATGTCAAGAGTATTAGAACAAAAGAGCTCAAAGTGGGAGAATGTGTGACGGGAAAATATGCTGAAACTCTGACAGAAAGTATATTCACTCCTGAGCATGGAAAACACACAGGCAACGAAGGGCAGCAGAGAAAAACAAATAAATTAGGCAGTTGTGTATGTTCCTCTTCTTTGTCTGAACACACAGGATCAGTATTATTGTTTCTAGAAGATTCTGGGGACTAAAACTAGGTAAGGAAACCCAAACATCCCAGCAGTGGAAAAGATCAGTTTTAAATTTTATAATATGCTGGGAATGTGCTATCACCTATGCACGAAGGTATGCCATCAAAATTGCAGAGTAATAGGATCTTGCTTATGTCGTACTGCACGAAAAGAGAAACAGAGCCAAGGTGGAGTTGATCTTTTATTTATCTCTAGACAAATTCATACAGCTAAAATTTTGGGTTTTTTCTAATGACACTCTTTCAGTGATGCATATAATCACTGAGCTCCTGTCACACATAGGTCTAGGCATATGTGTTTGTCCTGCTGAAATCAATGTATATATATCCATATACTTCAAGTTAAACTGGTACTCAAAATATTTTTCCAAGGTGGAGCCTAAGTGCTCATGGATTACCTAGTTAGCTACAAATTGCATGGTTGCTTCTGGTTTTGGCTACTGGCTCAAAAATACATACCTATTATGTATGAAGCAAGCTTAACTGTTATTCATGTAATATAATAGATTCTTCTGGCACCACACACGTGGACGTTGTGAAACAAAATTTTCTGTTCAAATGAGGTTTGCAGTCAACTGAGCAAAGGCTGTTTAAGATCTCCTTAGCTAAAACCTGTACTGAAACAAACTACCCCACTTTGCTGTACCTTGAAGAGCAAATTTGAGAAGCTCTCATAGAGGCCGCTGGGACGCGTTTGTCCCAGTGAAAGGCAGACAGACAAACTTCTGGCCCTGTGCTTTGGGTGATGGGCTTCCTCAAGCATGGCAGATTTTAGGGCTTGTGCAGCTATTGTGCCACAGAGCTGGGCCACAGCCATTCTTAAGAGCCCTGGTGGCACTGGCCACTGCACAGGGCTTTTGTTTGAGCCAAGGGCCAAACAGATACCCATTGCAATATGTCTGCAGTCAGGACACGGCTGCAGTAAAAAGTCATTAAAAACCACACGTATTTCTTGTTGTGGGACTGAAGCATCACCTTAAAACCATGTGGACCACTCAGGCAGTGGCAGGGGAGAAAGAGTACATTGAATTGGTTGTGAAATACTGTCAGTTTAAATCAGGTAGTGGTATTTCATAGGGAAACAGAGAAGCTTAGTCCATTTTAAAGAGTCTTCATTAAACTATCTTGCCCTTCTGCTGTGTGCACATAAATGACAGTACTGATGTGCAACAGTAATGTCAGCAGGTAAATTGAGTGTTAATGCTTGTGTTAATGTTTCTGAGCATGCCCCCTATAAAAAGGAGACATTTCCAAAAACCTGATGGGTCTGACGTGAGCAGAGTGCTGAGTCAGGGAAAAAAACCGACTTACCGCAAGCGCTCATTTGACAGCAAAGGATTTTGTGGTATGCCTCAATGAGACATTTAAAATTTCACTCATAATTTTATGAAATGTCTCTCATTTAAGTTGTCAAAGCCTGACAGGCTTGTTAACAGCATCAAGGGGTGAATGGTCCTTCATCTTCTTGCTCTTGCTCAACTGAATGATCGATGAACAAACTAAAGCTGACAGCTGCTGTGAACATATCAAGAATTAAAGGAGATGCAGAAGATGTTTCTACTCCTCCCTGTCTAATTCAGCCTAAAGAATTTGATATTCTGTTCAAGAAAAGGTTGGAAAAGCAAGAACAGCAGTAGTTTAAATCCTGTCCTTAAGTCCAGCTTTCTTGCCCACTCCAGCAAGGCCCACTAAACTGGAACAAGGCAGGGCAGCACATGAGACTGGGGTCCATTAGTCATTTTCTGTTTCCAGGGGTCTACTTCCACCAGGAACCCAGGAGATGAGAACCCACTAAAGAAATTAACATAAAGGGCCATCAGAGTGTCCCCAGGATTTACACAATATCTTGACAAATCTGACTCCAAGAACAGCAAAGCAAGTATTTTTCTGAAGTAATTGTCCTCCATTAAAGTGCCAGCCTTTTTTGGGTGACGTTAGCTCTCACTTTAACTTAATGTCTTCAGTCCACGTCTAAGTTTCCCCAAATTTTCCTGTAAAAAAAGTAGTGATGCACATGAAATACAGTGGTTTTTCAGTGCATATCAATACTTGCTGAAAGCCAATTTTGACTTTCAAGACGTACTTGAAACCTCATTCTAAGAATTAACGAGGGAACCAAAGCATGCTACATGAATAAATGGCCAGTCAGATTGGCTAAGTTTTGAACATTAGGTCAAGACTACAATAAACCAGGTGAATGACATGCAAACCAAGAGTGACTCCAGTTTCAGGATATGTAATACACTAGGGGGACACACAAAGGGACATGGGGAAGCTCCACACAGCCTGCTCAGGGACATTTTGTGATCAGGAAGTCAGACACCATTAAATAAATGATTCCTTAGAAGTTATTCAGCTCTCTCCTATCAAGCCAGAAAGGTCTGCATTGCAGTTATTGCATGCTTGGCCAAACTGATAAACTTCAATGATGAGGTGACAGGCTTGGCATATTACGGAGAACAATGGATGTGATTTCTCTCAGCTTTGGCAGGACCTTCTGCATTGTGTCCTGTAACACCACTTGCATAATATTCAACAAACTGATGAATTACATAGTAAATAAATGGACAGTGGACTGTCAGTTTACAGGTGGACTGTAAACTGGCAGAACTACCGGGCTCAAAGGCTTGTGATGTGGCTGGCACGTCCAGCTGGAGGCCAGTCACTTTTTTACTGTGTAGGTAATTGAACAGTTGAATAAATTGCCCAGAAAGGATGTGGAGTTTCCATCTTTGGAAACACTGAAAGCCTCCATGGACACAGCCCAGAGGACTGAGTGCTAGTTTACACTGCTTTGAGAAGGGGAGTTGGAGTAGATCATCTCCAGAGGTCCTTTCCCACCTCAGCCATTCTGTGATTCTGTGACAGCCCTCTCTTTGTCTATACCTTGAAGGTATTGGCATACTGAATGTTTGTTGCTTTTATTCTAGGAATGGCACCATCAGTCAGTGTTTTTTTACAGGAAGTGTATCAGTTTATTGTAATTTCCTTGACATACAAGCTGAATTTACAACTCTATTGCCTTCCTTATTTTTCCCATTTCTTACTGCAACTTTGCAGAGTGCTCTCTAATGAATACAGTCTATAGAGTATCTCACACAATGAGAAAAGGCAAGAACCGATTACCCTTTATTGAGAAAGAGTCATTTTTAAAGCTGCATTTGTTACCTAGTTCTGTTGAGGCAGCACAAAGCCTTTCTTACTTTGTTGCAGAGTAGTTTGTCTGCAGTGTGTGTACCACAGTGCCCTTTGTAAGCCTGCAATATATAAGGTCTGGTATTCCTATCCCAGGGTTAGCAACTCTGCAGGGTGCCAATGTCCCAAGAGAAACTCAGACATGGGAAGACATTTTCAGGAGCTGCATTTTCCTCCTATTTTGCAACACTATCCATCTATCACCAGTGGTGGATATTCCTTTTGTGCCTCTGCCTGCTCCTCCTGTATGTATATATAACACAAAAGAGTAACTTCCTTCTCTCCACTGTGCTGTTTTACTACAGGCAAATGCTATTTCTAAGTGCAGTGGTAGGTCTCAAATCAAAGATGTATCTGTTTCCCCTACAGTTTTAGGACTTGGGACAATCCACAGGCTGGACTCTAATGCCTCAGTCCTGATTCAGTTGCTCCCCTGAGCCAATATCCTTTTCCATGTCTCCCAGGGCAGATGCAACATTGCCACTATTGTGACACCTCATGTCAATTCTGAAAAACTTGCGTGGCTGCTACGAAGAGATTTCAGCTACCCACCAGAAAAAACTCTCACTGAACTTCAGATAGAAGCAAAATTGACACTTATGCTTGGGGATAAGAGAGTGGCACAGACAGCAGAGGAGAGAAAAGTGCTCATGAAAGATTTCAGAAATTAGGGAATTCATTCTTGCTGATGAGAAGGCCTTGAGGAACTCAACCTAAAAATTATTGCATTGTTGTAAGAATGAGAAAAAAATCACACATTACTACAAAAGCATTACAGGACCATTCAAGCACTCCGAAAGCTTTTCTGAAAATATGCCTTCTGGTAAGTTTTTGAGCTACAAAAAAAATTTTTTTATTTTGCATTTCAATTTTCCTTACTGTGTTACCTGTTATTTAAGGTCATTCTACATATACATATATAAATGTAAATAAAAATATGTGTATGTGTGCATGTGTGTATGCAAGAATATAACCATATGAGCATATGTTTATTTATTTGCATCCTATGTGTGTGTGTACAACTACTATAGCAGAACTCTTCAGATGCAGAAATGTTTTGCAATCCATTAATTTTTGCCTTCTTCCTGCACTTGTTATGCCAGCACCAATTAACTTACAGGGACTATTTCTAGTGCAGTGGTCCTCAACTCAAAAATAATTTTAGGCCAACATTTAGGCAGAGTTGTGGGCTAAAACAAACACATGGGGTGCATATTTATATATGAGACTCATCCTGCCCTGCACTGCTGCCCAGCTGCTAAGTCAACAGTCCCCAACCCTTATCCCAGCGTGAAGCAGGATGTTGGGGAGCATGGAGACAGGGCACTCCTCAGCACCCCATGAGATGTATCTAACAACAAGCAAACTCTGCTGTTTGCCAGTGCCTGATGCTGGTTATAAACATCTATGTTGGGAACTGGAGATGTGGTTACATAGGAGAAGTTAGAGCTAAGCCCCTTGGGGAAGGAATGCCCCATCTGTTCCCAAGAACCACCCTGCTCCATTCAAGGCTTCAGGGTGGCACAAGGCTGAAATTCTCCTGGGAAAATCACTGGTGGGCAGGGAATCAAACAGGTCATGGAGTCCTCTTCAACCTACCCAGTGCATGTGCTGAAGTTAGTCACTACCAGTAGCTGCTATATTTATAGAGGGATGTCGTAAGTTTGACGTAAGACACGATTTGTTTTTTCTGCACAGCAGGGCAAAGGTGCCTTTCTCTTCCCCTTCTTCAGTTTTTGGATAAACCCTTACTTGTTTTCACAGGAACATTAGCTCAAATCTGCTGCTACTGTGCACAGCCGATAAAACTATTGCTTGGAAAGACCATATGTCACACGGAACTACTCAAGAGGCATAAAGCCCCGCTTCTTGCCGATCCTTTAAAGATACGATTTTATGCTCAGTTAAAATGGAAAAGAGCATTATGTTTAAAGATAAACCCACTTACCGTGCAACCGCTTTTCTAAATTCTGTCACCAAATTACTTGTTAGTAAGACATTTGGACTGCCTTTTAAAAAAAAAAAAGTTGTTGCACATGGCTTTCTCCTTGTTTATCAGTTGCTATGACAATGCTAATGACAATATCACCACAGACAAGGACTAAAATCTTTTACTAGAGACAAGAAAAGACAACATCAGTTCTGAGGAGAAAGTTCCCTTTATTAATATATTTCTTGTTACCCTCTTTGACCCAGGCAGCTGACCAATATTCAGGGTCCCTACAGTTTGTTTCTGTTTGGAGAACAAACGGATGAGGGAGTGAATTGAGCTTTTTTATGTGCTTCTGTTTGTTTAGAAAGAATTTACACAATGTTCCTGTACTCTGGGCACAGCGGGAGTCAAAACAATAGTCAGTGTTCTCTCTTTTCACACTTTCAAGCTTCTTTTGAGCCACAACTCAAGTTATCTCTCTCTTAGGTTTCTCTCAAGGTCAGGCTACAAGGGTTTTCCTTGCTGGCTCTGGCGTGTCCTTGCTACTTGCTATGTCTGCTTCTCTGATGTTTCTGCTGTCACTTTCTGAGTTGCTCCATTTCATCATATGCCACCTTGTCCCCAGCCTTTGCAGTTGGATCCTGGAGAAGTGCCTCAGCCCCCACGGTTCAGCACTGTAGGCATGTGTGCTGTAGTACGTAAGGTGCGGAATGTTATGGTGCGGCTCCTGGAGTCTCAATGAGGATGTCCCAAAAAGAAGGCAGCTCTTTTCCTAGGGAAAGGAAGCTTTCTCACCCACCATCTTCAGTGAGGTTTCGTGGCTGACTTTCAGCATAACACCGAATTTATTTCCAACAGTGTATTTTTGCTCCCTGTCAGATCAGTTTCTCTACAGTAGTGCTATAAGGTGGGGGAGCAGAAAATATGTTACTATTTCCTAACAAAACAGCCTCTGATGCAACTATAATAAAGTTGTGAAAAAGTCCTAGAGGAGTTAAACAGATTTGACAGCATTTAATTTCCATAAATTTAGGGCCTGATCCTGCTTTTCTTTTGCTAATGAGTACTAGAGGGAGATAATGCATGATTTTATCAGAGAAACTAAGGACAGAAGCAATGGCCCAGCTCTGCAACAAAAGACAGGTGTGGGATTGAGCTGCTGGGACATTTTCATGGCCAACAGAGCTAATTTCAGCATTCCTGCTCTGGGTTAGACCCATCTCTGCTGTGACCAACAGGTCTCCTGTTCAGGCCTGAATGAGCTACACAGACACAGACATGGCATAATCTCCACTCAGTCAGGGAAATGTCCTTGATTTTGAACAGCAAAAACTCAGTTGCATTTTCTTTTGCTTTTAAGGAAACAGACAAAAGCAGTTTTCATCTATCTCATGTTTATGCCACAGCTATTAACATGGCCCATTCGACACCTAAGGAAACTGCTTCTAGTTGTTCTCAGGCATGACACATCTCTGGTTTTCATACACTTTCTTTTTGTCATTTCTTCCATAAACCCATGTCCCGCCAACTTCCCACCTTCATATTTATGTAGGCAATGGTTTGTGATGGGGTTCATTGTAGACTCTCAATGGAAAAAATCCTCTGGTACGACCTCACAGTCCTACAACTTTGGACACAACTCCTTCACTAACACAGATGAACCAGCTACAATCTTCTGAAGGCCCCAGCATCACAAATGGATGTCTTTGGCCACATTCACAGCAGTAATACTTTGGCGCTGATGAGACTGTCAAAAGTTTCTTTCTAGGCCGTGTTGCCACCCATTAAACTGGGGTGGGCATGGACCTGTCGGCATCGGTGAACTTCAGGCCATGAAAAACCTCTGAATTCAGCAGAACCTCATTTAAATGGAATTTCATATGCCAGAACAGAGAGAGCTTGTACCTTTAATTAAAAATCTCAGGCCATCCAGTCATGCAGCCAGTCCTTAATCTCTAGGAAATGCCCTTTGCCGAGACCATTACTTCTTAATTAATAGACAATGAACAGTATAAATTTGGTTTAGCCTTTGAGAAAGAGGGTGAGTTTTCTCCAAGCACTGTAGAGGGTAAGCATCTCTTTGCATGAAGAATCCAGTTATGGGTATATTATATAAATATACCCATATAAACTAAAGTGATTGGTTCTGCTGAGTTCTCAGCAGAAGATGGAGTCTGGAATAATCATGTCTTCTGAACATAGGTATTCTGAACAGTAGAAAAATGGATCTGGAGGGCAGGGGGGAGGGGGAGTAATTAATTTTCCCTTTAAAACTTTGAAGGAAACAATTCAAAAAGTTGTAGTAAAATTGTCACAATAAGATTGCCAAAAGAGGCATTAGGTATTCTCATGTTTACAGGTTATTAATTTCTTACATTTTCAACAAATTGATAGTCACTAGGTCAGACTCTTAGCAAAAAATCTCCCCTCTCAAGCAAGCATTTTTAACAGTCCATTCTACAAAAATTATTCTCTGTCATACTCTCAGAACAAGGATTTGAGAACTCATCACTCAGCCATGAACCTGTGGATCAATCCTAGATCTGTACAAGTTGGTACATGTCCCAGTCTGATCCAGGCCAGAGGGGAGCATTCAAGCTTATTTCTCTTGAACCTGCCATGTGACTGGTCTTTATGCTGCCTGTATCCTTACACTGACCTTTAGCTGGCTACAAGACAACAGTCAGTCTCAGTCAGCATAAAGCTGGGTGTTGAAGATAACCCATCAACATTTTTTGGAACCAGTGTGAACCAATGCCAGCACTTGCAATACAAGTCTAGCTGAAATATATTTGATGGCATGGGGGAGCACTGGGACTGGACTTAAAGCACTGAGCCACAGCCTCAGAAGCATGCTCTAAATGTAAGGAGATTACCTTACGAGGCCATTTTGCCTCAGTCTCTCCTTTTGGACGTGGTCCACTTTGCTCACAATGCTTTCACGTTCACTGAGTCAGAGAGCATGAGACTAACTCTTCAGTGAGGGTTCAGGGTGCTTGCTGGGTTCCAGCATAGACTGAGGCACCTCAGTAAAGCAGAACAGCATCAAACAGGAGCAACGAGCCACCTCCAGCCCCACAATACTCACTGGCCTGCTTAGTCACGCATTTTTGGAGGAGGACAGATAGAGCATTTGAGGTAATTGATATCCCCATCCCCATGCTCTACCTGAGACCACTGGCAATGAGGGAGAAGGGCTCAGTCCTTTCCTACCCAGCCACCACATGTGCATCCCACTCTTTTCCAGTGCAAGCTGTAAGAGCTCTGTGGCCCTGGGCTAGTGCAGCAGCCCGACAGAGAGGTTCCAAACATCTCACTGCACACTCCCACCTGTGTCCTGCATCCTGCCTGCATCTTTCCACCGCAAGCATTTTCTTCTGTTTGTGGTACCTGGCTTAAGGCTGCCATGTACCTTGGCAGGCAGTTTCCCCCAATCCTAACCTGACTGACAGCACTGGACTGACAAAATTCATGTATCAGGTCAGCATCTCCTTTGTGCTACCAGCAAACAAGCTGTCAGGATGAGTTTAAAGCTCCATTGTGTTTAAAGAGGCCAGGTAGGTGGTTTATTCCTTCCCTCATCCTTACACCCTCCTCCCTTTCTATCAGGAACACCATTTGCTGCTACACTAATGTTTGCAGCAGTTATTATCAGCAAACTGATCTGGGACCTGCCATCATCCCACGAAAGCAATCCTACCCTCAGCTTTGTTAAGAGTGATGTAGATCCAGGTTTTTATTCAGTGACATTCTCGATTTTGCTCTTGCTGATCATAAGCAGCTTTTTGATAAAAATCAGTACTCTTGACACTTAGTTAAAGCCACCTCTTGTTTAACCCCACAGGCCAAAAGCCTCCTCAATCAAAGGCTGTGACCCCTGAACATTAGGTTAGACTGCACAGACTGCCTGTTGTCACTAGCTATAGCCATGCCTATCTTTGGAAGTAAAATATTAACAAACCCCTGTGGGAAAAGAAAATTCTGACTTGATGATAGCATTTCACATTTTCCAAACAAAAAGCAAGGTAGAGCAAAATCAGCTCCTTGTTCTTTTGCTTAGCTATTATTCCTGACTAATAATGTTTGCTCAAAAAGTCACTGCAAAATCTTTTTCCAGTCGCATATGCTTAAAATTATTAATGTTTTGAAAAACTGACATCAGCTGCTTGTGCCCTGCTTTGTTGTCTAGAGTATCCCAAAGACTGTTAGCAAAAGTCCTGGAAACCTCAGTCCTGTGGCACGTGTTTTCCCTCCTCTTTCAGAACAGTTCCATTACGCCACTTTTGAAGGGTTTGATATTTTGCTCCTAATACTGATTTAGAAGCATCTGCTAATAAATTGACAGGTTGTGACACCTTCCCATAATTTTAGAGCTTTTTCACCTTAGCTTCTGAATGCTGCTTTTGTGGTTTCAGAAGGCTTTTTGTTCACACAGCTTCCATCTTGAGTAGCTTGTTGAATGGGGTTGTCAAGACAGCTATGTTTCATGTACATTTTTCCTGGAACTGAATTCAGTATTGCCTACAAAATTACAAATCCTCTGTCTGCAGCAGGTTTCATTCTGCAATGGCTAGCATTTGATTTCTATGATTTCTCACCTTGCTAGCATCAAATCTATTTAAAGTACTTTCATATGGAGATTGTTTTTATTGGTTGCATAGAAATTCACCCTCTTCACTGTGTTACCCTCTTCCATTACACACCTAACAAATCCAGGCTCATCATTTGCTCTGTGTTGTGTCCAGTGTGTTCACTGGGAATAGAATGTCTGAATATCTGTATCCAGCAAATAGGAAACTAGCAGTCATTAGAGCCTTGTTTAATGAACTTTAACATTTGCATGGTGGCACTACTCAGAGGCCCTGGTGAATGAAGCTCTTTTTAGTTTGGATCTGTGCGTATCTATATGAAAAGTGAGCATGTGCTCTAAATAATTATTGGCAGATGAAATAATTCTTTGCTAAATGTGGCTTGCCAGCAATATAGCTTTTCTTGGTCTAAGATTTGAACCTCTGCATGTCTTCTGTATCCAGTAATGTGTCATTACAGTGAGCCTTTTTTTTCTGCCTTGGGTTGGCAGATGCCTGCTCTATGGCTTACTTCTAAGGGAGGTCTGTGAAAGATAACCAGACAAGTAAGCCTAATGTCAGCCTGTGGGTGTAAAGTGGCCACACAAGGATTAATATTTGCTTCAGTCACAATTAAAAAAAAAAAACCAACAAAAACCCCAAAACAAAAAAAAAAACAACAAAAAAAACCAACAAAAAAACCCCCAACAAACTAAGGTGGAAAACCACTAATTTAAAGACTGGACACATTGTCTTTGTGGAAGTCATTGTCGTAAACTTTGAAATATTTTTTGTTTTCCCTGTGAAATAACCAAAGACAGTAAGTGACTGAGAGCACTGAACAAGAGTCCAGAGCAAAAACATCAAGTAAAAATGGTAGGAACAGGCAGGGTCTGATTTTTTGGTTCTGCATGACAGCGTTTGAACTTAGGCATACAGACGAGGTAATCAATTAAGAGCAATCCACTGATTCTTTCCTAGGGCTCACTGAGACTTTCCTGAAGTCCAGAAGTCTGAAATCTGTGCTAGGCATATGTCTTTTCCTCAGCCTTCTTCCATAGGTGCACCTGCAAGTATGGAAATGGAAACCAGTTTGCTGGGACAGCTGATGGGATACAGCACCTGCTCAGCCACATTTCACTTGGGGGCTGCTTATGGGGGAGCCTGAAAAGTCAGGAAAAACACCCAATCCTTTTAAAAATCAGGCGTGACAAGAACTAGTGGGATCCCTTTTTATCGAAGATTGTTGGCAATATAGTTCAGGACAGGGAGGAGACAAATAATTAATTTTTCGCAAAATTTCCTATTTCTAATTGCAAATACTAGACAAATTTTTAAAATCTGAATGTTATTTTGAAGGCTAGTTTAAAATCTTATATTAATGGCTAAGTTTTATACAGATCTTTTCACACTATGTCTTCACATATTCATAACTAGTTGGTGTTGTGTGCATTATTATTACTTATGTGGTAATAGGGCAGTTTAAAAATGGTTTAATTTTACTGGCATATCACTAAGCACTCTTGCTATCTACTGCCAAAACAACTGCAATACTCATAAATCTCCTATTTGTTTTGAAATTAAATAATATTGACAGCCTGAGCATTACAACACAAACAGGAGGCACTCCGTACTAAGAACTATCCATTAGTTATACCAAATGGATATCATTATCTTTATCTGTCACTAATTTATCTGTTACTAATTACTCTTAATAATTTTTAAAAGAACACTTCTAAAAAAATGTAAATAAAAAAGTGAAATGAAAAAAAAATCCTTCTCATCTCTGAATTAGACTTTCAAAATGGTAATGATTTCTGCTTTTTCCTAAATTGAAAAAAATAAAAGAAGCAAAAACCACCTTAACTATTTCCAGTGAAATATAAAATCTGAACTTCCCCCAGCTACAAAGATAACAAAGACTTTCAGTAGCATGTTGCTGATCTTGTTACCAAACAATTTTGTGTTTGGAGGGTTTGGTAGTACCACAAATAATAGTTTACATTCTAAATAATTCCTTTTTTAATTACATGCCACATCAAATTCTACATTTATTATGCATTATGCACTTATGCTAGCTCACAGGTATTTTGGGGATACCATCCATCATAAAACTGGGTCAGATTTTGCAGTCTCCTATCTATTTCATTCTACCTTCCTCATTTTTTTTAATGACTTACGTTAAAAGTATTACCTTAGAAACACCACAATATGGTGAACTCTCACTTGTTTTTTCACTTTTTTCACACCTAAATTACTGGACAAAGACTTTAACAACAGACCTCTGGTGAATTCCTTTCCAAATCACCAATATGGGTCAATTCTATCACACTCCATGCCAGACAATTTGGGTAAGTTTTGGATCAAGCTGAGAAGTTGTTTCTTGTTTTGGTTTCTGTTACACTTTTATGCAGTGTATAGGTTATTTATCCTGGTGCTTTAATAAATCATTGCACTTTTCATGTCTGTTCTTGGTTGTTTGATGTTGTATGATACTTGCCACTCAAGAGCAGCATGAGAAGGGACAGCTTCCCTTATTCTGTATTGAGAAAGGGGATTCTGTTTCAGCTCTGTTGTGACTGTTGACAAACACTGACAAGGGCAGCCTGGCCAGTTAACCTTTTGTAAAGTTGTGCCAAACCAATTGCAGAAGTCCAGTGTGAAGCACTCCTCTTCAGCCTCCCAGTTGCCAAATACACCAGAGTTTTTCTTCCTCATGGTATTATCCTAAGCAAGAACACATTCGGGTGCAAGATAACTCACTTGTGTATCTTGATATTTTGCACACCTTCTCTGCTAATACTTCCTCCTCTCACCACCTACAACTCTTTCCCCAATGCCAACATATTTTTTATACAATCTGTGGTTGATGGCTGAAAAATCCCCCAACCTCCAATTGCTATTTACGATGTGATTAGACAGGTCAAGTTTAATTTCAGCACTGTGCAAGAATCTGTTATCCAATCATCTTAATGATACACTACTCAAACCAGCAGTGGAGCTGAGGATGGAAAGAAAACCTTGATTGTAAGTTGCCTGCCAATGATTGGAGTTTGTTATGAAAGAACACTAACGCAATCATCCTTGGCTCCCTTTGCCAAAGGCAGGGAACATTCCTATCTCTTCATTGTCACTGTACCTGGAGCTGTGTGACAGATGAGTAAAGGTATGCCAGAAAAAATGCAGCACTGCAGGAGGGAAAGCTTTTCCTCAGGGTTAAGGCAAGGGTACGCTTAATCAAATCAGCACCTTTAAGAAAAGACCATTTTTCAGGTAGAAGACACAGCCCCTCCTCAGCTGAATATTGCTCTCCCAGTTACATAATCCAGCCTGCTGAATCAAGAAACCACCAGTGGCAGTCCCAGATAACTTGCTTTGGTTTTCCATTTCATCAGTAGTTGCATGTGTTTGAGGCACTCCCGTGTTTAGTGGAAGATGCCTCCTTGCAGGGGCACAGCTTCCTGGATGGCATACACGCCTTGCTGCACACCCTGCCAGGGCCTGAGCATCTCCCAGCAAGCAGCCCTCCAGCCAGCGAGATGTGCTCCTTGATAAGGGAGGCAGCACTGCCAGATCAAGAGAGCAACGGTGAGATGCAGGAACAGGCTGAATCAGCACAGGCAGATCAAAACGTCAACAGAGCCATCACATCTGCATGCTAAAGTAGAAACTTGCAGAGAAGTGAAATAGCTGGAGGAAGGAACTCTTTGCCTCTAGTTTTCATAATGCCACTCCAGAGCTGCTCTGTATGCATGCTTTGCCCCTTTGAGACTCTTTGGGATGTCTATCATCCATGGGAAAAAACCCTTTCCCAATACAGACTATAAGCAGAGGCACCAGAGCCAAGCAGGAGCATTGAAACACTTGTGCTACAGTGAACCAGAGCCTTTATTTGTAGCTGTCCTGCGACTACACCTCCCACCCCCATTTCCAGAATACCTCCTTGTCCTTGAGTGTGCCAAACGCAAGATTTGGCACTGAGAGCTGACTTCTGTGAAAACATAAATTGACAGATTACCTTTTTTCTAAGAAGCCCCACTTATTCTGTTCTCCCCAGACCCAAGCACTGGTGTGCGGTCATGTAGGAATAAAATACACTCTCTCTTTTAAAACACTTGTCGTTTCTGTGCTGGGGTTGTCCGGGCTATATAACCTCTGAGCTGCTGGCATCATGTTCTTTGGTCCACCCAGGCTCTACCTAAAACAAACCACACAGCCAACACATTTATGAGAAAAGCTCAGCCCTCAAACACTGAGGAACGGGATCAGATAACTGCTGGCTTCCGGCAAGGACCTGCCAGGGCTCCCTCCATGACCTTGAGCCAATCACAGAATCATAGAATTGTAAAGGTTGGAAAAGACCACTAAGATCACAAAACTCACCTGTTACCACCCCAGCTTACCCATGGTGAAACAGGCCCCAATACCCTATATCAGACACCAGAGCAAACCTAATCATCTCGTAATACTCATTCTGTAGTTTGACTTTTACTTCTTATTTCATAGAATCATAGAATGGTTGGGGTTGGAAGGGACCTTAAAGATCATCTCATTCCAACCTCTCTGCCATGGGCAGGGACACCTTTCATAGACCAGGTTGCTCAGAGCCCCATCCAACCTGGCCTTAAACACTTCCAGGGACAGGGCATCCACAGCCTCTCTGGGCAACCTGTTCCATTGCCTCACCACCCTCACAGTATACATTTTCTTCCTAATAGCCAATCTAAGCCCACCATCTTTCACTTTAAAGCCATTCCCCGCTGTTCTATCTCTACATGCCATTGTCAAAAGTCCTTACCCAGCTTTCTTGCAGGCCCCCTTTAGGTACTAAAGGTGCTACAAAAGTACTATAAAGGAAGATGCTGTTTAGTATCCTTGGAGTCTTCTCTTTCCCAGGCTGGACAACTCCAACTCTCTCAGGCCTTCCTCACAGGAGAGGTGCTCCAGCCTTCTGATCATCTTGGTGGCCTTCCTTTGAACTCCTTTGAAAATGGTCCTCAAGCCATTCTCAGTACTCTCAGCTACTAACACTTAACACTTACTCTCCCTATAATATCTACCCACAACGACGTGGCTAAAACTGACTGGAAAAACAGAAAAAAAAAAAAAATAAGAAGAAGAAAAAAAGACATCCGATGTCTGGGCCTGTAACCTCTTTTCGGTGATGGGCTGCGGGGGAGGAGCATCACCCCCACACCACCTCCGACAGCTGGAGAAACGTTCCGCCCATTCCCCAGCCTCACCCCTTCCTCCCCCTGACAACAAACACGTCCTCAACACGTCAAGATTCCCGCAAAAACACCCCGAGTGAGAACTGCTGTGGCGCGTACTTGAAATCGCTGGGAACGAGGGGGTGTTGGGTGCAAGAGGGACGTTCGGAGCACTGAGGGGTGCTTGGGGCAAGGCGGCTGAAGCGGAGCTTTCTCCGTAGGCCTTGAGGAAAGGAAGGAGCTTTTTTTAAAAGGGAGGGAGGTAATTTTTTTAAAAGGAAAGGGAGGGATCCTGCCCGCCCTCCTCGGCGCGGCCCCCGCCGACCCCCGGCCCCTCAGGCGGCGGAGGCGCGGCCGCCGGGCTCCCCCTGGAGGCGGCGGGGGGCGGCAGCGCCGGGAGACCGCCGGGCATGGGGCGGCCGGGCTCCGGCCCTCCCTGGTGGGGGGAATTTTTTTTTTTTTTTTTTTTTTTTTTAAACTGAATTCACCAGTAATCGTTGCATGGACATCCACCCCTTTAAAAGTCACACGGCCCAGCCAGACGGGAGGCGAGGGGGGGTGGGGGGCGTTGTCTCCCAACACGACTTCCCCCTGGAGAGCTGATTAATACCGACCTCCTGAAGGCAAGATTGGATGTGCAGGTGCTTTGCGCGCCTGTGAAGTGCAGGATTGCAGGATCGGGGCTCTGCAGCCACGCTGCTGTCGAAGATAATGGACGGGAAAGGCCGACCTTCTGGTGTGTGTGCCGTGGTGAAGCACTGGAAGCGCTGCTTCCAGCACTGGAAGCATTGCCACTGCCCTTCAGCCTCACCTCAGCCAGCACCCTGCACTGGAGCTGTGTGTGCCGCGATGGAAAAAGGGATCTGCAATCCCTTGTTCGTGTGTTGAACAGCATCATGGAGTGGCTGAATAGGAGTAAGATCACAGCTAGATGCATTGGTGGGTGGTGAAAAGCTAAAAAACGTCTAGGCTTCGTTTTAGAGTGTATCTGCATTATAAGTAAATGAGGAGGAAAGTTTCCGTTGTCTGGCACAAGTTGATGGTGAGGGTTTAGGCTGTCATAAGCCTCTGTAGTTTGCTCCAGTCCCACAGAAGTGGGACCTCCAAACGTATCTCAGAGATTTCTGATTGATGAATTTCTGCTTATTAGTGAAGCCCTGGCTACTCAGGCTTTGAAGAGTGGGCACTAGGTCTGGAATTAATGTGTGGAGGGAGTCTGAGAGCAATGAAACCTGTACGCCCTGGTTTTTTCTCATGCTTTGGAGATGTGCTACCAAATCCTGCTCAGAGCAGCGTCTATGTTGCTTCAGCCTTCAAATCCCATTACAGGTGATTAAAATAATCTAGAGTTAAGAAATTCCCAGAACACCCTACCCAAGTCCTTGTATGAAAGAAAGGACATCATTTCCGACAGACTGGATGTGGAAAAATTAATTTCCTGGCATCCAAACATAAGAACAGCCATGCTGGTTGAGACAAGTCCATCCAGCCCAATAGCCTGTCTCAAACATAAACAACAGCTGATGCCTGGGGAACAGCATAAGAGAGGGGTAAGCACACAATGATAGTTCCCTGGCATGCTGTCCCAAACTCCAGCAAGCTGTGGCTCAGGGACTTCCCTGAGACAGATGTGGTATCTTTAAATTTAATAGCCCTTGATGGATTTTTGCTTCCATGAATTTGTGTAATTGCTTTTTGAACCCATATCAATTTTTGACATTGCAGCATCCTGTGACAATTAGTGGCACACTCCAACAAAGCAGGGTTTAAAGAAGAGCCCTTATTTTGTTTGTTTTGAACAGGCCACCCAATAATTTCATCTGATGCTCCTAGTTCTTGTGGTATGAGAGTCAATTACAATCATTCCCTATTTGCCTTCTCGGTGCCATTCATGATTTTACAATTTTCTCCCATGTCCTCCCTCACATTTTGATTTTTTCAGACATGTATTTTTAATCTATTTTGAAATCCTAGTAGAGAAGCCATGTCACAGCCTGGACCTTCCTCTGGCCCCAGTGTTACCATTTTGGAGCTAGCAGGCTTGAACAACACCATTTTAGGGTGTAGGCACATCAGATGTATTTATATCAGGACACAGCAGTGTTTTTAGCTTCGTTTCTTCCACACTAAATTCTAAAATTTCATTTACTTTTTTGAACACTGCTGAGAATGGATCTGGCATTTTCATAAATATGCCTAGATTTCACAGCTCTTCAAGGACTTTTTCTCTGAGAGCTAACAGTGAGTCCAGCACCCTCAGCTCTGTATGTAAAGTCTGCTTTGCCCACTGGCATTACAATACACATATCTGTGTTGCCTTTCCTGTGGTTTATCACCCGATTACTCAGTATCATGAGATGATGTTTTTGTCATGTGCCATATTTTTACTAGCATAAATAACGTTGTGTCACCCACAAGTTTGCCACCTTGCTGTTCAACCCCATTCTAGTGTATGAGTCTGGCAGATGGGTTTGATACTTACTTAAGATCTTGGTGAAATTAGAGGGGTGCTGGAGGAGGAAGTAGTGGGCAGCTATTTCTCCTCTTTCCATCAGCACAGCTTGCATCTCACCTAGATTTGGATTGAGCCAGCTGCTCCTCAGGGAGGTGCTGGCAGGCTCTTTTTGACCCTGCAGCACATTTGGAGGGATGCTGGTGCAGGCTGTCCGTCGCGCGCAAGGCCAGCTGTTCAGCTGACACAACCAATTTGCGCTAGCCGAGGATCCGGCTGGAGACGGGGAGCCAGCCATCATGGGCATGGGGACAGCTGACATGGAGATGGGGTGGCCTCAGCTGGACACGGCGGTGGAGACAGGTGGAGTGGCCCAAGCGGAGTCCGTGGGGCAGTGCTGAGTTGAGGGCAAACCTGCGGAGGCAGTGCCCGTTCTTGTGGTGGTGTCATTGTACCTCCCCCCACACAACCTGACAGGTATGTTTATTATTAACAACAAGCAAGACTTTCAGAGGCAGGCCCCTGCTTCCTCGCTGCTTGTCAGTGCTGAGCACGGCCGGTCAGAGCGTGCTGTGAGCGCTGCTCGCGCAGCCAGAGCTGTCCCTGGTGCATCCCCATTCCAGTGTGTCAGCCAAGCGTTTAAGACACCTGCTTCTTATGGACTAATAGGGACAAACGGGAAGAGGACCTAGCAGAATGCAGAAAATAATCATCCTGTGCCAAAAGGGAATGTATGATCAAAACTACAATGGGCAGGCAAGCAGCGAGGCAGTGACCCGAGGCAGTGCAATGTGTCAGGAAGAGAGAGCAGCAGCCCAGGGACAGCAACAGCCCAGAGCCTCAATTTGTAATGACTGTGTGGACCACATGCCAAAAAGTCTCTCCCCACCTCCTTGCTCCAGAGAGCTCTCCTAATGTTCTTAGCCACTTGGACATCACAAGAAAAAGAGCCTGCATATTTCCAGCGCACGACCTAAGGCGTTTGCTCGAGCAAAGCACTGCCGTGCTTCGGCACTGCCGAACCTGCCTCTGACTTGGAGTGCTCCAAACACCTGTGAGTCAGACGATGGGAAATTCTCCCTGTCTTTACAAGCACAGATGAGTTTGAACCTTCTGGGCATTTTAGCAGTTTACCATCTGCACATATAACCTTTTTTCTGAGCACACTGAAGTCTTGTAGGAGGATGTTAAATCCAGGAACCAAAATAAGGAAACATGTTTACACCTGCTACATCTGTTCAAGAATTTCCAGCCTCTATTACACTTTTGACTTTCACATTCCCCCTCCTCCTCCTTCCTGTTTGGTCAAATGCCACCATGTTAAAAACAATCCTGTATTTTTCCCCCCAAGTCTCACAGACTTTCTATCAAATCTTGTGAAAACTTACAGCATATGAAAGAAGCTGTGAAATGGTCTAGCGACAGAAGCAAGTGCTGGCTGCAGTCTCTCTTCCTTATCCAGGATTTTCAGATACTAGGATTCATTGTGAAGAAAAATGACATTAAGTACACGAAATATGGTGATTTTAGTTTTTTAAACTAGAATGGAAAATGAAGAGTCAAACCATTTCTGACACAGTCGAAATCTTCCAGAAAACCAGGTGCAACAAAAAAATTTTAAAAATAGATTATGAGAAGTATTATAGCACACCAAAAAGGCAGCACGAAGAAGATCTCTGTTAGCAGATGCCCCAGTCAATTATAACTGGTTTCCTGTAGAAGACAAAACACACTGATATCTTTGGTCAGAGGTGATCTGTTTCACTAAAAGAATTACCTGTATGATTACATCTATTGCCATGTCAGACCCAGAGATATGAAACATTTATGAAAAGGAAAATATTTCTCTCTTGTTGGGGGGGAATAGCAAAATAGTTCTACTGAGCAGAATTCAGAGGAGATTTCTTTCCATGATTTTCACCTAATTTTATATTAAGGTTTTTCCTGGATATGTTATAAAATATTTTTCAGTGAAGCAAGCATTATGAATAAAATTACTTCAAGAGGGTCCAGTAGCATTTTTGTAACCATTCAAATTAAGGTATTGATAAAGAGGTTGAAAAATAGAGCAAGAGATACAAAAAATATTGGATAAAATCAGACATTTTTGTCCAAGTAATCTTTTTTTTCTAGTGACTTTTCTCTTGGAAGATTTACACTGGCTTTGTGAATACATGATCTGGACTATTAATAATATGGGCAAGGTGGTGGTACTGGGAAAAATCCTCTTCTCCCTGTCATTTCCTAATAAAGCCCAGTTAATGGAAGAGAAATGTTTTCACGGGTCAACAGGTAACTAAGGAAAGTGCCATTTAGTGATTGTGGCATTTGATGTTATGATAGGGGCCTCTGTTTCTTTGAATTGCTGTGGGATGCTTGTGTGAAGCACACTTCCTAAAACAGTAAGAGAAATTAACAATATTAAGGTCAATATGGGACATATTTGGGAAGGTTTGAGGCAAGTCCTGTGGTCCTAACTCAGGCAAATTCTCACTGACAGGTCTTGGCCAATACAATCTGCAGGTGTCCACTTTCTTTCAGCATTTAGCCCAGTATTCAACCAGAAGAAAGCAGTTCAGTAATTCATTAGGATATGATCATGCCGGGCTGGTTACTAATTGTTCAAAATACCATTGGAGGCACTCCAGGATGCTGCACAGCACTCCACAGCTGGCAGCCATGGTACACAGGCGGGTATGCCACCCAAATAGAGCTGAATAGCATGAGAGCCACAGGAGGAAAGCAAAAATCCCTTGCTTCCAAGCCTATGGGAACCTTCCTGTGTTGTGAGGAGGAAGCTGCAGGTGCAGGGAGCTGCAGGCAGGATGAGTGCAATGCGCAACCCCACTGCCTCATGCCAAAGAGAAATGTTAGCAGCAAAATAATTTTACTCCTGGCTGTCAAATGGGAGCTGCGGGGTTCCTCTCCTAACAATGAAAGGCAGACTACTGTGCATTAACAGCCCTGCCGGTGCACAAAGTGGCCTAGCCTGTTATTAAACTGTACAGCTAAAGCTGTTGTTCTCCACTTAGCTGAAAGTGAGTTACCATATTGCAGGTCCCCCAAGACGTTCCCTACCCTTGACATATCCTCTCCCTCGCATGAGCGGTAATGACTGGGATCAGATCCCTTAGGCTCCTGCCTGCACTGTTTTACCTTGCTCTAGAGCAGCTTTTTTGAATAACAGAGATCTGGTGTGTCCCCTCTCCTCTTCCCTGCTCTTCCCCCTCAACTCCCCTCCTTCCCCCAGCCTTAATTCCTGAAACTCTTTAGTGGCCATAAGGATCTTTCTCTGCAAAAAATACAGCCAAGATAACTCAGCTGTCCTCTAAGAAGGTTGCAGGTGGGGTTTCCCTGTGCAGCATAGATTGGATTTTAAATGTATGCAAATAAGCATTTGTGTGCTCGACCCATGACACAGAAGCATCAGGATTTACTCACTGATGGTTTTTTCTGGCACTTTTAAATTCACGTTTGCAAATTTGGCTCTGAAATTAACAGAACTGCAGTATTAAGGTGATTCTGACTTCCTGGGAAATTTCACAGCCATACTGAGTAAGGACTTGAGCCTAAAAAGCTGTACAAAGGATTTATTTTGTTATACACACATATTATTTTTTAAAGGCAAAGATTTGCTTAATATTACTCTCACTTCCTCAGGATAGACTGGATGGCCTTCACATACAGCGCCATAACAGATAAAATCAGTCCTTTCTGTAGCAGCCTTTTTGTGTCACCGCCTGGCTTTGCTTATTGTGTGTATGCAGTCTTGATCTGTCGCTTTCTCCAAGGCCAGCAAAGTAAACTCATGCTCCTGACTCATAGCTCCAGATGGATTCAAGCTCAAGCACACTGTCCCCCTGGAATTTGGCATATGTAGGTTTATATGCCCTAATCAATCAGGCTGATTTCAGTTAATCCTAATCGTCCTATTAGGGTTCCCAGATAGCAACAACAGCAGCTAGAAATCCCCAAGCAGCCTAATTGACTTCATCTAATTACATTCCTTCTTGAGATTTCCATTAAACTACCCCCTGAATTCATTACAGTGGTTGGCTGTAGGTTTTTAGGGCTTCTAAAAAACATATGCAGCTGTTGGGATAGCTCGGTTCTAAGGAGCTGAAGTAGTTACTATATATAAGAGCCTGCCACCTCCACACAGCTATCTGTCAGTTGTCCTGCTCTAGCATATATCAAATGTGCTATCTAATCACTGTGAGGGATACCAGTTTTGACTCCTGGCACTTAGGCTCATTTCTGTCGACGTGCTGACCGTGGTTCTTCCCTTGTAGCACTGAACGAACCACACGAGTCAAGAGACTGCCAGCTCCTATTAACCTCTCGCATAAAGGATTTATAGATATGTCTCATTATAAAGTAAGGAGCTGACATTCATCTCAAAAGCAGTTAGCTTGGAAAAGAATGCTCTTTTGTCAGTATTCACCTTCCTCTGCGCTCTTTCTTTGGTAGTAAATTGTAAACTGCTCAGTCGAGATGGTGTCTGTCATAGTTAGGTTTCTTCGACTAATTTGATCACTTCTTCCATTAAAGTAATGCTTTGACTTCCCAGCTCTCAATTCCTGCCTTTTGCAGAATACTACAATGCAGCCCTGGAAAAAAAAAATAAAGAATGGCCATCTTCTACCCTCAGCATTTAAAAAGTGGAAATTTCTGGGGTAAGGATGAAATTGTTTGATCCCAGCCCGGTTTCCTCTGTACATGCAACTGAAATCAGCTTCCATGAAACCGGGGGAGGCTGAAAGCAAAAGATCCTTTTCACAGGCAGTTTTGTATACAGTATGCCTGCATATCAATGCTTTGACTGGAGTTCACTTACAAACGAAAACAAAGCACATGCTAGACGCCGGGAGATAGGCACTTTGACAGTTGTCGCATTGGAAAATGCCTTATAAGTGAGACAAGCCTTTGTCTTCAGTCTGTTTGGAAACTGATGCCACTGATCACTTTTACGGACAGTTCCTCTAGGTGGGAACGACATGGTTATCATTCACACGGAAACTGCCAGATTGATGTCGGTAAGACAGCAGAGTGTTCAGGTTCATTGGAAGGAATACAATACCTCTGATAAAATAAAATCCTTGACTGTGCACAGAGGGAGCAGGTCGAAAAGGAACATACCCTTGCCAAATGTTTACTCTTGCATCCCTGCCTCATGGAGGGTGTGTTCTTTTTCGAGGCAGAGCCAAGGACAGCCAAGAAGTTCTGTGTGAATAACACCTGATTGTTGCTGGGAAATAACTACGTAATTAAGCCATAAACAATGTTGTGGTGATTTTGACTAAGTTTAAGCCTTTGTAAATCACAGAATCATAACATTTTTTTGAGGGGAGATTACATTTTACAAAAATATTGATTTTTACACAAGATTAATGGCTGCTTGCCTGTAAAGACCACCAGTGAACGGAGTATCTATCCAAGGTCAGAACTGCAGACACAATAAGTCACTAGAAAGTTTTGTGCAGAAGGATTTGGCGCAAACAGATATTTCTGTGAGCTGGCTACGGTTGCTAATTACTCCTATGAATAGCTTTGAACTGACATTTTTTGAATAATTTTCATTCCAGAGAGATTAGTAAATCTTTTTAGCAGAAGGAACACACACCAAAACTTATAAAATGCATTTACAAAAACTTTCTAAAATAATCGAATGCCAGTTTGGAGCCACTTTTCTCCCTTTTCTTGTTCTGTTTTGGCACTAACATGCAAAAGGAAGCTTGAGAGGGGATATGTGAGAAGAAAACAAAAACCAAAGAGAATACAAACTAGAACTGAAGAGACTTTAAGAGCTTTCTTAGAATTGGAGACATCAGTGACTTTTAAGAGATGCAGACACTCAGTACTTTGTAGGCACTGGGAGAAGCAAAGGCCTAATTCCTCCACACTCAGCAGATGCTCTGGCTGAAAACCCCTCTATCATTTCAGCAACCGCAGGCAGTATTTCAACTAGTGCAGTATATGCTCCAGTGCAACTCAACCTTATGTAAACAGCTCGACTCCTTACGTTAAATATTATGCTCTCCAGATTATTTATGTGACACATATAAAGGAAGATCTCAGTAATTTTGGGGGTGTAAGTTTTAGACTCTTTGAGAAAGCACACCTTTCCTGTGCAGATCACTTTAAAATTCCAAACATTTGTACTTCAGTCCAGAAAAATTTGAGCTGACGTGTTTTTCCCACTGATACGCAGTGTTCCACATCCCAAACTTCTTCTTTGTCATCAAATGACAGCATCTAACCGATTCTTTTGTCACTCCTTCTAAAATACAGAACCATACAGGGGCATGGAAAACATGCAAATTAAAAAAGAAAGCTCCTGAAATGATGAGGAGCAGAATTGCACTATGTTCAGCTAACACTTCTTTTGAAGCAGTCAGACACGGATTTGTTCATCCAGTGATTATTTCCACCTCTTTGTGGGCATGGATAGGTGTGTGCACAGGCAGAATGTGCTTCTCCAGTGAGGTTGTCTTAAACAGTGGTGCTAGAGAAACAGAAAGAACCATAAAACAGAGGGAAGTTTCTGCTTGCCTTTTCTTGGGAAGACATTTCTGAAAAAGTAGGGCTCAGTAAGGCTAAAAGTTTATCACTGTTGCTGGAGTTTTTTTAAAAGAATGTGTTATTTGTGGTCTTCTGGGCATAGCTTTGGGGGCCCAGAGCCACATAAGGCAGAAGTGCCTAGATGCTTCAGAAAGCCTCCAGATTACATGTCATCCACAATACCTCCTGCTGGCACTAGGACAAGTTCTTCACCTGTTTCTGGTTCACCACTCACAGCTGTGCCTATGCTCACAAACACAACATAGCTGCCGACCTACGTGTGGGGAACAGCTGGCTCCCCAGGAAGCCCACAGAAGTCAAGGGGAGGACAACATCAGTGAATGACAGACTATGGGGAGGTCCCCAAAGTGCACTTTTGTTCATCTAGTCAGTCATCAATTTCACCAGCTCAGCGTGTTGGCTGGCAGCTCCTTGAGGTTTGCAGAAAACAGGAGGGCACACTGATGTTTTCTGTTGCGCCACTGGAAGGGGTGATGTTTCTGGTTTCATGGACACATTGTTTGCTCAGAGTAATGCCGTGCATGTCACCATCTGGGGGGGCTAAGGGATAGGGGAGAAGCCAGTGCATTTTGGCAGAGGAGTGGTAAGCAGTAACACCTCATACATCTGATGGTGGATGCTCAGTGTGGTCTTGAGATCAGGTATGGTTCTGCTGAGGGGGCCAGGTCTGGGGTGGGACACAGTGCTGTTAGACAGTGATACTTTGATGCTTTGAGCAGCCGACCAAAAACTCTCAGGTAAAAATTAATCGTAGCATTTGTTTCCCGTCACCAGGACTGCCTGTACAACAAATGCCCTGTGTGGGTGATAAAGGTGGATCCTACACTATCACTTCCTTTGCTTGTCATATGTTTTCTTTTGTGAGACAAGCAGGATGAGAGAAAAATCTGTTCCTGCAGTGTGAGCTCAGGCAAAGCTGATCTCACTGTGAGAAAGTATTAGCTTCTTAATTTGTGCTATTGAAACTGTTCTGCGGACTTCCATTTGGTTGGGAAAGGAACTCCAAAGTACAACAACTGCCGTGCAGGGGAGGCTGCAGATGGCTCAGTAGTAACACACATACTGTACACCTGCACATGTTTGGCACAGAAGGGTTTGAGTGCAGATTTGTGAGCTAGCCAAGGAAAGACAGATTTATTTTTTTGAGGAGGCGGGAAGATCAGATCACCTCCAGGTGCTACTCTGATAAACACTGGGAATAACTCACCAGTCCTCTACAGTTCTTCTCTGATCAACTTCATCCTTGAGACAGGAATTAGAGGGATAGATACATTATCTGGGAAGTTGTCCAGATTAATTTCCGAGGGAGTTAAATTCCCAACAAAGGCCTGCTATGAGGAAGCTTGTTTGAATTTTGCGGGGATTTTTTTCTGCTTGGTTTGTTTAGGGGGAGGGTGGTGTTGATTGTAGCAGTTTTGTAGCCAATTGGGACATTAGGCACAGCTCAAGCTCCCCCAGTTCTTCCACGACTGCAAATTTTGGGGACCTTTTGAGGAGAGAGGCAAACCTCTCTGCATTTTGGTTTTTAGATTTGCTCTTCAAATTAAAATTCAAAGACAGTTTGTAAAATGACCAAACACTGACCCCCCTCCATACCATCCAGAAGAGAAAGAGACCTCCTCCAGAAACCTGTCTCAGTTATGGAAGAAGATCTGAGGGGATTTTCCGCTTGTTCCAGGAGGCTCTGAGTTCAGCTTGTGCTACAGGGAATGGCAGAAAGTATCCTGCAGTTCCTGCCCAGACCCCAGCAGTCAGCAGCAGAAAATGGGAGGTGAGCAAGAATGGGGTCATCCACATTTCCTCGTGCCGTGTACCTCTAGGATGCCACACATCTCACAGTCCTGCCTAGCTGGGCCTTTTAAGTCAGGTGTAGCGTGGCTTCCTTAGGTTGGGCATATCCCTGCAGGAGGCATCATGTGTCATACAGTCCCTGAGCTACTTTGCTTGAAGCAAGTGCTGCTGCACAGGGCTGTGTTGTACCACCGGTGTGTGCCCTTCTTAAAACATCCTGGGGTCTCTACCCTATAAAATAGAAAGTTCTTGAGATAAATGCATGCAGAAGGAGAAAGCTAAGAAATGCTCATTGTTGGTCCTGTTGTTTCAGCTAAAGCCCACAGGGGTAAAGCGAAGTCCTTTCTTTACAAGGTGGTCACAGCAGTTTAATCTAAGTTCATTTTTAAACCAGTGGTATAAACCACAATGTGTTCACTCACAGTTCAGTTTAACATTGGCTGGCATTGATGACACCTTATATTGATTCTTGTCTGTCTAATCTAAATTGGTATAAGCCTGATTTCAAATTAACTAAGCCTGTCTGAAGAGTGTTATGCACTCTTTAAGTTCAAGAATTTAAAAGAAAAACCTTTGATCAAAAGGCTGCAGGTTTCTCCCAAAGGCAAAACTCACAACTCAACACTGATTTTGACAGTTCTCTCATTAACCTTCACTGCAGACAGCTGAGGAAAGTTATTTGGGGGGCAGAATGGTTAATACTTTGCCTCAGTAAATATATAGTACAGACAACCTAGAAAGACATACTTATTTTTTGTGACAGCAGTACGAATGAGAAATAATGGACCAGACAATTAATCTAGATTACTTTCATCATTCTAAGTAAGCTTCTCTATAGAGAAAATTAACACCAGAGTAAACCTAATGCTACATGAAAAGGCAAAGATGTTACTTCTGTCCACATTTTTGCATGTTCTTAAACTCTTCAGTTCTGGCTCCTGTCAGAAGCAAGGTGCTGAGCAGGATGGACTGCTGATCTCACCCACCACTGCCATACATCTTGTGCTTGGGAGGACCTTGCAGTGTTGAACTGCACAAGCAGAACTAGAGGAGAGAAGGAGAGCATAAGCAAAGAGGAAATAGAAACACAGAGGATCAAGAGGGCGAACTGCAGAGAAAGTCTTCTCAAGGGTTTGATTGGTAGCTGATGTGCTTGCCTTGGGAGAAGAGAAGTTGGGGGATAACAAGGACCAAAAGCTGTGGTGCACAGAAGTTCCCCTTCTGAGCAGTGCTTGTGTGCCAGTGTTCAGGCAGTGCCTGACACCGACCTCTATGGACAGAGGCTGTCATGTGTCCACTCCTTCCAAGTTTTGGGACAGCCTGAAGCAAGTATCTCTGGCCCAGAAGCAATGTATCCAAGTCAGCTTGGGTTCAGCACCATGCTGCTCATGCAGCTGGTAGAGGAGACAGGTTACTCCAAGACCAGTTCTCAACTGCACCCTGCTGGGGTGACTGTGCAGTCCTGCGGGGGCAACACCCTCTATGGGATGCTACATTTGCAATTGCAGGCACTGGCTTTCAGCAACAAAAAAAATGCCAACTGTTTCATTTCCTTCGGGAAAGCAGGACTGCTAAGTGCATGTGCCTGTGCAGATAGGAGAACCAGCCAATTCAAAGTCATGTGTGTATGTTTTTTTAAAGGAAAATAACAAAGTTCCCTTCTCTTTACAATTGTTTTTAATATCTCCCTTTCCACATGCTCATCACATGTGTTGGCTCAAGATCACATAATGCAAAAATTGCAAATTCTTTGCAGTGCTCAGCATTCCCTGCACATTTGTCAAGCCCAGCCTGGAAAAATCCAACAACAAGCAAGAAAGAAATCTCAAAAAAAAAGTGTTTTCAGACCTTAAAATTCCACTGTGGAGAAGAAAAAACCCGAAAAAGTATAAACAGCAAACCATCACACTCACCACAGCTGTGTTTCAGCAGGCTGATAGTTCTACAGCTTCAAGAAAGGTATCTTAACCTGACAGAGAAAATGGCTGCCATTTTCAGGTGCACAATTGAAGCTTGAAGCTTGAAGCTTGAAAGCTTGAAAGCTTGAAAGCTAGAAGCACAGTGCTTAGTTAAAGCAGACAACTCTGCTCCAGTCTGGCAGAAGTGATGAAATACACAGTGAAACTTGAGAGAGTGAGATCCTCTTTTTCTCTCCTACTCCCCTTTTTTGCTATATTTTTCCTCTGGTGGGCTGAGGTACCCAGTTGGAGCTCCCAAAATAGAGGAAATCCAGGCAGAAGAGCCTATCCAAGTCTATCAGCAGCCTGCTGTGTTTAACTGCATCAGCCAAATTTTGCCACTGGGCTGACATGTAAAAGTTCTTGGGGTTTTCACTCTTTCCCCCTAGTCTTGGCCTGATTTGTACTTTTTGGAATAAATATGGAATAAAGAGCCTGTCCCTTTAATGCAGATGCAGTGAGAAGGGCAAAACTGTTCCCAAGAAGTCAGTAAAAGTGGTAATGCCTATTAATGATTGCAGCAGAGTGCTTTTCAGTTGCCCTATTAAAGGAGCTCTTTGTCCTAATAAATACCAATGAAAAAGCTTTGTCTCAGAGCACCTTCCCTGTACTTTATTTATAATGAGTCTTCTAATGAGTACATAGTGTTTATGCTTCCTTGAGAGACTCATCACTCCCTCTCTCAGTCTGTTATTTAACATACAGTACTCCATGAAGGTGTCCCACTCATCCCAAATGCTTCCCCGCCCCCTCCCACACAAACGTCCACATACTGCTTGTTTCAAGGGCGTATGCATCTGTGAAGGAGAAGTGAGCACTGGAAGAGAAGCAGACATTCCAAATGTTGTTCGTGACACGTCAGGAGGAGGAGCTGGTGACCTGAACTGTCAGCATGACAACGTGGGCCCATCGAGGGCAGCTCTTAGGCAGTTCCTCTGTGTGTGTGTCTCAATCAGGGGTGTGCTTGCACCACTATTTAAACAGGTTGTGCACCAGTCTGTTACACCTGGTAAAATACCAAGTAAACCACAGTAGTTTGACTCTGTTGGCTGTGTCCCCCAGCCCTCAGTAGCTGCTGCTGGCTCACAAGACCAAGAAGCACTCAGCCGCTGAGATTCGTAGGTATCCTCCTGGTAGCAATATGAAGAAAAGCAAGTCTGTTCATCTCTGATGGGTAGTTTTAGGGAAATTGTTGGGACAAAGAGCTCAGTTGTCAAGTAGCATTTTTGCCAAAGCTCCTCATGGCTGTAATTTGCCATGAGGAACATTCTATATCTGGCTGTTTCTGGGTGTGACGTGAGCTGAATTAATAACTGTGAGGCACCATGTGGTTTTCTGTTGCCATTTGGAGTCATGCCTTGAGATTGTGGTATCCTACAGGACACATCCCTAATGTGATCTTGTGACAGAAAAGAAGCAATTTATTTTACCAGGGTGCCTGAGAAGAAGAAAGGAGCCTATTATAGGGTTGTTCCATTGCCTCAGGCCAGAAGATAGACTCTGAAGACTCTCTTTTATTCTCTGTGTTTTTCCTTTAAGCTTTGAAGCAAGGAGTAAAAGGGTTTGCCATCCTTAAGCATATCAATTCCCTATCCTTTTTCTGAGCTTCTACAATGCCTGTTTCCACAGGAGACCAAAATTAAGCACAAGAAGATTACATAAGAAGACTTGGTATGAATGTTCAACATTAAGATGAGTCTTACATTTGCTGCCCATCATTGACAGACCCCCATCAGCATAAAATCACAACAGCAGTAGTCTTTGTGGTATCTAGCACTTTGGCATTTAGAAAGTCAGGATTGTGTTTGGGGTTGAGGAATTCATGGGAATAAAAGGACTTTCTGATCTGCAAGCATGAAAGAAATCTGCTCCTCAAAGCTGTTTTTTCAGTGCTTCATGCAGCCAGGCAGGCTCATGATTCCCTTGATCTCTCTGGAGGGAGTCCTGCTACACAGCTGGGGCCCAGTGGTGAGGAGTGAGGGACTCCCAGGTCTCTCACACCTCACCTTGGGCTTTGAAATCTGCTGACCAGGAGAAGGAGAGCTCCTAAAACAAAGTGGTGCGTCCTATGTAGCAAAGGCTTGAACCTTTTGTTCTTCTGGAAGCTTTCTGGGAATCAGTAAGGGAGAGATGTGAGCACAAGCTTGAACTCTTCAGCAAGTGCACAGCCAACTTCTTCTATAACAGCCAAAACTTGCATGTTATGTTCGCGTTCAGCTTCAGACGTGACACAACTCAATAATCCATCATGGAGCTGACAAAAACCATCTGATCCTTGTCTGGACCATGTTTCCAAGCAAGCTGAAGTGAAAATAAAGTACTTTGAGGAACAGATGATACCTTGCTGAGAAAAGGAAAAAATATGTCTGTGAAGCCTCTGCACTTCCCTGTGTCTGTTCACCCACTCTCTCTCTTCACTTTTCTCTGAATGAGAAACAGGTTTCCAAAGGAAAAAGAACAGCAGAGATCTCACCTGGAGAGAAGGGAAGATAACCAGATTTATTCATTTCTTGTCACAGAATTGGCCAGCATACCACCAAAAATGGGGCCCTCATCTTTTAGGAAGGACCAATGAAGAACAGCCGCAAGGTTCAACAAAATTTGAGAGAGCAGTCACAACTATAAGGCTCGAAACACAGCCATCCTGAGGGCTCCTGTGGATTTTTCAAATTTGAAACTCTGTGCCTCCTTCTCATAACTGACAATTACTGGTGACTGATCATGAAGATGAAATTAGAAGTGAGATTAACCTTCAATCTTGATGTGGGACCTGTCTTTCCCACTGGACCATAATGCATACACAGTAAATGTACATATGTTTTAATCATAAATCATAGAAATGATTTATGAGACTAAAAAAAATGGTGGGTTTTTTCTTCAAGACCTAGAAGGTCACATTCATGGCTAAGGTTTTGTTTGGCCATTACAAATGACATTGATGGAGGGTGTGTGCATACACACCTATATGATTTTGTGTGTCATGATACGTTCTGGATCACTGAAATCACATGGACATGTCTCCTACCTCCCAGTTTTTCCCCACAGCATGTTATCACACAGTTCTCTGAAACTTGCCAAGTCCTACAATACTTCTACATTAGTTATTCTTTCATTACAAGTACCCTGCTTACGGCTAATGAACCTGTCCTTTGCTCCCAGAATAGCAAGAAAAGTTACTTTGGTGGGCTGCTTCAGTCTGACAACATTTACAGTATGTGCCCAGGAAGATCTAAAGCATTAGTAAAACTAAATGCCAGAAAGAATGCAATTTGGATTATCTGCATTGAGCAGATCATGGATTCACAACAGCAGAAGGGGCTGCTTTCTTACAGCCGCTTCACCAAATGTCCAGTGAATTTTCTACACAGTAAATGAAGTTTTTGCATGTAAGGATGGTGCTGGGAGGAATTTATTCTCTCTGGCAATTGCATGTCAACTGTTCCAACTTATCAAGAGAAAAAAGCTGTCTTAAATTGCTCTATTAGCTTACTGAGGAGGAAAGCATCCATTTTAGCACAAAACCATATATGGTTGTTCTTTAGGCCAAGACAGACATTCGTTTATCTAACTACTTCCAGAGGTTGTTTTATTCCCATCAATTTATTTCTATTTCATCACCTAAGCAAACAATACTCAGTAGCCTAGTTTTTTAAAGATATAGGTCTTGGCAGTGCCTTACATCTTGTCTGGGTTTTGTATGAAACAATACTTTCTGATGTTCCTCTGGAAGGGGGAGAAGGTAGCGGGGAACAGTTGGAAAGAACACACCACTGCCAATTCGACTTTTCTCCAGCAACATGAAGCACTAGAATTAACAATTCCAACTGTCTCTCTCTGTTCATTTCTTGGTGCTGGGGCAGTTGAGTGATAAGGGAGAGTTCCTGTTTTTTCTACTCCTAACTGACTGAAAGGGTAATATTTAAATAATGGATCCCTTAGTCCTGTCTGCTCTGCAAGCTGATGCTCAAGTGGTTGTTTCTTTATTGTAAAGTTGATAACACGATTTTTAAATGCAGAGCCTTCACAGCAGGCAGCTGAATGGCTGGCCAGATGGCTGGGCTGTTATTTGGGAGTCCCTGAACTAGCAGCTCCTTAGTCATCAAGGTTCTCCCGTTATTGTCATCTCCCACTTACACGTGTCTCCATTGATTTGTATCAGTACCACAAAGGGCCGTTTGTTGGACTTAGCCCTAAGAAACAACGATGGCAAAAATGTATGGGAATAGAAATTCACAATAGCCAGAAGTGGCCCCTACCATTGCAACCAAGGTTTGTTCTTGCTTTTGTCATTGCAGGTTCAGCAGTTCACAGTAAATGGCATTCAGTATCACTAGGGACCAGAAAAAAAAATCATCAGCAAGGCATTAGTACAGGCTTCTAAAAGCAAGACTGTCAGGGAACCACTTCTTAATCTCATTTGAATTCAAATGCAGCTTTACATGTGTTGGATGCATATGGTTTTTCACATTAAGATGTAAAGTTTATACAAATCCGAGGTGTGAATGGTTCCCCTGAGTGCTGATGACAAATATTCCAGTATCAACACTTAGCTGCTAAGCTTACCTTAAAACTTGCTGGGGTGATAAGCTGCTGGTAATTTCTCTGCCAGCATTAGACTGAAACAGCAGAGCTCCTGTGCACTTCTCACAGTGACTAACTGGAGCACAGGGTATGTATGAACTTTCTTTCTCCTGCTGTTCCAGCTGGCTGGTAATTCATGATTAAAGATCTACAACGTGAGAAGTCACAGCCCAGAATCGTTGAAGGAAGTGGAAAACAAAAGTCTTGAGAGTCCTGTGAGAAGATAGCCATGGTCTTATGCAAAGGAACCAGAAAAGTCAATTAATCCTTCTTGACTGGGTGTATAGATACTGATTTTTTTTTTTTAAATTATTCACATATACTGTCAGTAAGAAAAGTTCCAACAAGATTTCTATAAAGGAAATGGCAAAAGGAGTAAAAGGCAGAAAAAAATATTAACTTATCTCTACTTTTAAATGTCTCCTAGATATCTTGGTATTTCACTGATGGGCGTAGGAGAGATAAGAGAATGCCCAGTTTCCACAGATAACTTTATCTGGTATAGTCCCCACAGTGATCTCAGAGCAGACAAGGAGAATAAACAATTGAACTAACAGGGCTCTTCCCTCTGCAGCTTCTTTAACTCCTGATGATCCATAATACTTCGGTGAGGATATAAGGTTTTTTTATTAATAAAAGTCTAAGGCAGTTTTGTGAATCAAAACCTAGGGGACTTTAGGCAGAATCACAAGAACCCAAATTAATTTCTGTATCAGATTTCATTACAGGAAAGCTTGGGGAATTTCCACAGTGAAAACTGAAGGAATGAGTCTGAGCAACTGCATAATATCAAAATGTCAGTAGAAGAGGTTTTAAAATACACCGTCAAAATTAATAGTAAATTCCTACATTCATGTGATGTTACCCAAAATTCTGAAGAAAAAAAACTGGTCTCCATATCAGAGGTACAAAAAGGGACAGAAGTGATGTCACTATTTAAAAAAGGCTCTGCAGGGGAGCTGGTCCCAAAAACTAGAGGCAAATTGCTCGAGTTCCACACCAACTGTGAATAAGAAAGTAATCAGTTTACATATAGATAAATTTGTTATAATGGTATGGTCAACAAAAGCTTTTCAGGAAGGAAGTCATACCATCAAAATTTATGAAGGTCTTAAAAGGGTGAACAGATAGAAAAGGACAGTGTCATTGATAAAGTTTACTTGCATATCCAAAAAGCTTTTTATGAAGTCTTACATCAAAAGATAAAATTCTCATGAGGAGTGGTAACTTGGTAAAAGACAGGAAGCAGAGAACTATATGACCAGTTTTCACAGTGGAGGGAAGTTTAGTGGAATCACACAGTGATGTATACTGAAACTATATTCACAAAATAGGATGAAAGCCTCAGTAAATAATGAAGTATGTTGATGTTATTAAATAATTCAAAGCAGCAAAAATGCAATTTGTCTGCAAAGAGTTTGGAAATATCGCATGATATTGAGTGACTGAAAAACAACAGGGCAAAGTAAATTTGATTCTTACAGTTGTGACATACCACGCACGAAGAAAACAGCGTCTATATGTGCACACATGCACACAGTGTGTTCTGGCTGAACTGGAGCCTCTCGGGAAAGACATGTTGTGTCATGTGGACAAGGCTCTGAACACATCCCTTCAGTGCCTATCATCTGCTAAAACAGCATATAAGCTGTTAGTAATTAGTAGGAAAGAAATCAAGGGCAAAAAAAAGAGAAAGCATAAATAAGTGTATTGTATAAATTGTATAAATATTTTGTGCTGCACCCACCACAATGAAGAGGAACTACTAGACTGAGACGAAGTGCAGAGCAGGAAACTGGGATGACTGGGGTCTAGATAAAGCTTCCATACAGGAAGAATAATGTCACATCTACATTAGAAGGTAATTGGGTGCTGAAGGGTGGACTGACAGATCAAAGCAGTTGCTGTTGAGAGCTCTGCTCCTGAAGGGAAATAATTTCAGGCCAGATTTAGTTCAGTCACCTGGGCTGAATGGCCTTCCCACACGTGGGGCCCAAAAGCTGACTGCAGAATCTGTCATGGGTTGGGCCCTTCTGCTTTTGGTAGGACTTGGAACATGTTTACAGCAACCCTGGAGCAGAGCTTCTATTCTGGCACAGCCAGAAGCAGCCAAGTAATGTACAGTACCTGAAAATAGTTGCTTCAGATCTCACTTTGAGTAAAAATGCTAATGTAGATGCAGAGTGGTTGGGTTATTGTTTGTGTGGGGGTTTGGGTTTTTTTAATTGCATAGGATTTTCTTGTTCAAGCCAGAAGAAAGGTGGTTGGAAAAGGCTATAATAGAGGTCTATAAAATTAAAGATTACTTAGGTAAAGTAAACAAGGAACAACAATTCCCTCTATCTTCTATTATAAGAAGTAAAGATACCTAATGAAATTATCAGGCAACAGGCTTAAAGCAAAAGGAAGTACTTTTTTACACACTGCATAATGAAATTGTGGAACACATTACCCAGGATGCTTGCAAGGCCAAAACCATAAATGAGTTCAAAAAGGAATTATACAAATTAATGGAAGAAAGGTCCATGATGGGTTAAACCTGATAATGTAGATGCAATTTTACAGGTCAGGAAGAGTCTCAGATTTTCTGAAGCTACAGCCACTGGGTATACTCCTTATTCTTCCTCTTCTACCTGCCACAGTCAGAGCCATGATGTGTGCTCTGGCCTTATTTTCTTCTCAGGAAACTATATCTCAAGGTTGCTGTGAGCCTGGACAACCCAGTCTGCAAAGTTTAAGCACAAAAATATTATCAGATTTAACCCCTCACACATTTGTGGTCTTTTGATGGCAATTCAGCTCTCCATTTTGGCACCGTCTGATTTTAAGCTCTCTGATTATCACGAATGCATTATGCAACAACTCCTGTGAACACATTCGTAGGGACTAGCTCAGGCTGCATTCACCTTGTCTGGGACACCTTTCAGATACCTCAGTTCCGCTGAACTTCCTGGGCCTGAGGAGCAGTCTGAGAAGAGTGAACAGAGGAAAGGTGGTAACAAGCACCTTGGCTGTTCAGTAGCAAGTTTTGTAGCCAGAAGAGCATCTACAGAGTGGAATTAATGGTGCTGAGCATTCTGTATCTGTACTATATGTCTTTGTGTGGGGTTTAATTTAAACTAGCTTCAGTTTGATGTGAATAAGAATATGAATACTGAGGGCAGTTGGATCACACTAAGTGCATTTCCGGAGCTCATGCTGCAACTGAGTTTCATCCAAATGGCATCCAGTTTGCACACTCCAAGACCATTCCACAGTAAGAGCCAAAACATGGTGTGGGAGCAGTCAGGAGATTTATTGCACCTTTTATTGCAGAAATGCATGCCAGATCCAAACTCAAATGCTAATCTGGTGCCCCCACTGACTACTGGAAGAAGGCTTTGTAAGGGGTTATTGTCAGTGTGCCACAGGGTAAGAGTTTAACCTACTGTGAACAATTAAAGTTCTCCAGATTATTTCCCTTCTCCTTTCCCCTCCCTACAATTTACATTCTGATTGTGTCAATCCATTTATTTAGCAGTTAATTCATTGCTTGTAAGTCAAAAATATGGCTCATTGAGCTTACAGACAATGTCATTTATTTTCCCTTCTTTTTTTAAGCAAGATCTTGAACTGTTTCATCTTCTTTTCAAATAAAGCTTCCTAGACACCATCAACAAGTTATATGTGATGGGGGCACACTCATGAGGTTGCATGCTGCCATGACCACAACATGCAGCTCTCAACATCCTTTGTGCTAGACCCATAAGGCCCTGGAAACAAAATGCTTTTATATCTTTGCATTCAGAAGGTTGGCCCTGTCATGCAAGCTACTATATCCATATACTGCACAGGAATGTGTCTGCTTTCCAGAGCTGGGAAGGTGTGGTGAGAGAGACTGAGCAGCCAGAGTGGAAATTTACCATATTCACTTTAAGGGCCAGCATGTTTGCACTTGACAAAATTTGAACTGGGTTTCTGTGGACAACACTCTCACTGGCAATGCTCGTTACCAACAGCAAACCTCAACAGACGCTGACAAACCACTGGGAATCTGCCTTAATTTCAGGAGAGGTAAGTTAATGACATCAAGTTTTAGTCCTTATACCAGCAGCATTTTCTCTTTTTTGCATGCACAGGCCAATACAATAAACTCTGCCCCAAGCTAGTCTTAGAAACATTAAAAAAAAAACCAAAAAAAAACCTCCCAACCAAACAAAAACACAACTCAACAAACAAAAAGCCAAAAAAAAACCCAACCAACCAACCAACCAACCAACCAACCAACCAACAAAAAAACCCACCACAACTCCAAATAGGAAAGCAAAATAAATGCCAGACTGACATAATGTCTACATTTGATTATAAGGGCAATATAGACCAATTACCTGTGTATTTATTTTTCACTGAAGAAGGCACAAGAAAAGCAGATATCCTTGTAAAGAAAGCATCCATAAACTCTTGGTTTGCAATATTTAATATTTCCTAGAGAGGGTAAGATGTGATCAGCATGCCCATATGACATAAACAGTGGTGGGAATTACAGTTCTGTAATTTAGTTCAAATGAGCCTAGATCAGAGGCAACTGACAGGCTGATGAGCTGCAGTTCACAGGGTAGAAGTCAGACAACCAATGGGATTTAATAAAATAATTCCAAAAAAGAGTCCTTAACCTTGCTATGCCTCCTCTTCATCTGAATGAAAACACATTCATTTACTGAATTAAACCAATGAGCACATCTCATTGGTGACATGCACCATCATTCCTAATAGTTCCTCAGCAGTGCACCAGGATATGGAAGCTGAAGTCCAGGAGAGGGAAGTTACTAATGTTTGTGTGCTAGAAGCATGTTAAGAGTGCATCTTTCCTCCCTCTGAATGCTGAATTTTCTTTTAAGCTGCCAGTAGGTGAATTAAATGACATTGCAACTACATTCTTGGGAAGACAAAAAACATTATCTCTCTTAGCTTAAAAGTCATCACAGTTCTACTAAAATTTTTGCAACAAACAAAAAATAAAATCATTTTCTGTTTTAGTAATAATTTAAAGTGATGATTGAATCTAATTAGAATTTTTCCTCACAGCTATGTGCCCAAGTTTCTTATGTTCACAGTAGTTCATACTATGACATCAAACTAAAATTCAGTAAAACTAAAGTGGTGGAGCTCAGGTGCAACTACTCTTTGCTATTTAAAAAAAAAATCCAACTATCAATGATACCCATGGAAAAAACTGTTGTGGTTTAACAAAAGGGTTGTTTCTCAAACTATTTCTCAGGAGGTGCATTGCATTGCAGCTTGACAGCTTCTAGGATAATAAGTAACATTAAAACTGGCTCATCCAACAGGACTTCAGAGCAAGTAAGGGTATACTCATATCATTCAGGCACTGAGGGCAGGAGCTTTCTCCCAAGGTAAAGTGTCCCACGGTGATTTCACTTGCAGCTGAAGGCTGGATGTTTCTTGATGTGGAGGGCAGCAGTTTAACAGTGCACAGGGCTTACAATACTACATGAATATGTAGTATTTTTACAGTATGTACAGTATGTTTACAGCACTACACTAATATCCAGGTCACATATATGAGAGTTGTGAAGGTGAAAATGTGAATACAGCTGTGGTAAAACAGTCAGATCCTTAGGATGTTGTGATGTTAAATTGCCATCAAGAATGAAAGCTGCCGCACTGAGACCAGGTTAGGGTATATCTTCTTCCACAATTTGCTTTCTTCTTTTTCAACTCCTCTCTACCCCAAACCTGCACCTTAACTGAAGGTCGGGTATTGAATCTGCTCTGTGTTCAGTCTCCTTTTGGAAGTAAATTCTCTTCTGCATCTTGTCTTAGCAGATGGCGCCATCCTAAATACCTTCAGCTTCATTAACATTATCTCCTTTCTCTTGTTACAGCCTGGTCATAAATGTTCACAACAGTGCACTACAAAAAGGTTGAATTTAAATGACATTCTGAAGCTATGATATATGATCACTGATCCCACACTATGTGTTTTTCTACAAATAGCCTTGCAAATAGCCCCAGTGTTAAACATAAACCTTTATATCAGAGCACTGTGTTCAGCAATTCCTCAAGGAAGAAAAGGCCACAAAAAAATGTTACAGAAGTAATGGAATATCCAGGGTCTGACCTGGAGAAAACATCCATTTGTGAGATTTGCTTAATTGTATGTTGCAAGTAATAGGAAATGATGGCACATACTCTTCCTCTCATTTCTACATGCAAGTGCCCTCATGGAGACAAGTAAGTAAAATGGGGACTTACTGAAAACCAAATGCTTCAAGGACAGTTATCAGTGCTATAGTGTACTCGACTTCCTGTGCAGCTAGATAATTATATGTTGTCAAAATACAACTTTTTTTTGCTGTAAATCCTATGGATCTTTTAAAATTTAAAAAGAGCAAAGAGATTATTTAAATATATTCTTTTTGTACATCTGACCAATTAAGCTCTTATTATAAACTTAACTTTTAAGTAGCATCTAAAAAAAGGAAACAAACAATTAGACCAAAAGATACCTCATCAGGATTCACATGCAAGCTGACATGGTAGGAAGCTGACAGAGACTGAATTTCTAAAACCCAAGTTGTATTCACAACTGTATTCAAAGCTGGCTGGAAGGAAATATTTCTCTGCCTTCTTTAGAAGATCAGCTCATGACAAATCCAAAGAGAAATGAACCTAGCAAGCTTGCTTCCTTTCTCATTTCTTATTTTTCATAATTGACTTCCATTAGATTGGATTATAAAGTGTACTCAAATTACTGACTCACCAATCCCAAGAAGGCAAGTCTTTAAAGTAATGAGATTAACAACTGTTGATCAAAGAAAATTGCCATAGATGCAAGGCTCTGCTTTTGTTGGTAAAATGCGTTGTTAGAGATCTGGCTGGACGGGGTAGTTCATGCTGGCCACCACAGACAGCTGCACATGGGAAGGATTGCTCCTAAAACAACAGAGAGCCCTGCCCACAGGAGATAACCCCTAGTGGAAGTTCAAAGGTTTCTTCATCTCTCTTTTCAGGGATACTAAAAAATACTAGGAAATGAACTTTCCATCATAAGCACACTCATCCCAGTGTCCTTTATTATTCCAGAAGCTCTAGGAAGGTCTTTGAACCTGCCAGAAAGTTCTATGAATATGGGGGAATGAAAGGAAATTGCCTTTGGAGGCTGTCATCCTTCCCTGAGTTTCTGTCAAACATGCTACAGTGAATGTGTCAGAGCATCCTCTGGAAAGGCTGGACCAGTTTGGATGTCTCCAGAGGAAAAGAAACATCTTCCCACCATTTTCAGGGCAAAAGCCAACATTTCATTTAAGTGTAAGAAAAAGAAGAGGATCAAGGTGGAATGGGTTCTCTTGGGGACAGTGAGTTGGGGGGAAGTGAGCAATAAAAAAAGCAGCCAGGCAAGATTAATTTGAACCCCTTTAGCTGGATGGTGATTAGATTGAATGCATTCTATCCACTTGGGCAAGAAGGCAATTTGTTGCTCCACATGGCTATTAGCAGGATAGATTAGCTTCATGGAAATAGAGGCTCTAAGGTTTGGGATAATCGTTCCTGAAGGAGAAAAATGAATACAGATAAACTTTAATACAGCTTTCCTTTTTCCATTTCTTCCCATAGAAAGCTAGGCTGGCATATTATACAGACTGTGCTTCTAGAACAGAGAAAAGCAAGGATGTTTTCCCTCAGTCCTACTTATACCCATCCACTTTGAGATCCCTCTGTGAAAAAAAAAAGTAATAGAAAACACAGTTTGAACAGAAACAGATTAAAAGGCCGTCTCTGCTCTCTTGGTGATTGTTTTACACTCAGTCTGCTCTGACCTTTGCTGATGGGACTCCTCACCAACACATACCTGGGAGCAGACTCTGCTAAGTACTGTAAGTGTTCACAGTGTGATGCTGGTAAGGAGGTTGCAGGACCCCATTAGAAAGCACCCCATGAAGCAGAGCCTCAGGTGGCTGAATTGCCCTTGCCACCATCACATTTCCCTGTCGCTCAAAGGCCAGTGTCTGTTCTGCTTTCAATGTACATCAAAATTTCCCTGTTCTGAAGAAACAGAAAATGCTTTGGGGGCAGACTGTATCCAGAACTCCTCTGCAAGTATATTTGATGAAGAAAGAAGGCAAATTAATGACACTGTCTTTCCCATCACATCTATGCAGGCTGTATAAACCACAGGAAGAGTGGCAGCTCTCAGTAAACAGTACACCACAGAGACACTTACTTTATCATGGCTCCCTCACAACCCGTGGAGCTGAGAATGAAGAACACTTATCTCCAGATCTTGGACTGAAACTTAACTGAGTGCGAATCAAAACATTAATGAAGTTCAAAAGTGGAGGATGGTTCTTATTATCACTAGGTTCTCATTTTTGTCCTCTTGATTTCCATCCAAACAAACATTTTTTAAAAATCAGAATACCTCCTGAAGTGAGCAATGTTGGGAATATTGGGAATATAAACGAGTGACACCAAAACCTTTTTCTCAGACCCATGCTGTTCAAATAATTTGAATTTCTTTCAAATATGCAGTTAAAAAGCAAAATTCACTCTCTGCTCACACTACGCAAATGGATCAAACTTAGATTATCTTTATAAGAAATATGTGCAAATGATATTCACACAGCTTGTTCCTCCACTGAGATCAGTGGTGTTGGTACAGAGTGGAGGCAGATACCACTGCCAAGAAGCAAGAGTGGTCTTGACCCTCTCTGAAACATGCTACATCCCATCCTGGAACTGAGACTTCTGGCTGGATAGGGCTTTCTATTTCTATTAGGCTAATTTCCATTGTAATGCAGCCTCCTTATCTTATGTAGGGCACAGAGAGTGACCTGAACCCAAAGGCAAGGGTGCACCTAACTGGGTTGTTACAAGGGAGGCACTGGGTAGCCCCTTTTCTATCCAGTTCTCCTCTGCAAATCACAGGCACTGAGAATCTTTCACAAAGAAAAACTATTTTTCTGTCACATTTGGAGCTATTTTCACATCACCATTCTTCCCTTGATCAAGCTACTCTTTGCTATTAAAAAGATTTGAAAAGGCTTCAGGCTGTACAATTTTATATGTTTTAGCACAGCATGTTCATGAAAGAAGCGACTTGAAGCAGGTGTGATTTCAGGATATGTCAGTTGACCTTAAAAGTAACCATGAATTTTAGCACAGTGATTTCCACAGGCAAATAACCACATCTATCTGCATTCATGTCAAGAGAAAGATTAGAACTAGAATCTCCAAATGTCAAGCTCATGAAAGTAATAAAAAAGAAAAAAAAAAAAAAAAGGCACATCAAGAGCAATAGAAGAATCTCCCACTCCTGACCCCATCAGAAGAGGTGAACTCCAACAGGCAAAAGGAAATATAATGACAGTGCCAATGAAGCAGTTGTGCAGCTTCAGTTGCAAGGTTATCACTAGGATATCACTAGGATACCTCATTAGGAACTCACATCTAACGGGACTTCTGGGCTGAAAGCTCAAAGGAATTTTTGTGCAGTACTTATATTGAGATTTGCACATCTTCACACTTAGACCTGGGCTTGACTTTAGCACACACAAGACCTTAGCAGAGAGATGAAGAAGAAAGCTTAGCTATTCGAGTAGTAAAGCTTGGTTTGCCAGAGAGAGGGTACAGATTGCATTTTCACCCTTTGTATGATTCCTGCCCTCTGTCTTTTAACCCAATAGAATGTCTTGGCCATAACAACAAAAAAATCCAAGTATAAAAAAGTTTCATAGCAGATGTGGAAACAAAGGAATTTTTTTTTTCCGAAGAACTGAAAATGAGGCCTGTGTACTGCTGAGGGAGAGAAACTAGATCAGGAATTCCAGCAGTGGGAGGAAAGGTCTACACATAGACCTGCAGAAAGTTGGAGAGATGCTTTGGAAACATAAATACCACATTGCTGCCATATCAGCCAGCCATAGCAACATCCCTATAGATGGGACTAGTCATCAGGTAGGTCCAGTTAGGCTTGATTTCCTGTTCCATAGTGAAGCTTTCTAAAAAATTTGCTGAATACTCAGCAAAAGGCAGGAAAATGCACCTGCAATGAACCATTTCTTGCCAGAAACTCAGTGTGCACTTTTTAAATCACAAGCCCTCACTATGGTCAATGTGTACACTCTCCAGGAGTCTGGCCTTAGCTCATAGCCAGGGCAGAGGGCAAACAATAGAATAAAGCTAAGAAGAATCCTCCCAAAGAGGACAAAACTGAAAAAAAACCCACCAGCTCAACAGATTCCAAATGCATCTTTACTTTTACATTATTACCTGTCTCCATGAGGATGTGGCCAAGGAAATTTACAAAAAATGTCTCTGAGTATCGACTTAGTGGTGAGGATGTAACTGTAGTCAGGGCATGGCCTCAGCAGTTTCAGCGCCTCTTTTAGGCAGTCTGAACACAAAGTCCTGAATCAGCCTCAGGACTGAGCCTTACACTGAACCTCGTGTGCCTGCTAGCACCACTGCCTCTGAGTTCTCCTCCCAAAATACTACAAGGTCAAAGTACAAGAGAACTCAGCTCAAAAACTGTTGTGGAGTGATGTGTGGGAAGTGAAAGCCTTCTGAAAACTGCAATTTCCTTCAATGATTTTGGTGCTATTATATGCTCAGTTTCTGCCAGAAATTTGTGTTCTGGCAAGCTTCTAGCTAGCGGCATGAAAAGGGGGGAAGACATTTCTTTTAAGGCTTTGTTTCCTGAATTATGCACCACTGAAGAACCTTGTGACAAATTATTTTGCAGAGTGCGTTAAATAATATAAAAAGGGGGTTCCAACCCATGATCACAGATAGTTATGTTAAGAGCAGCTTAACAAGCAACTCTTTCTCAATCTTGCTACTGTTAATTCCCCATGTGCATTTAACCTCCCTATGGTGGAGAGGCAAAATGTGCCATTTAGACCTTTGCTGTAACTTAGGGTGTCGAGGAAGCCCCAGTTTTGTGAAGAGAGCTGGCACTTTTATGGAGAATTCACTTGAAAAACATTTGACATGGCATATTGTGTGCCAGCACAATTTCTATTATGAAGCAAGAGAAGACAGAAAAGGAAAAAAAAGGGAAAACCCATCCCTGACCTGGAATTTTTGGTGAACGCTGAAGTAACAAATAGGGCACACATGTTGCTTTAAGCAGTGAACAGAGGATATGAAAGAGAAACTGGAGCTGCTGGGGTAGCTGAGGGGAAGAAGGAAGGACAAAGGAGTTTCCACAGGAGAAGGCTGTAAGGACACAGGGCACAAATCCATAAAGACACAGGCTTCACTGATTCCTACACTCATAAAGCAACTTGTTTTTCAAGGGGGAAGCCATTTCACTATTAGGACCCATTGTGCTATTTTGAACAAGAAACCTATTTTTCATTACCAGGAACCAACATTAGCCCTCTTCATGTCTGTCAGACTCAATCTCAGATGTCTGGCAATTACTTGAAATTGAACTCAAAACAATACTGAGGTTTTATTGATAGCTTCTCATCAGTTGCTTGCTGTTTCTTGCCTTTCAACCAATAGCCTGGAGAGCATCCAATTCTCCTACACCATGCCCAACAGGGTCAAATTTCAGCGAGGTTATTGATTGGGACTTGACATTTAAGGAACATACGACTACTGTGGCATGAACAGCTTTTTACCAGCTCATAAATATTGCTAGGTTGAAACATCCCCTTTCTCATGCTGAAAATTGAAACGTTATTTCCTTGTTTCTCTTCTGGCTCAGCATTTTAATACTGTAATTTGCAGTTTCCCTAGATTTCCAAACTGTGCAGGGATAAATGCTGCTGCGAGAGTTATTTCAGGTAGCCAATCCTGGAGCCTCTGCCAGCTGGACTGAACAAAATCAGTCAAATCTTGTCTAGCAAGAATTTCAAAGAGAAGAAGCAATAGATATGTCAATACTTCATGGATTTTTTAAATGAAATCTCTTGGCAACAGAAAAACTATTGGGGTTTTTTTTGTTATTGTTATTTTGATCAGACTCTGGCCTTTTACTTGCTGGGAGGGATGGAGGGATTCTGTCAAGAGAAGGTCAACATCTTGAAGATGTGACTTGTTTATAGTGAAATTGGCCTTTGCAAGGCTAAACCAGTGCTATTGTATGCGCCTGATTCCCACTTTTTAGGACCCCACTTTGAATCAAATGCTAAAGCTAACGGTCTGTTGACTGATGTGTTAAACTCTAAATTTCCCAGTGACTTGGAAATTATCTGCCTCCTTAAAAAGTAGACACTAACCGAAAAGAGCAAAAACCACATGGGTTTCACACACTTGTTTTTGTCTAAAATTCAACTGTAAGACTTCACTCACTATTAATCTGAGATGAAGTCCAGGACAGCCCCAAAGACAATGTCACAGAAGAGGGCAGGACTACTGGAGACCTCTTGGCTCCAGCCTTAAGCAGAAGTTAACAGTGATTCTGAACAAATTAAAATGGTTTTATAATTGTTTCTAGAGGGTTTATTAATTACTGCAATATAAGGCAAATATAAGGCTTTGCAACCTCTTTCACACACATCTCATCAAATTCATTTCGTAGCAGAGACCCCTGGACTGAACAGGCCCATTGGGTTAATATTTTCATGACATCTGTTTAAAGGCTGAGGTTCAGCTGTAGTGCATTAAATAATCAACACATTTTGTCACCTGGTTTGCCATGATATATTACTGAGACACAGCTTGCCTCTGCACTTTATGTCCTTACAGCTGAAATTTTGTTCCCCTTATAGAAGCTCGCTCTCTCTCTCTCTCCATTAAAGCTCATAAGTTGCATTCTTCTAAGATGCAGTAAAAGGAAAACTGGTTAGAAGGACATCACATCTTCCATCACAGAATGTATTTTGTTTTTAAAAAATCCACAGAAAATCCAATCACATTAATATTTTGGCATTTTTGTGTATTTTTTTCAATTATGATAGAACACATAATTTTTATTCCAAGAATATATCTATTATTCCAAGAATATAAAAATACTTCATTTGGAGATTATTTTTCACTCTGTGTTACTGTATAGGATGTGTTATTTTCCTTATTCATTAAAAAATCCAAATATCAAGCACCTATTGACTTCTATCATCTTGATATTAAAAGATATAAATATTTCTACTTAGAAAAATAATGGAAAATTTATATAATAAATACTTTTAAAATAAGATTCAGCACCTCAGTCAAGTAGAAACAAAACATTTTGATGTTTTCTATTTGCTATTTTCACAGCACTGGTTCCCTGAAAATTTCAAAATCTTGATTTGGAATTCAGATTCAGAAACTTGATCAGTTTGAAAAGTTCACCATTCCCTGAGGAAAAGGGATTGTCTGCTGCATGCGGGTGTAGCTGTGCCCTCTGCACAGAAAACTCCAACACAAGAGAGATGTCACAGCCAGGTAAGAAAGCTGATGACAGGAGTGGCACTGCCCAGAAGGCTGGAAGTTTAGCTGGACCCCAACACTAACAGTCGATGTGTGATATCCACAACTATTATAAATGAGCCCTATAACCTTTAATCAGTGATGTGAATTCCAAAATGAGAAAAAAAAAATTAATCAACCGTGAAAATAAGTAAATGAACACCAACCATGAAAAAACCCTCAAGTTCACTGCAGTGCTAAATGTTTGGGGTTTTTTTATTTTAGCAGTGTAGCTATGTGTTAATTATACATATTGCTAAAAATTTCACTGTGTAGTGGAGCAAGTACACAATTTTATTTTAGAAAAGTATTACTAAAAGCAGCAGTCTGACTCAGTTGAACTGGAGCTGAGATTTGGAGGGACCTGCAGTGTTATCACTTAACTCGGATGATTTGTGTACCAGCCAGGTGAGAACTAGCAAGATCTGTATGTAGGCAGTCAATTCTGAGACATTCGGTTTCACATAAACTTATTTTTTTTCAGATGCTTTTCTCACTCTTCGTAGGGTAGCAGAAGGTCCTTGTGGGAAACTAGAAGGACAGGGACTGCTCAAAAGCCAGTATAGCAGTTCAATTTCCAGCTCTTCATTTTGGTCAGAAGGAGGAAAAGAATGGATGTCCTCAGCCATGCTGCCAAGGGCTGGTGGATGGGGCGGCAGCTGAAGTGGAAAGAAAAGGAAAGCTGACCAATCCTCAAACTACCCTGACCCCCAAAGCCAGTGAGCTGCTTCGTGGGCGACTTCATAACTAAGACATGAATGATCCAAAAAGCCTTTAAAGATTGTCTCCCACTTGTTTTGCTTGTTCATGAGAATATGTTGCTCCTGGGAAGTGATGTGGCCAGCATGTTGTGAGTCATGAATTGCACTGATTGCAAGCACAGCTGGGAATCCTCTTCAGCCATTCCCAATTGCTTCCTTTCTCTAGCCTATTTTATCGTTTGATTTTTTACTGGCAGAATAAAAAAGTTACATTAAAAATAGGGCTTTGTTGCTTTTTCTGGCCCCAGCACTTCTTGGCAGCTGATTTCACTCTCTCTCTTTCCCTTTCTTTTAATTTTTTTAAAACTTCATTTATTTAGAGAGCATCAGACCACCCTTCTCTGTCCAGAAAGTCTCTGCTCTCACTGGTCTGGTGACTTTCTGTGGCAATTCTTGTTTGCAGCAGGTTGCCCTGGTATCACACCCCCTTCTCCGTTTCCATTCCGCCTCCTGCCATGCTCTTGCACAACCACCCATTTTCTGTACGGCCTTGACTCTGGAAATATCTTTAGTTAAACCCTATTATTGGCTTTCCAGCAGAACTGGTAGCTGAAACCCTGGCACTGTGACTCAGTAAAACCTTTTTGTGTTCTTCTCTGCTCTTTTCTCTTACAAGAGCCCAGAAATTTTCGCTGCAGGCTTATAATTGTGCTGCCATTACAGGATAGGTCTTTTAAGCCAATCATCTTAAATGCCCATCTTTCTGTGGTCGGCAATATTTTGTGTCAGAAAAAGCAAATCTCCCTCTCTCCTTGCTGTGCAGACATCCCGATGCAGAAATTAGGCTGTGAAAAATCTATCTCCTCACAATCCAAAATAAGAAATGAGCCTCACATCAAAGTCAGTGAAAAGTCTCCCACGGGCTTCAAATGGCTTTGAGTCAGTTACTGAGGGTGAAGCTGAGGTCTCTGCACCATTCAAGTTCCTCTATAAACAAGATATCATCTATATATTGACGAGAATAGGTATTATTCATTATCAGAAGAGTAGTAGCAACTTCGGAAAACTTTTCCTTATTCTGGGAACTGCTTGGCAACAAGGGATTGGGACACAGAGACCTGCTGCCTTTCCCTCTCCCTCACACGTACCCGGCAGCTGCCTCTGGCATGAGGAGCCCTGTGCTAAGCACTGCCTTTCAGCTCCACAGTTATTTTGCCTGCAGCCCAAGCAATATTTGACACATATTGTATCTTGTTTCTGCTGGGTCAGCAGTGTTTGTGTAAACATGTTAGCTCATCCAGGCATGAAACTCACAATTGTTTTCCCACTTGCAAAACAAACCACGTCCAATAAACCCAGGGGATGGGGCGGTTATTCAGATTTTTTCTAAAGCTGCTCAACATGAGAGAAGTGGTTAATAAAGTTACTACTCTCCTTGGCGATCCATCAGCTGCCTCTGATATATGAAGTGTTGCTGACATGGCAGGAATGATGACATTGCCTTTCAGCAGCCCCATCCCCTTCCCTCTGAGGGGACTGAGCAGGTTGAGAAGACTGATAGGTTGTCTCTCCTGATGATAACAGGGCTCTGGCTCCCTTTCTCTTCAGTGCACAGCAGAGGAAATAAAGCACAAGAGCATCGCCTACAAATCCTGCTTAGCTGGGACTGGCTGCTGGATCCCAGGCTTGGATGCTGTAGGGAGATCTCTGTGGGAGCACACAGAGATGAGGTTAGGCGGATAGCTGGAAGCAAGCTGGGGAAGAAGGAGCAAAAGGTCTCTCAGCTTGGGGAATGTGCACAAAACCAACCTGTTAGTTCACGCAGATCTGTTATCTAGACATATTCCATTTCTGAATATTGAGGGATAGGAAACAGCAGGAGCACCCAGGAGACACATTTACCATTCTCTGTATTTATCTTAGATACACCACAGCAGACAGAGCATCTCAAGATGCCTTTTAGCCCTGCAGGCAATGCGAGCATGGCAGCCTGAATTCATCCCACCTGCCTGAGCAGGGAACTGATTTGGGAAAAACTGAGACAGACAGATAGACAGACCACATGAGCTGGGCAAACACAGGGCAGGAAGAGGTGCCCTCTGCCAGTACCTTCTGCTCCACAAACTGGCTGAAGTCAGGCAGGACGTTCCTGAGAGGATAGGCCTACGTTTTGTCCTCTGCACCAACTTCTTTGCTCCTGGATTCAGTTGTAGTTGTCACTGTCACTGATCACGTGAGGTCTCACACAGACTTTGTTGAGGGCAGTAGCTGAGACTAGCCGAGGTGCTGCTGGCAGCATTCCCTTCTGTGCCCCACCTCTCTCATGGTTTGTGGTGGGAGGCTGCTGCTGATGCAGCTCGCCTAATCTCCTACCTGTTGTTACTCACAGACCTGTCTGCACATCTTCAAATTGTTTTGTAAAACAAACAAAATCCCAAACCTTCGCAAAGTATCTCTGTTAAAGAGACGTGGTCTTTGTGCAGGTTCATCCAGGTTACATGTCCCTGCAAGTGCTGCCACTTGCTGTAAGTCTGCTGCTTCTGAAAGCCTATGGAAAAGATTCATCCTATGCCCAGTAGAATTTAGGATGCATTAACTTGGGTCTGTGTTTTGGAGAAATAGGGAAACCTTTATCTTCTGAAAATTGCTCCTTTTGTTAAATCTCTTTTTTGATATTAATGTATATTCTTTCTTATATCTCTTTTTTATATCAATTAATATCTTCATATTTGAGCCAAGAATATTGAATGAATACCTTTCACCAAATCAATATGAAATAACATCTTAATAAGATCTATTGGGCCTTTTCCATTTAAGCTCTGATACTATGAACCAAAGAGTGTTAAACGGCCTGTTTAAATACAATCCTACATTATACATAATTCCTCAGGGACGGAGACAGAGCCTGGACCTAGCTGTTCTTTACTATCAGAAAACACAGCCCTAGGGTCTGGCTGAAAGGGGGAAGGAATAATACTGAACTGTGACAATGTTGTGTACAGGCAAGCCACGGGTTTCAGGAACATTTACTTTGCCTTTATCTTCCCAAAGTAAACCATATTGTACCCAGTCTGTAGACCTCATGCTCCAAAAATGGAAGGATAAAAAAATTTGAAATCAGCTTTGTCCTGGGAAAGAGTTGTTTTGAATTAATTCCTGATTTTATTAGGTGTTATTATTTATATGTCTGAATCCGCAAAGTATGTAATTTCCAAAGTGGGTGAGTTTGGTCCATGGCAAGGGACTGAAACTCAGATTAAATACAAAAGCAAATTGAAGTCTTCTAAGTTACTCTATGAAGCTTTATACATGTTGGACAGCAACAGAACTAGCAGTTCTGGATAACAGCACTGTATCTGGACTGAATTTGACATATTATAAAGTTGTTATTCAGATGTCTAGGGTAGTAAAGTCCATCTGAACAAATCATCATCTCCATCTTAGGATCGTGAAGTAGTGTGAAAAAATATGAGGATTTGTATTGATTTTAATGAGATTCAGGGGTTAACCCACAGGGGTTTTTTGCTGACTGAAAGATACATGTTGTATTTAAATGACTTTACAGCAATGAGTAATAGTTTTCCCAGTGAATCTGCTAAAAATACACCAATGTGATTTTAAGAAAATAAATGCTAAGTTGACCCAGCACATAAAGTATGTTCCCTCTTCTCCTGGAAAGTGGTCTGGAGTCTGAATGCCTGAAGGGGACTAAAATGGGCCTAAAAAAAAGCTGGTTTAAAGCTCTTTATACAATCGGTGTAAGAATGGTGCAGTGCTACTGAGAATCACATCCCCTCCATTTGACAATCAGATAATTGTTGAATACTCTGTGGTGCATTTTTCTTCTAACTCCTGACTTGTTGATTGAATCTTCCTGGAAAGCCACTGTACAGAATTATCCTGCTGCATGAGGTAAGTTTTACTTTGGGGTCTCAAGGCATGCTTCAGAAATGGCAGGGGGTTGAGCTTCATGGGTTCAGCCTCTTATAGCAAGCTGCTGGAGAAGAGAAACACATTTCAGACAAGTGCTAAATCCCAGATAAAGGTGCACAATCTTCCATGATTCTGGTCTTCTTTTAGCCTCAGGATCAACTTCTGCTTTTAGAAACACTAACAGTTAAATCCTATTGAGTCTTGGATGAGCATTTACAAGAAGCGAGCATTTGTCCTCAAATACCAAAGGCTTTTGAAAAGCTCTGTCACTTCTCTCAGATGATGGAAAACAGCATTTGTGGAAGAAATACTATTCTCTAATGACTGCCTGCTTTAATACAGAGCACACCAGAGGCTAAATAAACTGAATGGGTTAAGCCAAATGTGCATACAGTTCACATAGGCCTTGCTCAGGCTAATGGATCATTGTTATGCCAGGATATAATGGATAGATTGGCAAGTGTCTGTCCCTTGCTTGTTTGATGCAATCTCTGGATGAGCATGTAAGGCCACATTTGCTTGCTTTCCATAGTATTCTTTCTTACAGTCAAAACTTAATTCGTATTCTCAGAATGGTATAAAAAGTTCCAGAAATAATTCAAAGTAATTAAAAATAAAAGGGCAGAAATCTGGTGCCAGGGAGGGGAGCATTTTCTCTTTTAGCCTCTGTTTGTGGATCCCATTGTGCCAAGACAGAAAACAGTGAGATGTTCAAATATTAATAAAGTGGTAGCACAGCCAAATTAAAATGCCCCAATTCTCATAAGTAATGTTTCCAGCAGAGCACAAAAGAATAATCAAGCCCCCAAACTAGTGAAGGAGAATTTATGACCCACCATCTGAGCTGCCAAGAACTCCCTACATGCCGGCACTGAGGATGGCATGGAATTGCTCTGCCTCTAAAACTTTACCCAGCTCTGTGCTACAGAACAATCCAGTGCCATGGAAAGTCTTCTGCTCATTTCTTGAGGCAGTCAGTCCCTGCTTAGCACGTGCCTCCATACCAGCACAAAGACAAGCAGCATGGCCTTCTTTGAAGCAGCAACTCTCGCAATATGTGGAGTGGCTCAAGTTGTGCTCAATGTGCAATCCCACATTACAATGCAGGGAAAACCATCGAGTCCTGGGGCCATCAAAAGTGAAGCTGGACACTGAAATTAGTGCATCAGCAGGCGAAAGTGGGATTTGATATTGCTATTTATTTTATTTTATTTTATTTCATTTCATTTCATTTCATTTCATTTCATTTCATTTCATTTCTTTTATTTTATTTTATTTTACGTTAACAGCAGATTCAAGAGACTTTAAATTTCTTGAAGGTGCTATTCAAGCAAACCAGCCAGATGGAAGAGCTTAGATACCGACCCATGCATGTCATGTGAACTCATCCTATGTGCCGTACACAATGCCCTACATCTTGACTGGCGTTTTCCTAAATAGTTCAGGCTGGACTTGAAACCTATGTGCTCTGATATTATAAAGAATTTTGTGAGTTTTAGCATGAAGTGATGAAGAAACTCCAAACACTCTCTTTCTAATACGGCTCTTCTCTGTGCTACATTTCTCTCCCTTATACACATTTGGACACTAAGACAAACTGAGCTAACAGGGAGGCATCAGGGTCATCTTATTCCACAGCTCTAATGAATTTGAAACATAACAGTTTTCTTTACATGCCTTTCCTCTGTCATGCATTCTGGCTCACCTTAACTTCTCTGAGTGGCATATCAAATTTTTATTTAAGTGTATTTTCTTATTGCATTCAATAGTCAGACAAACCCATCTCTGTGTAGATGTTTTTCCATTCCAAAACCTGTAGTACATACTTTTCAGCTGTGATTTTGGTCCAGTCCTTGATGAGATATGGAAACGTTTCCTGATATCAAGCATCCTAATGAAAATTTTGAAAGGCAGCACCTGTCATTTTATCCTTAATCTACCCATGAGAGACTTCTCTACCAAAGATCTCATGTCTCTGACTCAGGTAGAGTTAGCCTTTTGCCAGAATTTTTTCTAGTGCTAAAGATACATATTGTCCCTCACTTTTCTTCTTGCATTGTTAACACATTTATAAACTGTATTTCTCTACACTTCTCTGTCTCTTCATATAGAAAAGGGAGATTTGAAATAATTAAATGAAGTGGATGTAAATCAGTTTCTAGAAATTTAGATTTAGACTTTTCTGCTCCCCCTTACCGATCACTGGTAGTGACCACTTTCTACAGGTGAAGATTGAAGACAAATGTCTTTGAGAGTGCCCCTCTTTCAGGGTTTAAATGTACAGCTCTTACATGCATCCCCGCCATGCAAAGTAGTAGGATACTGCTGCACACAGTCCCAGGAAGACTCACTGCTGACTAAACTGTTTGTACCTGTGCTCTCCATGTCAGGTATTTATCTTCTGCTCATTGTGCTGGAGTCTACCACAAGCTTCACCATCTTCTCCTCTGGTCCTGCTATGCTGTATGCCAGTCTTGCACGGATATATGTCATTTGTCATGCACATTTTGTAACCTTTCAGTGCATGTGGTCTTAATCCATCCTGCTGTAATAGGTTCCATGAGTTAAACGTACACCACATACAAAAGGAAACAGTTTCAAGCCATCCTTCTGTCCCCAGCACATTCAAGAGCAAAACTCTACAGAAATAATACAGGAGGCTTGCTTGGTCCTCTTTCTGTTTACCAGAAATTTTGGCTGATTAAAGCTAGTAAACTAGACACTTGAAGAATTAGTTCAGGTTTGCATGTTCCAATTCAGGCAGACAGCTGTGGTACCTTCATGACAGCACAATCAATGCTGACACAGCCATACATGGACAACATTTACAGAAATGTAAAAAGAAAGGTTCCTGGCCTAAGATTCCAGCCTAATTGAGCCAAACGCAATAAACATGATAATTATTTCTTCTCACAGTGAAGTGAACAATTCAATTTGGAAGGAAAGATGTGCCATTGCTGTCCCCCAGTCCTGCTGTTATTTTATTTTATATGCACTGTTACTGCTCGTCACAGAGACATTCTGCATTTAGTTAGGGAGTACCTTTGCCAGAGAGTTCAATTTACGGCCTAAACTCGGGTTGATGTGGCTTCTGAGGGCTTGTCTACATGGGGTCGTTAGAGTGCTATAATGGAAGCTGTTAATTTCCATCACTAAGCCTTTCTGGACACTGTGGGCGGGGAGCAGACCGGGCACTCACTGGAGCTTCAGCTGGCCGTGCTTGAGCGCACTCTGGTCCGACAGATGCGTGGCTGCGCGGGTGCCGCGCTCTTCCCAAGCTCGGCAAGGGATCTGTCTGTGTCAGCCCGGACTTGGCACTCCCAGGCAAGAGACTGTCATCTTCAGGGAGAGCTGGTGGGCCGGCCCCACCGCACGGACACTGCTCTCTGCCACCCCTCTGACAGCGATTAGAGGCTGCTGACTCCAGCCTGGAGAACACACCTGCCTCACTGCATCCCTGCTCCCCCGACGGACAAGCCCAGCACACATCAGCCTCATTGCAGAGTCGCTGGGGAGGCCCCTGGACATCTGCCATCCCACACCCTTTACAGATCCTGCTTTTGAACGATTACAACTCACAAAAGCAAACGGACCCAGTGTGTGCATTTTTTGTGGGTGGCATCAGCTCTGTCTGCCCAGCCGTCGGCAAAAGAAGCACCAACCTGGGGACTGTGTTGCTGCACTATGTTCCTCAAAACTACAATGCAGAAGTGCTCCAGTCTGATAAAACCAGAGTAGTTTAGCTATTTCCTCTTCTCCACTTAGCACCAAACTGTGCCACATCTGAATTTCTGGTGACATTACATATCAGGTTAAAAGAAGGGAAAGGTAATTAAAGACTTTTCTCTCACAAGAAATGTGGAGTTATTTGTTTGAATCTGTGGAATGCTTTCTTACTTCAGTGTCATGGCCTTTGTTTCTTGCTTCAGAGCAGTGGCTCTGTCTAACGGGGTCGGAAAAAGTGGCAACTTACATGGTTTCTGTCAAGGACAATGTTACCACTCACCTGCTGTCTCCTGACCTCCCATGCACAGGCCAGCCTGGCACGCACTGCTGCAAAGGAGCACGCGCAGCAGGCCACATGCATTCACCGGTGCTGTGAGGGAAAAAACCAGAGTAAACAGTGGTGAAAGAAGGCAGATGCACAGATGTCTACCCTATCACCTCAGCACACAGTGGGCCTGTTGAAAAAGCTTGGTGCTTTCTTGAGCTCAAAGATGGACTCATCTCAGGTGCATCTCCAGATGAGAGAGAGCATGAGCAGGGCTTTAGCACAGACCAAAAACCTCGGTGCAGCATGGATAAGCCAGGCACAGCTGTGCATACCACAGGCTAGTCCATGGGTAGATATCCTGAACTTCACTTCTCCCAAGCACAGCACAAACCTCTGGTGGATAAGGTGCCCTCATTGCAGGTGGAAATGTGTTCTGAGTGCATGGCTCATTTCACTAAGCTGAAATATCTGCAGACACCACTTTTTTTGGCCCCACTGGGTTCGTAACTACACTGATGGGGTGGTAATTTTTATATCACAGAAAAGTTATATCATAGGTGAGAATGCTGCTCACATTTGTCTTATAACAAGGCTGAACGACAGAATGTGGGAGAGTAATCAGTGATTAATACTCAACCATCTCCTAGTTTCTGAGGTAGACTGGTGTCTATTGTGGAAGGAAATTACTAAACAAACTGCAGGTGTAGCAAGGTAGTTAAATAAACTGGGCCCGAAAATTGCAGTTTCCCTAAAGGAAGGTTAATAGCTGGCCTGGAAAACAGGCACTAAAGGAGAATAATTGTGTGCATACATGTGAAAAAGAGAAAAAACAGACTGTCTTAGAAACCTTCTTCTATCTCTGCACCAAAATATCTGTGCCCCCACTCTGATCCAACTGGCAGAGAAAATTCCATAAAAAGCACAATATGTACCTCCCCAAAAGACCGATGATCAGATATACATCTGTGAAACCCTTGCCTTTTGTATTGCAAAGGCAAGGGACAGGAGAAACCTTCACTTTGAAGAGTTGAACCCTGAGTGGAAGTGGAGAACCCATGTTAAAAACTGCATACATGTGGTTATGCGTATGAAGACCAGTTAAAAGTCTGAAAAGAAGATGGCATAACCCCTTGCCTAATCATACTAGGGGACCTAGAGCATTCATAAACACTTCACCCACAGGCCATCCTGTCTAGATCAGGGTGAAGCCTTTTATTCCTCTTCATAGCATCCCTCTTGGCTGTGGCCCAGCACAGAGCTGGTCTCAGCATACTTGCCCCCAGCCCCAAAAGTCTTCAGCAAAACTTTAGCCATCATTTCCAGGGACCTCAGGTAAAAGAGAGAAGAAGGAAACAAGATTTGGTAATATTCCTCCCCAAACCAGAGGCTATGGAGTCTGAGTGCCTGCTGCACACAAGCAATACAGCTTCGGTGGTGGAGCTGCATCAGACTTAAGTCCAATTCCTGGATCCCCCCTGCTGGAACCAGGATATACCTCCCTCCTCCAAGGTGGAAACAGCTTTGACTGTGCTAAATTGATTTAGTCTTGCTCATTCCGTTTTATTTCATGCAAACTTGCAAACTTTGGCAGAGGCGATTTGGGTGCGAGGTACGTATTTATAATGTAGCTTTTATGTATTTCTAGTGCAGCTTTAATTAATTTCCTTCTACCTTTGCCATTGGGATACATCGAAAAGAAATGCAGCGTTCAGCATCAGAGACGTTTTCTGCTTTAGCTTTTCTTTGTCACTGCTCAGGTGTCCAAGGGCTTCGAGGGGAATGCATTTCATATGTCAGAAGGAAAGACAGGATGTGAACTCAATTTCATCAGCTCCATTTTGTTGTGAGCTGATACTGTGCTTGTAGCAAGAAGTCTCTCTGTACGGGCTGAGTTTTCATCAAGTCTCGTGGAGGATTTTTTGTTGGTATTCTCATTCCAGACAAACCATACTGCAATCTATCACAATTCACTGAATGCTTAGTGTACTTGCCAGGCTGCTTCACAGTTTTGCCATGCTTAGAGGTGCTGATGAAAACATATTTTGTGTCTGTTTGCTATTACAGCAATTGCACTTATTAAGCTACACCTTTTTCACAGTTAGCATGGAAGAAGGCAAAGAAAAAATCCTCCCTTCAATCACTGACACCTCGGCTGTTTTGACTGCAGCAACTGAATCCAACGGATTTTGCATTCGAAAATGTGAGTGAAAGTTGTGTTTGGCAGAAAAGGGCACAGCCATTTTGAGACATGTGAGATCCATTCCCTTTCAGCCACAATTTCACAAGCTGTGGATGCTCCAGTATTCAAACATGCTTGTTACAGTTAGCTCAGATCCCAAGTTCTCTGGTGTGTATAATTCCTGAGAAAGCACTTCTTCTGGCAGATTAAGGGAACAGTTTGCTTTTGCCTGAGGCCATTAACATTTTAATAAAATGGTCGCCAAATGTGATAACAATTTATCTTTAGGAGACTTTATCTGTTATTAACCTTATTAAGTAACAAGTTTGTTTTTGCTGACATGTAGATTTTCCAATCTTCGTCAAGACTGATTCTGTTTTTTTCTTTTAATTTCATGTTCCATTATGTTGTGTTCCTTTGCTCAAAGCATGTTTTGTGGGTCTGTTTGGTTTGCTTTTGCACTGATTTTTCAGTGCTTTCCATCTCCTCTGAGTTAGGAGAAATTTATTATCTCATCAGAAGTGGTTACAAACAGTCTTTTACTTGTCTATCATCCATTTCCATACAGGTAAAACTCCAGTTCTTCACATCCTGATTTCTCAGGCACTGGATTATCTAAAAATTATTTCTGTCCCCTAAATCAAAATTCATAGAACTAAAATTTGTCTAGCAGAAGCTATAATTATCCAAGGTTTCAGATGTCTGCCAAGATACCAGGGTTACCATTATTTAGTGTAATTAATGCTTTCATCAATTTAGAAAACTGTACAAACATCATGGCCTCATGCTACTAGACAATGAGCACTTTCTATGAGATGATAAATGTCTTTGCCTCCTATAGATTTATCAGTATCTTGCAGGTCCAGGATCCATGCTGGTCACATATAGGAAAGGCTGAACCAGTTAAGAAAAAACAGCTTTCAGCCCCCAGTCTCCAATGTGCCCACTGAATAGAAACCACAGTCTATTACTAGAAGTAAACACAATCGGTATTTTTTTAATATTTTTTTATAAGTTTTCCAACTATTTAAATAAGAGTTCACTTCATCCCTTCTTTCTACGCACCCTCACATATTCATGCTATTACTGAGCTTGAAACAGAATGCTTTGGAAATTTTACGAGGAAGAAAAGTCCAAATACATATGTTGTGAGTTCAAAATTACTTGATAAACTTCAGGATGTTTATCTGCAAACACTTTATATTAGCTCTGTTTTAGTTGACAGCTACTGTTTCTAAATGCAGCCAGTGGAGTAAAATGGTGTGCAAATGTGCAGGGCTTCTTCACCCCTGCAGTGAGTTCACCCCCTTCCACCTGATTTACAGGTGAATGCACTGCAATATCTGCTGCATATCAGGCTTGGTTCTCCTGGGTGGAAGTCTGCGCTCTCCAGAGTAGGTCTCTCTGCTCAGTCATGGAGCCTGCAGTGTAAACCGAGCAGACCCTCTTCTACAACTGAAAAAAAAGGCAAAAATCACCAGTTTGTGAACAAAATCTGCTCTCCTACACCATCTTAACTTTTTGTAACCTGTCTAATAATAATCCATGAATCAACAACAGTGGAATGAACAAAAACAGTGAACAGGTTCCTCCCTAGATTATAAATAGAGATGAGTTTGAAAAGATTTATGGAGGATTTGGGGCTTGAAAAATTCACAGTAATAATGATTTGTTATTAAAAAGTCATAAACTGTGACAAATACACAGGAAGCTCATTCAAACACATTCCTTTCAAATCATTCTGCATGAATCACTGACTTTGCAGAAGATGGCCTCTTGAGTCAGTAATAAAAGGCTAAAGACTGGGATGGCATTCCTAAATCTACCACAAAATATGTTTCTGGCATTAGTTAAAAATTGCTCTGTGGGCTTCCTCATCAATCAGTGTTGGGTGAATCAAGTCTCTGCCAACACTTTTGTAAGAATATTAGTTCATTCGTGTCATTAAAGCCTGATCTAAAAAAAGATCTCTGAATGAAGAGCATTTGTAACAGTCCTAAAAATCCAAATTAAAACCCAAAGTCTTTTCCTCTGAAAAGATTCCTGAAATTGTTTAGGTCTGAACATATGCCTGTTCCTTCTCAATCTCAGGAGACAAGTCATGGGTCAGATCCATGTCAGCCACGAGCTAAGAAGGAAGTCTGTGAGCAAGCTCCATGGGCTATCGAAACTGCCTATTTCGGTTCTAATATAAAATTACCAAAAATGAAGAGCCTTCAGGGTCCTCTTCAAGAGGACAATTTAGCAGACAGTCCTCTTGGCAGCACTGTTCCCTAGGAAAGTCCTCGAATGGAAGCTGTTGAGACTTGAGTGCTTGGCCTGCCTCAGGAGAGCGATGAGCGGAAGACCGGCCTGCCAACACTCTTCCAGACACGACTGCTAATTGGTATTATTTGCTCTTTAAAATTCAGTACCAGTGAAGCTGCCCCCCCCACCATGAGCAGGCAGAACAACCTACATCTACTTCAGTTCCTACTTTGTTGGCCATCGAAAAGAAAGGCAGTTTGCCCTGGTGCCGTACAAGAAGTGGCTGCAAGACAGCAACCATCCATTTCCATGCAGCGTACAAGTTTGATTGTGTTTGGCTAATTATCTCATTAACCTGTACCTCAAGATCCAATTACTGTAGTGGTGGGTGACTGAATAAAAGGCAGCAGCAGTGGGTCTGGAGTGTGGGATCTTTGCTCACCTTCTTTGGGGTGTTTATATCTGCCTGAGCCAAATCATCCTTGAGAGAACCAGCAAAATTTAGAATTTTATTATGATCATGAACAAATAGCACCTCTTCCTCTTCCTCTCTCTTCCCCCTCCAAACTTCTCCCCCCCTCTTTTTTTAGTAAAAATTGTGCTAGTGTTGAATCAGTCAAATAGCAAAGGCTTGACACAACTCGTGTGCAAGCAGGACCTGAATGGCTTTGTGGCAGGGTCCATTAGTCAATAACATTTGTCAGAATAATGTTGATGCCACGTGAATAGTAGATGTTGATCCCATCACTCACATAGAGTTACAGGAGGTAAAATATTATGAGACTACCTAGTCCTTATTTTCACACCAAGTTCTGGAAGATTGTGAAAGAGAATACAGGTGCAAAATGCATGCAACTAAAAATCCCAGTGATACAAAAGATTCATAAACCTAAGCAGTGCTCAGACTTAGTAACAAAAGGTTGACATGAGGAGACAAAGGGACTGTCTCTAAAATTAATGGTAAGGAGCAATTATTTTGAATAACACTAGAAATTATATAGAAGTAAAAGAAGAAAAAAGAACTTATACTAATTAGAATCTATAAACTGTTTAGGGAGCAAAAGGTTCATGAACAACCAACATTACCTATAGGAACTTTTAAACCAGAAAGGAACAGGGCTGGTGGAAAAGTGCACTTGAGATGATCTTGAAGAAAGGGTTTATGATCTTTCAGAAAAAGCCTGACTAAAGAATATTTTTAGATGAGGAATCCTATTTCTCCCGATAATGTTCTCCATCGCAAAGAATTTTTATGTAACCTATTCACTCAGAGATTATCACTACCAAAAACTTCACTAGTGATTCTGGGAATTATAGCCTGGGTATTCAAAATTTGGTGGAGTTTTTCTTATTTGGCAGTCAGCCTACAAAGATCAAATCATTTACCCTGCCCTATTCTTAACAGCAGAGAATGAAATCAAGACAAAAAGCAGCCTTTTCCATGAGACACAGTTTGCCTCCTTAAAATGGGAAATATCTTAATTTTTGCCTAAATAGGGATCAGCAAGGACCTCGAGATCTACATGCCAGGAAGCAGCTCTTTTAATTTGACTTTTCTTCTGAATATCCTTCTGCATTAGTTTCCAGAAAACTTAGCAGACAATGTTTTTCATTACTGGTACTCTCCCCATCTGTCCTTGTGAATAGGATATCTGTATAGGAAAAGAATTTGCAAGGCTGAAGCCAGAGAGGAGCCTGCTTGGAGACCATTATATTGGCAATTGTGGATGAAAGAGAGATGTAAGTCCCTTCTATAGGGTGAGAGTTATCTGCTGGTTGCTCAGCGACAGTTTGATTGACTGATTTTATTTCTCTTTTGGTAATGTCTGGTATAAGTTCTGGGCAGTGTTTCTAATATCACGTGGTCACAGGTTGGTGATTTTCCCCCTTGAGTTTCATTTCTTGTGCCTAGAGGCCACAATCTGGGCATGTGTTAAATTACAAAAGAGCTGAGAAGTAGGATTTGCAAATGAAAGCTCCTCTGTTCTGTTTTGTGTCTGGATGCTTTTGTTGGGATGCACACAGTGTTGTTTTTTTATTGTTGGCAGCAGTGATAACAGCAACTGCATAAACCACCATTCCTGCCTGCCAGGGCCCTCCTGTGAACACAGGTATCATATTTCCCACTCTCACCCTCACTTTCTGTCCCTTGCTCATCACTGCTCAAGATGTCAGTGACAACCCTGTGTTTTTCAGAGTCTGATGTAGGAAGGACACCACCTTTGCCTATACATCTGCCACCTTCCCGCTCCAGCCTTTGAGATAAGTGCAGCTGAGTAGCACTCGCTGTCAGTCCCTGGAGCTATCAGGCTCAGAGACAGCGCTTCCTTAGGCAAGGACTTCTGTCTGGAGACCCTCCCTTTGATAAGCCTATTGAGACACATCTTCCATGAGCTTCAGAGGGTGATTCAAGAGGAGTTTATTTGGTTTAGATTTCCGTGACTCTGCAGGGACTTCAGTTGTTTGGTTTTTATTTTATCAGACTGTAAAGCAAACAAAAGGGGGGACACTTTAACTGTAGCCATTGCATGTGATGAGTTTTGCAGTTTATTATTTTTACGTGAAAAATTCATATTCAACTAACCCCTCTGTCAACAGATACCCCAAGTCTTTAAATAACAATGCAATGTATCCAGGTTCAAGAGTGCTTGTCTCTTTTTATTTAGAAGCTGAAGAGGTTGTTACATTGCACATTGTACCAGGGCATGTCACATCATCCTGTGTGACATCATTTGACCCAACCTCATAGAAGCTGAGTGGCATTATCCATGAGCCAGCACAAAAGAATTATATGGGATGTTCTGAGCTCAGATGAGTATTAAAATAAGTATGTGATAGACAATAGGCTAGCGAATTTGCCAGTGGCTACTCACCTCTTGCTTTAAAACCAGCTGTACAGTTTGCCATGTCATTCCTCCTTTATCACAGGTGAAAGAAAACCTGATGTAATTTGTAACACATAAGCTATTCCTAGGCAAGACAAAGGGAAAGCCTTTTTGTTCATGAAATTATTTCTGGCACTACCTTGAAATTCTCTGATCTGGGTAATCCAGAGGTAGGAATGGTCTTTGGCAGCGCCTAATTGATACAGTTTTGCTGAACTGCAGTTTAACCTTTATCCTGTGTATTTTCTCCTGGGGCCAGCACATGTCTTTTATACTTTTTTTTTTCCAATTTAATATTTATTTCTGGTGCTAGACATACGGTAGCACTTCCATGAAACAGCTCATACAACGGTTATGGAAACAATGAAAGAGCCCTGAAATATCACCTACAATGCGATGAGCCCTGCTTACTCTGGAAATATTGATCTCAGCTAAGCGAAGGTCTCTGTGAAGCAGAAAATTCCTGCAGGACATCAGCATGCCACACAGCACCCAGGTGCTGACAATCCCCACCATGTGTACTTCCATATCCAGGTTCCCTCTGTTCTTTGCTATAGTCATGGAAAGTGATGCAGAAACAAGCTTGGGGGATACACACCTTCCTTTCCCCACGAGGTCCCCGAACACCTTCTTAACTCACACACCTTTTCTTCCTTTAATGTCTTGGTACAATCACACAAATAAAGAGACTCATTCTCATTTGACTTGAGACTTTTGCTAGGCTCTCCAACTCTAGGCCAAAGTATTATCTATTTCAATCAACTTAAAACCAGATCCACTGTGATGGAATGTGGGTTTTGGTTCAAACTGTGAGACATCTTGGATAAAAATCTGCACTTCCATATGTACCATGTAACATACCTTTCCACAGTTCACTAAAGAAATAACAATATATATATAATGTTTTAGGAACGGACAACAGACATGCTATTATGGCAGGATTTGATACTGAACCATGTAAGCAGGTACCAGTACAGCAGCTTCAGACAATTTTCTAGCGAGCAGTGTAGGCAACAGATCTGCTGGACATCTTCATGTTTTCATCTATTTGGACCTGGGCCATTTGGTTCAGGTAGCCTTGTTAAAAAGGGATTTGCAGGTCTTTGCGGTGTTACAGCCCTGCCAAGCTGGAAGCTATAGACAAGGTCAGTGTCTAGGACTCTCTTGTATTAAATGAGCAAGTAAGCTTATATGCATTGCAGATTCCCTGCCCATGAGATCTCTTGTCTGAAGCAATCTGCTGAAAGGTGATAGGGTTGAAGTGTAGGCTAGACAACATGCATATGGCAGAGGGTTTGTAATATTCTAAATAGCATCCACTGTGTTTTCCTGGGTCAACATACAAAGGGTGTTGGTAAATCAATAGTTTAATCCAAGTGTGACAAGACAATTTATCAAACCTCTTAAAAAATTGCTTCTCTGCAAGACAAAGCAGCGTTGCTGGCAGAAGCTGTTTTACACCACATGGTATAACGCAGTTATAGCCAGTGAGAGGTGCCTACAACCTCGCCTTTCTGCGCTGAGAGGAGGACGAGCTGGGCCACCCTACTGTTTGTGCTTGGGAAACACTATTAAGCACACAGTGACATCTTGCATTATAATATTATAACACAGAAGGGGTGGAAACAATGGCTGTGTGTTCAGCCTTAATTACATGGGGGAATTTGCTTTGCTTTTGGTAGAAGAACAGGAGCAACTGCTCCCTGGGCATTATAAAGACAGCTCACAGATCTGAAAGACTTCATCTCTTTCAAAGACGTGGTAGGGATGCTGCTGCAAGAAAAGGGAAGGATATCACTGTGTTACTGTGACACCTACATCAGGGAATAAAAGAATGGGGCACTTGCATTTCGCCATTTGATAATTTTGTGTGAACCAAGAGCAGCATTCACAAAGCCTGGGTTCCTCCAGTTCAGTCCTGAGCTCTGTATTCAGACATTAAATTGCCTCAGCTTCTGAAATCAAAGGGAACAATAGGTACTTGCACAAATTAGCAAATGTGTGTGATCACAAGCATAAGGCCCACAGGTTCGAAAGATCCAGGCTGAGACTTTGCAGGCGTACATCTCCACATATCAAATAGAGGTGCCCTTCTAAATTCACAGATTCAAAAATGTGCTCAGAGCCCCCATCAGGATACATATATTAAACGTAAAAATTCTTTGACCCAAGGTCTGAATAAAGCAAACTAAATTAAAGCCAAAGGAAAAGAACAGAAGGGGAAAAAAATCCCCTATCCCTTTCAAAAATATGTGTAGTCAGATAGAAGCCAAAGCTTTTATTCTGAAAAAAGCCTATGTATTACTTTTAAAGAATTCTTGAAAACAATTTTATGTGTATCAAAAAGGGGTTATACCTTGTGCTCATATAGAGTATTCTTATTATAAAACAGCTGTTATAAACACAGAACACCGAGAAAAGTTTTTTGTAAGACCATCAGAGCCTAACAGCTACTTTAAGCCCACGTATAATTGCTCACAGGATAAGAGACTCTATTCATATTACTCAAATACCTCGCCTCAGCTGGAGACAGTTGAAAAGAGTACAGTGTGCAACAAGACTGAGTGAATGAGCTCTAACCTTTCCTCACTAAGGCAAAGCAAAGCAAAAGATACCAGGCTTGTTTTACTCTGTGGATAATGAACACAGTTCAATCTCTCTCAAATCAGTTACCTTCCTCGTAGTCCAGGCTATGTGTCATTGTGCAAAAGCTGGGGGTTTTATTATTTTTAGAGGGTTTTTTTGACTTTTTTCCTCAGAGAGAATTATGGATGAGAAGACAGGAATTCCATCTAGGAGAATGCCTTGTTCTTGGCTGCTCCTGGTTCAGCTTTTTTAGCAGCACAAAGCTATAGCTATTTCAGCACCCTTTACTGGGATCAGCTGGTGTTAATGCACTTTCTCAGAACATACTCCACTTAAATATCTGTGTCTGTACTGTGGGACAGGTGTGCTCCATCATGTTCCCCAGAAGAGGTCACCAACCTTTTGGAGGGTATTGCAGTTTTTTCCCTACTTATGCCCTGAATTTCCTTCCAAAGGAAAGTGGGGTGTGTGAATAGAGGCTGAGCAGCACAGTGCCCCACAGCATGCCTGCAAACACTGCAGAGCACGTGTACCTGAAGGAGAGACACAGTTGCTCTTTACCAGGGATACTATCTAAAATTTTCTAGCTGGCTAAATCCTAACAAGACAGTACATAAAAGTTCATAATGATGAGTCAATACAGAGTGATTAGGAAAAAAAACCCAGGATGCAGAAAGAAAATACCTTGCCTTAATTTTTTCACAGAAACTGAAACACCCCGTGTAGTCAATTGTAATCAGTGGGATTCTATACAGCTCAGGGAAATGGAAGCAGAGTCTTAGTCTTGATGAAAAGGTTATTAAGGGCTTTAAAATAGATGATTTTTGATGCATGCTAAGTTTTTCCTCTTTGTTTTAGCTCAGACTTGCAAGGAAGTAGTCTCCTATTTATTTCGCAGTCAAATTCTAGTTGGAAATAAATTTCTTTTCCCCATTGTTTCCTAAACTGCAGAATTCAGCTTGGAGCAGGGGTCAGCTGATGATCACTTTCATGCTTTTACATATTTCCTCCAGAAAAACAATCCAGTATCCATGGATATTCCCACAGCACTGTGGAATAGGATGCAGGAATTGTTCTTTTCTGAAATCAAGAGGATAAATATATTCAGTAGTTTATTTTGTACGTGTTACATATATTGTATATACACCACATTAACAAAACATCATTCCCCAACATCCTTCCCTCAGAGATGTTTCCAATAGGAAAAAGCTTTCTAGGTGATTTTTGATTGTTTCTTAGTGAACCTAAATATTTAAGTTTGGCTATACTGCATTTAGCTTTCACTGTCTTTGGGGAAGTGAAGAAAGAACTCAAATTGAAAGCACCAAGAAATGGAAATACTTACTTTTTGTGATTTCTAGTGCTTTCAAATATCATGGAGCAAGTGTTTGAGTAGGCAGGTATCAGATTCTCATCCCAGTGGTGAAAATGGAAACAAAAAAATACGCAGCAGAAAATCAGAAAAAATAAATGGAAAGATGGTGTGAGCAGATAAAAAGTAGATGGGGAGAGAAGGAAAAATTGTGACAACGGGAACATCCTGTGAAATGACATGTAGAATTTTACATGCCAGCCTCAGAGATGAGCAAGTCCTGAGATGGTTCCTGGGGTACAATTCTTCTCCACCTCCCTGCTACCACAGTCACCTGATAACATGGTAAGTGGAAGAATGAATACCTGTCATTTTTATTTAGTCGTTTTCCTACTCAGTTTGTATGCAGCTGCATCAAAGAACAAAGCCTCTGTGAAGGACATCACTGCAGAAGGGCAGACAGGACATTTTGAGGACCTAATTTTATTTACTTTAATTCTCTGTTTTTTGGCAATATCTTCCACCACCTGAGTAAGGTTTCCTAAGAAGCCTGAAAGTTTTACACACAGCTGCTAATGCTGCTGAATAGCTAACAGAAACAGCCCCAGTCACATAAAGAGATCTTATTCTTGACCAGGAGGTTGCTGGAGAGGAAGCCACCACAGTAAATAATTCTGTTATTTCACCCTGAGCAACCTGATCTAGTGGGTGGCATCCCATGGCAAGGGGGTTGGATCTTTAAGGTCCTGTCCAACCCAAACCATAATATGATGCTTCTGTGATAACTCCTAAGATAAAGGGCTGCATTTTCAGAGTGGTAGAACAAGTGCAAAGCTCCACCAGCAATGGCACTTTCAGGAGTGTGTGAAACAGCAGAGAGGAGAATGGAAGACAGAACAAACACCAATCTGTTTCCCTCTAATAGCTATGGAGCAATAGCTCTTTTTTTTAAGGAACAAAATAATTTCTGAGAGTATTTTTCCCTCATAAGGTTGCAGTAACCATAAGTGGAAATTCACTGATATTTTCACTGGGTTTTGTAAGCAGTACAGATTTTTTCCTTTCCCTGAGTCCTAAATAGGATGCATAGCTTCAGCTCCCATGCCTTCCAGCTCTAGAAGGAGTTACTCTAATCATAGGATGTGCTAGAAGCCAAGGTCATCAGCAGTGAAAGCCTGTGTCTTCACACTCCCTCACATGTGTCCCTCCGGTTCCTGCAGCTTCCTTTCCTGGCAGCAGCTGCTCCTGCTCTTCATGCCACTTTTAAAGCAGTAAGGAATGGGGAAGTGAGGATAACATGAGTGAACAGCAGCAGCACAATCTTGCAAATGAGCCATCACAACATGTCCAGCTATCATGTTCTGTGTAGCTCCATGTTTGATACACCTCTAACAAATAAACTGGCAAAAACCTAAAATACCTAGGAACTCCTACTCCTATGTCAAATTCACTTGAAATGAGCAAAAGTTACTGGGGGGATGCACAGAGAGGTAAACAGATGGAACATGGTCCCGTACATTCTGTATATGTACGTACAAACGTGCATAAACCCAGTGTTATTGTGGAGATGTTGAAATGTACTGTCTTGGTTTAACAAGTTCAGCTGGGCAGCCCCAAGTCCAGCTTTCCACACACTTCAGTGTGACAGCTTGGACGCCAACATTTCCTTTAGAGGCATCTCAGCATCCTGTGCAGTTCTTTTCTTCCTAGCTCACCCTAGGAAAGGGAGCACAAGACATGGCAGGTTTATCTCCAGTAAGCTACAGCTTCCCCACCCTCCAAATTAACCTCATCCCAGACTCTCCAAATGGGTTGAGGGCAATCTGAAGTGATGCTGACCTGAAATCTGCAGTTTCTGCCAGTAATAATTTGCTCCCCTCTGCTAGCTCCAATTCGTGCTTCATCTCTGAGGAGGGGGAGGTGTTAGAGATCAGGCTGCTGAATGAGATGGGGTCTAACTCTGGATTTTTTTCAGTGCAAATAGTGTAGTCTGTGGGATCTCCAGGTTCTCTACACAAGCTCAAGCCTTTCAAATCAGTGCTCATGAAAAGATATGGTTTTTCTTGGGCTGTGCAATACATAATACACACACGAGAGTGACTGGGGAGAAAAGACTGTCTCCAATGAGAGTTAAAGCTGCACTGCCAAGTTCCTTAAAGTTATGGCTTAACATCCTGAAGAGTATCAAGATGGTGGCTTGGTAACACTTAGGATAAAACTTAGGACCTACACTGTTCATTGGGCAGTGTTGCCTTGCTTTTCACAGTTCTTCAATGTGTTTAATTCTGTAAATAAAGTTCTCATACTTTGTTCTATAAACATAAGCCATGTTATGTCTAACTCCCAAGATGTTTTCATTCCTTCTCCCAAGGCGGAGACATTTGACAGATCTCTCCTTGGACCTATGTATTTGAAGGGTGGTAATTTCACTATCCAATCAGTGAGGTTTTCTAAAGGTCTATAAAATAAACGAGACCCCCCAGCCGAGAGGCTTTCCGGCTTCCGGCTTGGGCTTCCTCTCTCTCTCAGAGCGAGTGTCTGTGTGTTCCTTTCGTGTCCGTGTGCGACAGGGCAGCACTTCCAGCTTAAACCAAACTGCCTGTTAGTGGCACATTGCCTCCCAAGAGCCCCTGCCTCCAGGGATGCCCTTCAGCATCATGAGAATTCTAGCCCCAACAGGAAACTAGTCCCTCGTAGGAAAAGTGGGAGCGTAATGCTCCCCATCTTCAGCTTCACCACACCATGATCAGAAAACATGTTTTTCTGGTGACGCACTGTGGTTTGGTTCTGTTTAATTTATCTCTCAGCTTGTTTTGTGGTTTCATGATGATATAAAAAATGCCCCAAAAGCACTCTCCTGAGAAAATTCTTCTGGACTTTTAATTCCAAAAAACCCCCTTAATTTCTCCCCCCCTTTTTTTTGTCCTCAATTTTCAACAATCACAAATACTAATATCAGATTTCTTTTGTGGGTTATAAATTCCTGGGGTTTTTTCTGCAGCTCTAACTACCTGTAACATTTTCTTGCTATCTTCCAATCTAATTGCCTTTCTGTAATTAAATATAACATTTTTCCCATGTGAATGATCACTAGGACCTAATCCCAGATCCCCAAATCCCATAGTAAAGATCTGTTCTCTACAAGCTGACACAACAGTAGTCAATTCATTGAGCACAGGCACGTCTTTTCCATGAAGGCATTTAGCATCTTTGCTAAAACTGTCTCACTAGCAATTTCAGCTAATAAGAAAATGAAGTTAGCGCAAAGCTCCTGAAAATAAATTCTGCAGAAGACATCCCTCTGCTTTAACAGAGAGTGAATGCAGTCCATTTCTCTTTCCATGTGTCCCAAACAACACATCAAAACAACGTTTAGCAAGTGAGCTGCATTTCACAACACCCTTGCATCATAGGTGGGTTTGGCAGCATAAATGCACTAGAGAGAGGAAAGTTGGTTGCTTGGGTCTTGGGGTTTTTTTCTTTTCTGTCCAGACTATTTTCTCCCAGTACTTTAGGATTGCACAAGATTACTCCATTATCTCACTTGGGTCTGCAGTGGTTGTTAACCCTCTACATTGCCTAAGTGCCAACACCTGCCCCTTGAATTCAGGTTGCAGAAATGCTGGGGAGCACTGCTGCTAATTCCTGGCATACCCCACCTAAGTTAGACTCAAACACCATGAAATAACATGTGGGAGAGAGCGAGACAGGTGCTTTTAAAAACAGGCAGTCCAAGTTCTCTTTAACCAAGCTAGGGGGAAAGAGCTGGAGATATCACCCAGAGAGGGTCATCTATTTATCTGTTTGGTGATTTTCCCTCATTTTTCAGTTTGTTTAATGGTTTCAAAGCTACTATTTTCTCAAGTGCAGTGGTGGTTAAATAGTATACGGAAAATGTTATTTAACTTGAAATTTTCTCGTCGAAAGGTGTGGCCTCCATAACGCGCGTCTTTTTAAGTTCCACCTGTGCTCTTTGGTAGGAGCAACTGCAGGCCAGGTATCAGCATGTTTGCTGTGGCTCATGGGGATACATCTCAGAAAATTTGGCCCATAAAACTCCTTCTCAGATTTCTCAGCTTCTCTGCCCAAGAATATTAGAAATGTGACACTTGAAATCCGTTTTCCTGAAACATTTGGTCTAGTCAAGCGCCTTCACACAATGTATGTGGCAGGCAGATGCAACGGGGACACAAACATAGCTGAGACAAATGCTTACCCATTCAGCAGAGGACGTGTGGATTTTTTTTTGTTTGTTTACTGCTGCTAGACAACTCCATATACTGCTGGTAATGACTGTATCTGGGTTTTTTGTTTGTGTCCTTACACCTTACCCAGTAGCTTTGTTCATGGAAATAAAAATATTCTGAACAGCTTGGAAAACTTCCTTTGCTTTAACTTGAAAAGGCTGAATTCTGTTCCCAAGGACCTCAGTGGGAGCTGGATTAAGATCTGTGGCAAAGTCCTTTACCTCTTACCATGCTGCCACTGCAGCAGGTGCTGAATTTTGTTTTACCGATTGGTTAATTTGTCCTTTGTGATTGCGATGTACCGAAAAGTCCTACATTCCTTCCCATGTGTAGGGTTTTACTGAGCTTCTGCAACTAAAGAGACCCAGACCTTCTGCTCCTTCTACAATCTCTAGCCATTTCAGAGCCCCAAAACTTCAGCCTCCACAGGAGGCTGTACCAAAGAGTTCTCTGTGCCAGTGAAGGAGATTTGCGGTATTTCTCATTCATTTTTTCTCATACTCCATCTCTGGAGTATGTTTATTCTTCCTTATAACTATCTTGCCTATTCAAATCATAGCTCTGGGTAGAGCTGCAAACAAAGACAGGCATGTCCTCTTACAGCCCAAGGGGGAAGAGAAGGGATAAGGACTTTACAGGTAAGGTTTTTGTTTGAAATCTAAAAACTAAATGGTGTGTTTGCCTTAGGTGGCATCCATTTACCATTTGATAAATAGGTACAGTTATCCCCAGGACATCAGGTTAGTAGACACAGATAAAAAGAAATAGAAATATGGTATTTCTTCCTTTATAAGGAGCTCTGCCAGTCTTTGTTTTCCTGTCTTCCTTTGCTTCTCTTCAAACCCATTAGTTTGATATCTTTGAATATCTTTTTAAAAACAGTCTTCTATTTCGAAAAACCGTGTCAAATTGAGAAGGAGGTAAAGCAACAGGGCTACCCAGAAATAGAGCACTGTTTCTACAGAAATAACTCTGACTGATGAATTCTACATAAATCACCAAATAAAAATCCTGTAAGATAATTAGAATGCCAAGGGGTGGCAGCTCATCTGCTGAATTTAATAATTACATTTAAGGGCCCCAATGTTCATTGGAAAAATAATCTTCACATGCTACGTGGTGGTGTTCCACACAACATCCAAGTCAAATTTGCTTGTGTTTGTTATTCTTTTCAGAACATGTTGGTTAATTTAACTCTTGTTTGATATGTGCTGAAGCACCTGAAGTGCCTTCAGGCACTCCAAAGTTTTCTACCCTCTGATAATAAGACATGAGAGAAAGCATAATGGTGTTTACAAACTGTGAAAGAGAGGCGTCTAATCACACCCAGACTTTGTTACTGAACGGATTCTGATATGGTTACTCTGGATTTATGCCTTTATAAGTTAAAAAAGAAAACCGTAACTTTCAGACAAACTTGCCATCAAAAATGGCAATATTGCTTTGAGCAGAGCAGTTAGAATCTGTATTTTGGGCTTGCTCTGTTTTACAATACCTTTAATGAACAGCATTTAACCACAGGCAGCTGTAGATCTAGTCTTATAAACCATGCCAAAATAATTAAAAGAAACAAGAAAAATGCACATGTTCCCAAGTTTTGTCATTTTCCCACCACTGGAGAAAGGATTTTTAAAACAAGGCCTCCATAATCTTTTGAATGTTCAAATACAGGGCTGAAACAAGATGTAAGCAGTCACCATGCCTCAAAATAAAGTAAAAATTTTCCATTCAAATTGGAATAAATAAAACAAATAGGAAAGGCAATTTCTTTCTCTGTTTCTGTGAGTTAATTTTAGAGATGGGCACAAACCACAAAACTCAGATTCAGACATAAACCTGGGAGCATGTGGCTCAAAATGGAGATGGTTAATGCATCCAGACCACCACAGCTGCTGGCAAAAAGGAAATAACTGGATAACTGGTTAGTTAGCAAAGTCCCCTATCTCACAGTATATTTCCTGATACACTGCATCATCTTATATCCTGTGTTGGTGCACCACAGATGTAACATGTTAGGACCCTGTGACAGGTATATATATTTTTTTTTTTTTTTTTTTTTTAAATGAGTACGTAGCTGGGATAAAGATTTTCACTAAAAAATTTGAGCCTCATTTATGGAGTCTCCTACAAAGCCATCTCATTTAGTGAAAGACAAATTCTACTTTAAAATCCAGCAAGAAAGGAGATTTAAACACATCAACTCACCTAAAATATGACCCAAAACCCAGTCTTTATGTTCACCAGCTCCCGAAAATCCAGTTTAGTCTGGGACTAAAAACAGAAGCAGACAAATATATAAATACATGAGCTTTTACGGAATGCATTCATAATGCACAAAAAGGACAACATTAAATGGATATAGTAATATTTTTCATGTTAGGAAAAAGGAGGATTTTAAGACTATCATTCAGCTAATCTAATGTGTTGCCAATATTTGTTATTTGATACTAAGGAAATAAAAAGACTCAATAAAGCAACTTGGATGATGACAAGTAAAAGGGAGCTAGGTCCTAGACACCCATATTGCCTCCTAAATCAAAACAGTTCCTACACTGTTTAAAATATAAATCACACAAAGTGATCAAATCCAGCTTTAATTCTCAGTCTAATGATTACATTGGTCAATTTCCAAGACCAAGTTAAAGGCCATGAGAACTGTCTAAATATTTTCCCAGCCATATACATATTGTCCCAAGCATTGGAAAGAAAAAAGGGCAAGTAACTAAGAAAGAAAAAGAGAAGAAACCATAGAGAAAGCACAATTGTGAAATAAAACATTCAGCAGGGAGTTACTGCTCTGAAAGTGAGCTTTGAAATTACCAGGATACATGAAGATTTTGATTCAGCACCCCATTGAATCTTCATGATCATTTTGGAAGGTGGAAGGGGCCACATACAGTACCTTGGATGTCTTTGCTATGGGTTTGAGGAGTTTCAGGTTTCTTTCTTGCTCTTTCTTCCTCTTTTTCTTGTGTGAAACAGATTGTTCATAGAAAACTATTTCAAGAGCTTTCCCTTCACTTCCCTGTGCAGAGCTACAACAGAGTGCTATTAGCATCTGGTTCTGCATATGCCTAGAAGCTCATTCATTTCAAGCCACTTTCAGAATCAGGGCCTTGACATGTGATAATTCCCTACAAATTCTCATACGTATGGAGTTTTTTTCCTTAAAATGTAGTTGAAATTTCAAAATACTCCAAACTCCCTGCAAGTCTCCTCTCAGGAGACTAACCTTCCGGGGAATCATTTCTCATAGTGTTCCAATAAAAAATCAGCCTGACAAATACTTAGTATGATGAAAAAAAACCTGAAAGACATCAAAATAAAAATATGAATACAAATTTACAAGCTGTATTAGTCATAATTAACCAGTCAGGAGAAATAGCATAGTATAAAGATCTGCTATGTAAAAAGTACTGAATATTTTAGCAATTCTTGAGGAAAGTACTGAACTTTTCTTGCAATTAATTATTCATCCATGAAACTTTCCTTATTTCCTCCTCAAATTACTGCAGAACTTTCTTCTCCTCAGTGAGATCAGAAGCGTAATCACATGCATGTATACAGTACACAGACAAAAACACGTACCCATGAAAAAAGCCTCATCAGATACCACCCCCAACTTTCCCCAGTTGTACATTTGATGCTTGCTGGTGCCATTAAGCAAACACAAAACAACAGCAAGCGCATTCTGTTGAAATGTTTAGCTAAATGGAACCAAAACAGTCACAGTTCACAATTTCATAAATACATTAATTAGAAGTGTCTCCAAATAGCATGTGATTTTGAATTATTAACATAAAACACTGCATTATAAATGACTGCAAATTGCATTCCTTAGTGCTCTCCATGCTTAATTTATTATGCCGTAGGAAAATTTGCAAATTACTTCACTGTTTTATATTTAATGGATAGTTTTATATGTATATTGTTTCATTAAGATAAAATTAAACCACTGTGTATGTATTATATGCCTTTCCAGTGACATAAATGTCACTAGAGACCCTCTGACTTTGTCAGAAGGGGAGCATGCTTTCTGTCATCTCCTGGATTTAATAAAGCAGTGAAGAGAAGTTTTGAGTTTCTGCCCTTTCCGTGCCCATCCATAATCCCTTCCTCTAGACAGCCCATTTCCGAAGTTTGCAGATGGCACTGCTGAAAAGTTTCCTGCATTTTGAAAGTACAGAGGGGGTGGTGGAGAAGCCAGGGCTGCTCTGTGGTTTGAAAGCAAAGGATTTTTTCCAGCAGTGGCCTCTGCTGCTAGGGCAATGCAGGTGCCATGCCACCTGTGCTTTGTGGGTGAAAACAGAGATGGCAAGCCAGGTGGGCCTCCTGCCCCAAACCCCACAAGCCCAGACACCTCTGGAAAACCACTTCAGTCTCCCAAGAAGAGGAAAAAATGGCTGGCATGGGCTGGCTTGCTACACTTGCAAGGTTTTTACTGTCATATCTTCCTGCAGTAGGGAAAGGATGGAAATAAAACATATTAGGAAATCCTGGTGAGGCTAGGTGGGGATATGTGCCTGGAGAAACACTGGGGAGGGAAGGTGAAGGACACCGTATATGAAAGGAAAATTCATCAAATATGTAAATACAAAGACATCCATCTTTGACAACTTCTTTGCATGCTGTCTGTTCTTAGCCATTTGTCTTCCCTATTTGTAAATTCCTCAGAAGAGGAGCTGCCTCTAACCATGCGCTTGTTGAGTGCCTGTTACAATGGGGACTCAGCTTCCCTGAAAACCTGAAATGCAAATGGACCGTAAATAATAGATATTATTTATGATACATAAATAAATAACATTGGGCCATGAAGATGCATCCTAGATGTGTTTAAAAAGGCTGTCCAATTCTCTGTTTTCTGAGATAATAACATTCCTTTGGTGGATGTGATAGATATTTCTTTGAACTCACTTTCAGGTGTTTTTAAAAGATGGCAAAGTTGGTGGTTACCTGAGTGCATGGATTCCATGTAGTTTTCAGAGGTGTTTTTGTTTAATAAAAATATAGCACAATAAAATACTGCGGTATGGGTAGGAGGTGGAGAGATGGCCTATTTGGGAAAACTATAAATTCTGCTGCAAGTTGAAATCGTATTAATGAAACTGAAGCTACAAGAAGATGCATGAGAGAGAGAGAGACAGCCCTCTGAGCTATTCTTTTCAAGTAATGAAGATGAGACTCTGTCAGAGATTGAGGTGTCAAAACTGGAAGTGCTGGAACAAATTCACAAATTAAAGAGCAACAAGTCACCATGACCAGATGGCATACATCTGAGAGCTCTGAAGGAACTTAAGAATTAAGTGGTTGAGCTGCTAACAGAAAAATATGCAGCCTTTCATTAAACTGCTACCATGCCAGAGGACTGGAGGTAACAAATACCTCGTCTCACAAAATCTGGAAGGTGTGTTCCTGCAAGCTTGATTAAAGCTGCAGATTGCTTTTCTCTTTTAATCATCCTGGCTACAGAGTGAATTTGGGCACATCCAGCAAAAAGAGCTGCCCTCAGCTGACAGGAGCCCCTGGTGAAAGCCAGCACAAGCCTTTTGCTGACTCAGCATACAGTGCTGACCATTAACCTGGATATGGCTGGGGGCCTTGCAAGGACTGACTTCAGTGATAATTAAAAACCAACTGCCCTAATTACCCCCTGCCTTCTTAAACAGCATTTAGATTCCACAAGTCCCTCTCCCTGACAGTATTTTCAGGATAGCTTAACTCTTTCCTGGGCACATTTATGAATGTGATGAGAGCACAAAACTATCACCTTGCCAACCCAGGAATATCCTTCTGGTTTTATCTTCCACTCCCATTTCCTTATGATCCAGATAAAAAGCACTTTGGGGTAGCATTCAGAGGAGAAAGCACAGAGAGGAAAAATAATAGTTCAAGATCTACCTGTGCAGCATGTACCACGTGCATTGTTGTGTAGATTTTAAGGTGTGTGTTTGATCACCTAGTGCTGCAGAGCACAGCTGCTGTGCTGCTCCTCAGTGTGGATGCCAGCAGACAGCCCAGCTCATGCACAGGAGGCTGTGCAGACATGGCCCCACAGCTTCAGGTACCCCACATCCACAGGTCATCAGTGCAAGACATCAGCAGAGCACCCCTGCCTTTTCCTGCCAGGTATGCCTGCAGACGGATCTCGCCTCCCCAAAGGCAAGATCAAGGTGGGTGCAGAGATCTCTGATTGCATCTTCTGGGTGTTACAGACAGAGAGATTTTGCATTATTATGCTCACATCAGATTGACTACAGTATATCTTCCTGCTAGGTGCTCAGCCTGTGACAGACAATATCAAGATTTAGGAAAGTCATCTGTACCAGTGAAGGTCTCTACTATTCACTGGTACTATTAAAAATATGTCTCTCTTCCAGCGGGAATACACTTGACCTTCATGTCCAGCCACTTTTTGTGTTCTTACAGTTAATGAAGGCCCTCGGGAAACAAGTTATCACTTTGAAGATTACAAATAGATTTCAAACTATCAAAACAGGAGCTGTGGGAGAACAGCTTAGCCATCCCCAAAAAACATGTTGAGATTTAAAAAAAAAAAAAAAAACACAGAAAAAAAGAAGATGGGGTTCTGTGGCAGGCTTAGCAGGAATTCAGAGATGCAGCAGCATGTGAGTCCAGCGAGAGAATGAATTATTTATTAATTTTACAATATCATTTATATATCCTAGTTCCAAAAGACAACTGGGCAGTGTCCACACCTGTCCTGAGGTGATAGGCTGAAGCACCAGACGCCCATTTAAAAATATTATGTTACTGTACCAAAAATATAAGTGAAAAAACAGTAGTTGTGAGAATTATTTACAAAACCCTATCTTACTGTTTACATAGCTTGCATAGCAAAGGAAAATTCCCACAGAATCAGTGCGAGGAGATGGAAAATTTCTCCGCTTAGCAGCTTTTCAGCATCCACAGGGATTCTTGTCCCGCAGCAGAACCCACGCCTTGTAAAAGCTTTCATGTGTGACACCTAGAGACTCTCCTGCAATTTCAAAATATTCAGAATTGGAGGAATGTTATCTAGGATGCTCAGAAAAGGAGGGGGAATATCTGCTTGAGAATAACCAGACACTTGGTGCTTCAGACACATATTTCTTCAGACACATATTCAACCTATAAGAGCGAGACTTACATCACTACTTCTAGTGAACACCCCAAGCTATTATTCAGGGTGAAAGAAGCTCTTTTTCTAGTTTGGATAAGAAGTTGAAAATAAAACATACACACATGCAGGAGGTTTGAGTTTTTAAAAGTATTTTTTTCCCACAAATTAAATACTATGTAAGAGAAGACTTCTGGCCACGAGCACTCTTGCTTGTTTAGGGGCATCCTGAAACCATTTCTCTTGCAGCAGGGGACAGCTGTAAAGCAGATGTTGAGACCCCCTGATTCAGATGCATGGGCTGGGGGCCAGCTCTTACCTTGCCAGTATTCTTCAGTCTGGCAGTCAGACTGGAGGAACCAATGTTTAAGGACCCCTTGCTGAATGCTGGAGCCTGAAGTGTAGGGGTTTTTTTCTCTGAAGTGGACCATCTAGAGAACAAACCCTTATCTTCCACAAATGCAACAGAGAAGTGTTGTTACATCAACTGTACACTATAACAACTTTGGGATTATGATGCTTTTTAACCCTGGATCATTCCTATCTAGAGCTGATGCACTGGTGCAAAGAAGGAGGAGGACTGCTGCTGTCTTCTGACAACAGTTGACAAACCTGCCTTCTCCTTCCCATGCATATGTGTTCATATTTGAAGGGAAAACATGGACATTTCTTCAGGGAAAAAAAAATAATAACAAGCAGTTTAAACTTTGGCTTAATTTCCTGTTATTCTTAAAATACACCTCTGTGAGTGAGCAGCAGGGCATGAGAAGAAGTCCAAATCCCACTAGAAGCAGGTTGGGTGGGCTGGAGAAGACCATCGTCTTTCATGTTTTCTCCCTCTGGTGGGTCTGCTGGAGAAGATGGCCTACTTTTCCTGATATCTCAAAGGTCCTTATTTTCCTTTCACTATTAGCAAGGGGCCATTTCTCCCTCATCTTTACCTCAGTTTCCACCTTCAGAAAGGTAAGTTTAAGCAGATACATCAAAGTTCTCTAGATGGCCAAAGCCACTCAGTCTTCTCCTGGAATGGACAATCATAGATTTTAGGTCATGATGGAAAGTCCCATCATGACTGACTTTTGTATTTTCAAAATCTGCTGGAGGAACCACAAACAGATGTTCTTGCAGAAATTCAGAAAACAGGATATGCGTGGGAGTCCTTGCTGGGACAAATGGTGGCAGTCCTGTGGATTCAGTAATGGCCATAGGCCTTACACTCAGTGGAAACCAATGGCTTAAAAATATCTAACCCTCCCAACATATTCCCTGTGCATTCCTTTCATGGCAGTCACTTCCTTATCCTAAATCGGGCAATAAATATGGACAAATTCACAACTTGCTCTAGTGACTTTTAACCTAGAAATGCAAGATGGTTTTATGTTTTATCACAAATGAATTCCACGCATGATTATGAAAACCCAAGTTTTCCCATGCTTGAGTCAAATCAAGGCCTATGCCAACATTTTTGCAGTCCCTAGGCTGGAGTACTGCAACTTATTCTTCATGAAGCCATCACAGGAAAACTCCACTTGGCTGAGAAAATAGATGTCCTTTAAATATTCTGCAGTGGTCACTGGCTGCTTTCAAACAAACATGTGGTGCTGACCAAGACTGACAGATCCCTCCATGTCGGGGACCCACGTCACAAAGAGACAGATATTTTCTTTTTGTCCCATTGCAGCCACTGAGCTCTCTGGGCTTCCTGCAGACATTGATGCTCTCCCAGCGGACAGTCCCAGCTAGTTACCATCTCTCTGGCTGCATCTGCTGGATGTTTCATAGTCACTTCGGTCTCTGCGCTCTTTTGGAGCCACCAGAAGCTCAATTTGATAAGCTTCAAGTTGGCCTGAAAAACGCAACTGTTTTTCAAATCTCTAATTGGCTTTTGGCAAAATTTACCACAGGCTCTATTTTTTATGGCATCCTTACTGTTAGCATTATCTTCTTCTGGTTGAAATGATAGGCAGGCAAGCAAGTGTCACAAATGTACAAAACTCTCAGAAAGCAGACAGATACTCAATGAAACTGAAATAATTTCTTTTGTGTAGCTAAAACAGACCCGAATAACAAAATCGAGTTGACCTTGAGTGAAAACCAAGCGTGGTTTCTTGGCTCACAAGCTCAAGCAGCTTCAGGACTTTCATCTTTCCCTAACAGAGTTTGGGCACAGAGACTGGTGAATGCAGACTGTGGCCCCAAGCAGGCAGTATGGAAGCGGGTTTAGGAAAGCCAATGTAATCTGTGTGTTCTTACCACTGGGACAGCTCCTGCCTGCTGGAGTTAATGGAGGCAGCAGCTCTGGTATGGTGTCAGGCTTCTCCCCAACTCCCTATCCTTCTCAATCCAGCCAAAACTGTTCATCTGGAAATTTGGGGGTATGATGAGATCAGCCTAAAGCACTTCTCCAGCCAGTGCAAGAGAATTCCACAGCGGACAGACCAGCTTGCTTCTGTTTGACGTAGCGCAGCACTTAGGGTAAGGTCATTAACTTTTCCAGGATGTAATTTCTTTCATTTTGTGGAAGTCTCAAGTCCCTGAGCTTTGCTCAAGACCCGGAATCTAATGTCTTTTTCTGTTTTCTCCCTGACAAGTCTCAGAGATATTAAAAATCAAAAGAAGACTCTAAGGAGCAAATAAAGTCTCTTTAAAGTACTGTTCCACTTTTTTGTTAACTCACAGAAGCTTTTTGCTCTCTCTGCCTGGCCCCAGTCAGATCTTGCATAAAAGGGAAAAAATGCACTTAAAAGTGCTGTTTTCTTTCCACTTCCCCCTGCGCCTCAAATCATTAGTCTTTCTGCATTTCTCTTTTATTCCCAGACTGGCTTGTGCCGAATCAGATTATAATACATTAAACCTCCAAGAAACACAAAGCTCTCCAAAGTGCTCTTTGAGGTCTCCATACATGTGTTCTCTTGCTCTTTCCTGCAATAATTACTGCCATCCCAGGGTCAGCTCTGCGTGCAGGTCCCACTCAGACATACAGCCTCACCTCCCATTGCTGCAAAATGAATTCAGGATCGAGGTTGCCTGCACGTCACCTCTGCTTTTGTGCGCAGAAACAAGGGAAATGCCTTGTCTGCAAGGATGCCCTGCCCTACTTTTCCAGGCTCAGCCCCTTTTCGCAGAAAGGGGTTTCTTCAGCTTCTTTGGAGAAACAAGGATGGTGGTATTCCAACCAACTTCTCTGGACACATCGTAATTACCTCTACTAAAGGCAGAGCTGTCAAATCACAGTCCTGGCCTGATCGGCATCTATGCCGTGGCTCCCCTGATTTCAGTGAGACCACGGCCCTCACACCTGTGGAGTCTTGAGTGATGACAGTGCTGGGACAAGTTCAACAGCATTTATGCTTTCAGAAGGAAACACTGTCCTTAGCTTGGCCTTTACTCTGAGCAGGAAGTAAAGCACTGCTGGAAAGAACAGCCTCATCCTAGGGCAGCACAAGTGCAAAGGGTTGAATATAAGGCTATTGCCAACTACATCAGCATCAGTCAAAAAGCAAACAGAAATAAAACACAGTGAGGCACTGCCCTGAGTCTGATTAGACTCATTAGTCACAGGTTATTGGAGAGCAGTAGCCCTGGTATTCCCAAGCAGTACTTCCAGCTCCCCATAGGAGGAACATAAGGAGCTCCAGGAAGGGCTCAAGGGTACAAATAGCCCTCATCTGTGGTGGCCAGGGCTGCTTTATCATGTGGCTGCTAAAGCTCCTGAGACATCTGCTGCTGCAGAGGAAGTCAAGTGAAAGGAATGATCCACAGCCGTGGGTGAGCTCTGCAGCTGGAAGCACCTGGGGACCACTTCTGCCCACTCAACATCATTATGGCTCAGAACACAAGAGCGTTTATGAACCTACAGCAAATGAGTCATTGCAAGTTCTGCAGAAAACTTATTACTGGGGAAAAAAAAAGATATCAACCTGAACACTTGACATCCAAAGAAACGTCAATGTGGTCTGAAGCCATTTAGCAGCATTTTTTGGCTTCTGCAGGGGCAGAACACACCAAAATCCTTGGTCTTATCAAAACTGGCATTGTGTTTTTCCATCAGGCCTTACACACAGAATAAATTTGTATGGAAAGGAAAATATTTTTCTCCAAGCCACCACCACAGTCCCTTTCTGTCTTCTGGAGAAGTTGAGAATACATTTCTTCTGAGGGTGTAGGGAGAGCAACAGTGAACTAATAGGCATATGCTTCCACTACAGTTTTGTTAGAAAACTTGAATTCCCTTATGAAGCGCTGGTCTCCTCCCAGTCCTGATCTCTTCCTCTGAAAAGAAGCCTGCTTTCACATTTTTGTGGTGGTTTAATAATGTGGGAAAATGGGTCCACGATGGAAAGAGGTAAAGTTAAAATACATTTCTACTCTTGCCCTAAGCAGGAAATTAGCAGATACCTCCCAAAGTGAAAGCCTGGTTATCAGGCTTGCTGCAATGCCATGCCAATAAAGAAGACTTTTTTTCTATTTAAAGAAGTAATGTAATAAAGTGTTGGTTCATTTCATTATAATAGCTAGGAAGGATTTGCTAGTTTCACAGCATAAATTTAGATTAATTTTTTAGATTTGACAACGTTATAAAAATTATATTGATTCTGAAATTATAATTTTAGATTGGTTCTGTCATTTTAGCCTATTAGCAGTCTTTAAATGAAGTGATCCAATGTTACAATCAATCTTATCTTCCATTATGCACTTCCTGGTGCTAAAAAGTGAGATCGATTCTAATTAACTACACTGGTTCAGTCATTTGGGTAGTTTGTTCAGGAAAAAAAAAAATTACTGCCCTAATATCACTAAACAATTTGTTATACATTTATGTACTGAATTTATATCCAAAATGAATGTCACTCCTATGGTAAAAACAGTATGGTTACAGCTCTCTAAAATATAGGATGGCAACATTACTGCTACTGGTTTAGCCAGTGCAGCACATGAAATATTTTCAGGGTCCACTTGAGGTTTAAGAAGCAAAGCAGGGTCAGCAAAAAATACTTCCTCTGCAGCAGAGGCTGTAAATCTGTATGTACATTCAAAGCGACTTGGAAAATGGCATTTCCAACATGCAGCTGTGGCTAAGAGGACAGGCTTAAATGCTGCTTGAGAGGCCATGATGGTGAAAATAATGCTATGAAGCAAGCTGATGTGATTTAAATTTGAATCAGCTCAAACTCACTTATTTCTTCCAGCATTTCCTGGCTTCAGTTTGCACTGGGGAGACCTTGACACCCACCTTGTTCTGTGCCAGCCTCAGACTCCACAGACCACTAGCCTTCAAAGGAACTCTATAGATGTTGGCATAGGTGCAGGGCTATGGGGGACCAGTATGCTGTGATCCCACATGACATGAACCTGAAAGTCTGATGAACTCTTGGAGAGAGAAGCAGAAGCCAGAAAGGTAGACTGATTTTAAAACAGACAGCAAAGGCTGACCTCTGGTAAAACTTGAGGGAACGTGTACATCTCTTACAATTTTATTCCTTAGTATGCTTAAATCTTTCTCTTAAGTAAAACACTATTACCTCAAGTACAAATCTGTTCATTTTCTCATCTATAACACTTGTGCCTGGTGTCTCTTCTAACTGGTTCCTTGCTTTTCCCTGCTACAGCTTTAAAGAAATGCGGCATGTGCACCCTCACCACTAAATCAGCTTGTCTACCTGTCACATTCAGGGCAACTTGGAAATGGTCTGCAGTTCAAGGGGTGCTATGCTTGCTTTTCCAGTCACTGCCACTACATCTTTTTGTGTGGACCAACTGTGCTGGGGAATGAGTTAAGAATAAGAACTGTGGGCCTGGCATACTGCTGCAGGGTATTCCTTGATTTCCCTCCCTTATAGGCCCTCACACATGCTTTGTTCCTATTCTCCTAATGCCATCATCTTACTGAGAAGCCAAAGTGCTGAAAAGAACCGTGAAAGGATTCAGTAACTGTAAAACGTTTCACGTATTCGTGGCTTTTTTATTGTTTTTCTTTAAGATCTCAACCTTGGTCATTCAATGGAAAAAGATCAGAAAATTACTGTGAGCCCCTGTATCTGCCTGCTTTGACCTGAAAAAACATCTTGGCCAGGGGAAGAGGAGTTCTGCAGAGATAAAAACCCAAAGTGGATGGATGGGTGGACTAGCACTGTACTTCCCTGTAGACCCTCAAGAATTGTTCCTAGTTGTCATAAAGGTTGCCAATAATTCTTAGGAAGGGGAAATCTCAGAACCCTGTTTCTTGATTGGCTGCCTTTATCCTTTCCTTGAACATGTCTCAGTATTGAATATGTGTTGGCTGAAACGACTGACTTTGGATTCTGTGGAAAGCCATAGCAGAAATTACTCTGGGTGATGCTGGAAGCTTTTGCATGGGAATATCCTTTTTATGCTGGCGGTTTGTTACTCAAGTGACAGAGAAATGCCTGGCAAGAAAAAACCTCGATTTCACTGTTCCTGCTATTGCACTTGTATTGCACACCATCATTAATTATTTGCCATCTCGTAAGAAGCCCTCTGGAGCCTGATTCTCCACTGCCTCACACCTCCTGTAACCATTTACATCGGTGCAAAGTGAGTGCAAAACACTCTCACACATCTGCAGAGAGGTCCAACTCCAGCGGCATTCCAGCACACTGGGCAATGGAGGGTGAGCCTGGAAAGCATCAGAGGGTGCATATGCACAACACTCTCGTTTGCACAGGACAAGCAGCATTGGTTCACCTTTAGCTTGGTGCCACTGGCCAAGCAAGAGGAGAGACAGACTCCTGACTGCCTCAGGGCAGTGCCCTAAAGCTTCTCAAATCTCACCACCAGCTGCACAAGGTGCTACAGATGCTTTGACACGTGAGTCTGTCACCGACCGTGGCACGTGGGACATGTGCCCTGCTCGTGGTGCTTTGTGGGGTAGCAGGGGTTCCTTTCTGCTGCAGCCCTGGGGAGCTGCTGGGGTGGGCCAGATCCCTCTCCATGCCCAGGGTTCCTCCCAGCAGAACAAGGCACACCTCACGAGCTGGATTTCTAAACGCAAGGTCGGCATTGCTAGCTGGGCTGTGGGAAAGGCCAGGTCCCGGGGCACCTGAAGGAGAAGATGGCTGGGGGTGACGTGGAAGGAGACCATGATGCATGGCCAATGTCACCCAGGAAAAAAAAAAGGTGTGGGAGCAGGACAAGGTGAGAGATACTGCAAAACAGAGGAGGTGACATTTCTGCAGAAAAACTGCTTTTGTTTCTTTCCCATTTCACAGGCAGCATGTCTATTAAATGTGGCTTTTGCTGCCAAAAGGACTTGTCATATTACATTAGGTTTAGCAACTTCTGCTGTGGCAAAGTGTGCAGCGTCTCCCTTCACATAAAGAAAATATTTTCACAAGTCTGTTCAACCTGCTAACTGTGATTACAGACAGTTGGCCCCTGACATGACATTTATTGCTCCAGCGTCCAAGTAAGAGCCTCACAGCACTGCCCAGCCAGCTACCTGAAGAGCACATATGTGTGTGGAGATCTTAAACAAGTTTCTGCTAATGGCTTCATTTTGTACCCTTTTAGTAGGTCTTTAGCAGCTTGATAGAAAATGTGGTACAGTAAAGTAGTAAAAATAAAAAGAGTATGTGCAAGCTCCCTCTTTTTATGCTCACCTTGAAATGTATGATATGATACAATGTATTATATCAATTTGCTTCTGTAAGTGCTCTTTGCATGCATATTTCTACTCTGCTCAGCAATATTCATCCTAACTGAGAATCACTGCAGTTGTCTACCTCCACTTGAGAGACAATTTCACACAGAGTGAAAATAAAAGACAGTGAGAAACAACACCAAAACCAGAGACCTGTAACATGTGCTGGCAACAAACACAAACAACAGGCTGACCGAGTTGGGTGCCTACGTCAAGGAGTCCAAGAGATGACTGGCTAGAGGAAAGTTTGCTATGAAATGAAAAAAAAAAAAACCAACCAAAAAACCCCAAAGCAGAGCAAATGAGCAAAGCAGATACTTCCCTCTTCCCCACAGGATATGCTGATCATGGTCACAGCATCTACTGGAAACAACTGCCCAGAGACCAACTTCTCCATCGCTGCATTCACTAACTGTGCAGGCTTCTCAGGCTTCTCAAAGACCTATCTATATATTTTCCTGGCACTTGGGAAGAAAGAAAGCATAATGAAGACTTTGCCAGTACAAGAGAATATAATCTGGCAATCATTTGGTTATTAATGAGTGGGCTTTTGGGGGGCGTGTGTTGTTTTAAATTGGGTTGGTTATATTAAATATTTTGTATGAGTTTAAATCATTTAAAAATGTGTTAAATGGCCTGGCTTTTTGCCTTCACTTTCCTTTCCTGCACAAGACATTTGTAGGGCCTGGAGTCTTACATGACTTGGCCTATTCTGTCTTACTTTTTGGCAGGTCACTTTGCTCTGTTCTTCTCCAAACAGAAATTAGGCTCTGGCCAAGGGAGAAGCAGAGCAGAATGCAGCCTGCTACAACAGCTTGTAGAGAGCTGGAAAGAACTCTGTGTTATAGATGAGAGCTGATCAGATACCCTTTTCTTTTTTGTTGTTAATTTCACTGTCTTATTTTTAAACTTGCATGTGCATCTGCCAGCAGCACTGCATCTTGTTATAATATTCTTATTAAGCAGGTGGGTGAATCGTGAGCAGACAGGATTTAGTTCCATTTTGGTTAAGGGCAGGCTCTTCAGTGATTAAGTTTCATCTGCATCTTCTGTGGAACTGGGAATTAAACTGACTCTACAGCATCAGTCTGAACATTCTCCCTCACAGTTTTGTTTTCTATCATGCCAGAAACTTATTTACAAAAAGACCATGTAAGATTCAATGCTGGGCACTCATAACTTCTTTTGCCAGAGTTGTACCCCCTTTGGCAATAAAATAACTCATGCCCAGAAAGGATGAGTAAGAGTTGTATAGCTTTATTCTGCTTTCCCTATTAGCACTCTTTTTGTTGTTGTTGTTGTTGTTTTTCAATTTTCCCTTTTATTCTCTGCTTGTATTGATAACTGAAGCGAGCCTGGATAAGCAACAAGAGGTGGATGTCAAAACTCAGGGATGGAGAGCTTACATTCCGAAACAAAAACATTTTTCCTCCTCCTTCTTTTCCCATAGTTCAATTCAAAGAAATCATCTGAGAGCAGCCTACCCTGATGCAGAGAGCCTTTCCTGGAGATTTCCAATATACCACAGCAAAAATCATTTTTTTCCAAGACCCTCTAAAAGTCCCCAGGGATTTTTCATGGTCTGGTCTTGGTTAAAATAGAAAGCATATTCGGGGGCAATGACTAATCCCCTGCCTGAATGCCACATGCCATTTGGACACTTTGTGATCTGGTACACTAACTCTCTGATTTGTTTGGCCTTGTGAAAACCTTTTAAGCTAGGCTTTGGAAATTTACCCCTGAAGCCTCTTCTGGGGCTTGTGTTTTTTATTTTTCTCCCATTTCCTCAAATCTTTCCCTTGTTTCTAAAGAGTGCCATCGTCCGTTCCTGAGCCCTCAAATCCAATTACCAAACAATGTACAAATATATGGCTGAGCGTGGTCTATGGGAACAGCTGCAAAATTGCTAATATTAGGTCTAATTTAGCTACAATAAATTAGCAAGTGTGTGGAAGCAAAATGATGACAGCATAATTATAACAAAAGTCGATGTGTTGAAGTATATGGATGACAATACATACTAATTTTAGCGAAAAAACGCAGCAAATGAAATGCATGCAATGAACAGACGGGACTAATAGCTCAGACACATATACTTAATGTGACCAGTCAGTGTAAAAACAAAAAGATAGATGAAGCTGTTCAGAATCTAGTGCTAACAAGCAGTGTAGTCTGAAACCATTAACTGTCAGGGGTAATAACACTCAAAGTACTGAAGTGCAGTAAAACAGCAGCACTTTTCTCGGGATGATGTGCTGATGTACAAGCACACACCTGTGAAGAGGGTACTAAATCTATCCTTGCGTTTATTACTATGGAGGGAGGAAAAACAACACTAATAATGTAAAGTATAAACGAAAATAGCAGACAGCAGAGAGTGACATTTGCATGGTCCCAGTCAGCTTGTTAGCTGAAGTGGGTTTTAATTAGCTATTTTCCAGCAAGCAAACGAGCAAATTAGTGGCAGCCATAAACAAGCAGAGACAATCAGGCCCAAAGAAAAAAAAAAAAAGATCGGACCTTTTTCTGTGTGTTTTCCTTTTGGAAATACAATGCCTTCATGCTTCAGCTAAATATTTCTATTAACCAAAAGAATGTGGTAAAGCAAAGACCTTGGCAACTGTGCAAGTTCCCGAAGGGGCTCAAAACACAATGTTAACAGTACAGCAGGGACACAAAGCCCTGCTCTGAAGAAACCCATGTCGAAGGCTAAACCTTGGGCCTCCCCCGTGCAGAGCCTCAGGGGCTCCAGAGCACCTTGGCTCTGGTGAGCTGCCCTCCTGCTGGAGACTGCCCACCCATCCTCAGCTCTTGGGACAACAGGGCCCCAGCACCATCCCTCACTCCCGCTCTGGATGCACAGCAGCAGGTGCTTCAAAAAGTGTGATGCAGGGTGTAGGTGCCACCTTCTCCTTTGCACCGAAAGAGGCACAAGATGGGTGTTGCCAAAGGGATGCCTGAGGCTACCAGCTGCTCCTGCTGCTGAGGAAGAGGGATATAGCTCTGCAAGGGCTGCGGGAGACAGGCCACCGGGGTGAGTGTGAGGAGGGAAGAGAGGTGAGCAGCAGGGACAACCCCTGTTGCTACGCTATCTTGCTAAGAGAAGATGCATATCAGTGTAGGATGCAGCCCTCAGCAGACAACATGGATTCAGGCAGTAATGAACAAGCCCGCTTTTGGTGTTTCTTTTATTACCATAGCATTACTGGCTGCGTAATGAAACCTGTCCCGCTGTTGCAGCAACATGAACACGGGAGAAAGATCCTTCAGAGCCTGGTCAAGCAAGGCCCAAGGTTAAGTAATTCACTGCAGTACTTTTGCTACTAAACTGATTATATTAATAATCAGCCATAATGAAAAACATGGTGAGCTTATCCCTTGAGTCAGTCATGTTTACCCTCCTGTTCCCTCTGATTTTAAGAAATGCTGATGCTGCAAGGATGGGAAGCCCAATACAAAGGACGGATTGCATACTCTTATGCTGAACATGCCCAAATCCTTCAGGTATAAAACCTGACAGCTGAAAAGTTAGGTAGCAGTAAACAACTACGAGAGGTAGTTGCTAGGCAGGAGAGTTCAGTGGTCTGAGCACTAATCTAGACCTTGGGAAAGTTGAAGTTCATGTTTCACTCTATCAGAAACTTCTACAGCCATGGGTGACCCAGCCAATTTGTCTGGGGATAAAAGTACATCTGCCTCAGGAATTTGCTGCAAAATGCTCATTAAATATTGTGTAGGGCTCAGATATTGTGGAGAAGGGGCTAATTAGTTGGAAGGAAGGGAAAACACCTAATAGAAATTAATCTTATTTATGCATCACTATTGGTACATGTGGCACCAGAGAAAGACATTGCAGCAGGCTTTCGGTTGGTATAAATTATCAGAGAGCTGCAGGAGAGACTCTCTTGCCTCCCTGTCCTTGTCTTGTGCCAAGGGTATTACAGTCTAATTAATACAGATAACATGAGTGCAGACGCCTACCTGTTGGGCGCCGTTGGAATATTAACACAAGGGGAGGGCTGGGGGAAGGCTCTTAAAGAAGGCTTATTTTATTTAGTTCATTTGTTTAGTAATGTTTTGACGGTCAGAAAACCCTGGCAATGAGTAGAGCCCAAGAGGCAATTAGCAATGGGGCAGAAAATGTAATGAGCCAAAAAATGAATTAACTTGAGCAGACTAGGCACAGACACAAGGGGCCAATGCTTTTTGCTAGTTTATAACCCCTGCCCCTCTGCTGAATTCAAAAAAGTAGGAGGAGGTGTGATTTAACATAGAAACAGCCTGCAGGATATTTCCTACCACACCCAGGGTAGCTGTCTCCGCACAAAGCACCAGCTGATGTGGTGGCAAGCAAGCAGGCAGCCTGGATCAGCTCTTGCCTAAAGCCAGCCTCTCTCCGTAAAGTTTCCTTCCATTGCCACCACTGAGGAGAGCAGAACACTGAGAAAACCAGCACCCAGCAGGCTGCCACCATGCCCAGGAAGAGGGGGCAGCCAGGGGCACCCTGTCAGACAGCAGCTCCCAACACTGCCCTGCCAAGGCAGCAAGGCTAGTGGCAGCAAGAGTGGGGCTAGTGGAGTACAGTGAGCCAAATTTTGCTCTCTCTGCCTCTTTTGAGTTTCTTTTGATCCTTTGTTTATCTTTTTTCCTTTGATGGCTTTCAGGTTTTGCTGTTAGCAAACACACATTCTTTGTATTAGAATTTGTTCTGAATCATGGGCTGATATTGTTTTCAGCTTGTACAAAACCATAAGCACTTTCACCACACTCAAACTGTTTACATGTTTTGCTTTCACAATGAACTTGTTTCCCTGTCTCTGACAGCAGTTTGTGAACATCACAGGGAAAAAAGCACAGGCAATTGCTCTTGCAGGTACACACGGATGGTAACTGTCCAGCTTCCACAGGGGGATACAAGAGGGAACTATCACCCAACTTGTCACGTTAGCCATCCTGCTAGCCATTAGAATCAAAGAAAATGATTTGTAGTTTAGAGAGCTGCTTGACTGAATCACAGAAAAACACAGAAAAACACAACTGCCCCCAAGTGTGTGCTAGGATGATTTTCAACGCATGCTGCGGTTCTGCAACACTCGGCCTTACACGGCCCATAGGCTTTGTCCTGAGGGAGATTATTCCAGCAAAAACCTAAAGTTGTTATGTGGAGTTCAGGAAGGGAAACTTTGAGGAGGAAAAAAAAAACGTCCACATCATTTTAATTCCCTTCTTGCATGGATAGTTCAATGCTAAATGAAAGGACAGGAAAGCCACAAAGCACACACACTTCAACACTGCTCCTTTCTCCCTGGGTCATGCCCAGTGCCATTTCATCATGGCTAGGGGACTTTGGGGGAAGCGGGAGCAGAAGGGAAAGAAGAAAGATGATCTTTAAAAGAACAGAACTGTTGAAAATTCAGAGCAAACGAGTCAATTCATGGCTTTATCAGCATATAGCAAGTGGAATAGCAAGATATTCCTCTTCAAAGAGGAAAGTCCCCAAATGGATAAAGGTTAAGATAAAGGGGCAGAATTTCTGCCTGGCTCCATGCAGCTTGCAGCTGCTCTGACATTGGCTGGATCTTTGGTCTTTTTTGGGTGAACTATCACTGAGCATAGGAAAGTCATGACCAGCTTCCTGAGCATCCCAGTGGAAAAAAAAAAAACAACCAAGGGGTCTAATCCAAATCTTTGACACCTTATATCAACAACTGTAAATCTTTGCCTGAGCTCCTGCCAGCCTCAGAAGTTAAATGCACAGCACTGTTCATTTCTTATGCCTACACTGCTACATTGCTTTTAGTGAAGCTGCAGGTTGTAATTGAGAGTCTGGTAAGGACCCCTTTTCACTGAGTGATGTTACAATCTTCTTTGCTGGAATTATTTTAGCCTTGTAATAGCTCTTTTTAAAGAACAGTCTGATCTACTTTCCAAAATCTTCTGCAGAAAATAAGTTCCATTCATAACACAGGAATGAGGTTGAAATCCAAGGCCTTACCCAGCAATATCTCACTCGCCTCAGGACGTGTCTTGATGAGCCCTCTGTGTGGTGGTGCTTCAGCAGCAGAAGAAGAAACAGCTTTCAGCAAGGATCCTGACAGATCAGAGACAATAAGCCTTCACAGCCCAGGGAGGTCAGGCAAGCAGGAGACAAAGAGCTCAAAGTTCAGCCCCACACACATTCAGTCTGCCTGGAATAGCTGGGTTACCCTTCACCTGGGCACAGAAGCAATACCAGCAAAACCTGTTCTCTTTGGCTTCTCTGCCCAAAACATCCCATACAGACAATAAAGATTAAATGGGAAGGGTTGTTCTGCTCACAGCCACCACCACTAAAGAGTTACTGCTCATCTCTGGGGTCCTGCCTGAACACATTGGTGAGATTCATGGATTTTCTTTATAGCAACGGAGAGACTGCACCAATGCCCACAGCAAAACTGAATTTCTTCTCTATTTTTCTATCCCTGTCTCTCTCACTCCTTCATTTGCAATCCTCTTCTCTCTAAAGTTAGCTCTGCCATCATTACTTGCACTGAGTGCATATTAGACTAGGCTCTCAGGAATTAATGAGAAGGCTTAGTGAAGGAAGATAACATAGGGATCAGGACAGCAGAACTGGGTGCTTTTAAATAGCAGCTTCTTTATGACTGGATTTTGGAGGCACAGATCTACCTTTAGTTCTCACCGATTTCACAAAGAGCTTCAGGAAATGAACTCTTGTGACATGGCTTGTTTTACACTAGGTTGCTGTAAGAGAACCCCTGATGGACAAAGAAATGAAAGCCTAAGCAGGCACATGCTAAAACCCACAGAGTTAAGGTCACACCATAGCTAGGAGAGGGTACCTAGATTTGCTAGGCCAGCATGGTTCAAAAGGTCAAGCCATGGTACTGGCTTTGTTAGAAGAAGCAGCCACATGGTGTCTGCCACAATGACAAAGAAATTGCCATTTTGGAATAGGTAGCCTTTTTATTTAGGGCTGCTTTAAGCTATCTCTGTAATATTTTTTACAGTGCTTTGTGATTAATTTCCCTTATGACAAGGCAGAAGATGTATTTCTGTAGAAACTCTGGCCAGTCTGACTGGTTAGAAAGGAAAGCACCTGTACTTCTGCTTTGACTATAATCACGAAGAGTTAATCCAGTCACACATTTTCATAAGACATAGACCACACTGAACAAGTGTCTCTTCTTTCCCTTCCTCGTAGCTCCCCTTCTGAGAAACAGGGGAAAGAGCCAAATTTCTAGCTACAAATATTTCCCACCAGGTAATGGAGAGAAACTGAACATCTCATCCCATATCTTCTCCTCCTCTCTGCCTGTTTTCCTTCTTGAATGGAAAAAAGGCTACTCATTTCAAGCATCTTACAGGAGCGAGTAGAGGATGCCTCAGGCTGCTATTTTGCAAATGAACAATGAAGCTCAGATACAAACTGAGGATCAGACTGTAGTCATAAGAAAACTACTGGCTGCACATGTGATTACTGGTAGCAGTGGGAACATGAGAAATTCATAGGCTGAGACACAACAAGCTCCCTTAAAGTCTGAGCATTCTTCTGTAATTTAAATAGATTAGGGGTGCAAATGGCCCAAGATTTAATCTTACAAGTGCATTTTCCTGGCACTTCATACTTTGCCAAAAAGTGCTTCCCAGAGGTGTCGTTTCCCCTCCCACTATTTCTATCCTTCTGCATTTAGTTCCAGCAGCAAGCGTGGGAAGAACAGGGCAAACCCAATAACTGTCTTATTTTGAAACTGAGTGATCCTCTTTGGATCTGAAAGATTGGGCCAAGCTGTATGCTGGAGAAAATTATTGACACTCCTTGTAATTAACTAGTCCAGTCAGTTCACTTTTAATGCTTATTTCTATTTCTTTAAGCTTCTATCACAGAAAATATGCCCGTAGTTCTCTTGACATCCAGGTGTAGCAGTGATCTTCTCATAAAAATATCTTACACCAAAGGGCAGATAGCTCCTTTTTTTCCCCCCCAAATACTAATACAACTAAAAGAATTTCTTGAAGAATAAACGGGATATAGGCACAGAAGCACTTTTTTTGCATTGCAAATACAGAAGATCAGATTCCAAACTGCTGAATATGATATAAACATTGCCTTTTACAGATTAAAATTAGTGGAAATACACAGCCTTTTTGATTTCATTTGGCTTTGGATCGGCCAAATGGATCACTATACATATCCAAAGCAAAGATGATTTTGACATAAGCACGAAGGCTAGACACAAGAACCAGAAATCTGGAATCTGGAAGACAAACAAGCCACCCATACAAAAATATTCTATGACTTTTCACGTTGCAAATATTTGCAGTGATGACTTCTCCCATGATTTGCAGATGATCTATGTGTTCCCTAGGTCTCGTCTGCTTTTCTGCCACGACCTTAATTTTATTCAAATGCAGCACACAGAAAAGAAACATTGCCTTTTTCCTTAGCTTGATTATGCCATTATATAACAGACCAAAACCCATGAAAATGAGAAATGCAGAAGAAAATCCAGACCACAAAAAAGCATATGTGCAGGAATGATAAAAAAATTGACTGCTAAAATTACTTTCTTGGTATTAGCTTTTAGGCAGCAGTGGACAAACAGAAAAAGAAGAAAGTCTCCTTCTAACTCTTATCTGAAGATAAGAATGCCTGAAGTATTTGGATTTGCAAAGCTGTGTTGGCATCTTGTGAATTCAGGTTTGCACTGAGTCAGGCACATCCATTCTCTTCCAACATCAACATTTCCCCTCCCTCTGGTTAAGTGTAAGGGATGACCAAAAAAAAAAAACCCACTTAGGGAAAACATCAGTGGTGTTTCCTTACCAAGGCCCCTGCTGCAGCCTGGTCTTCATCATGGCTCTGCTGTAAATTTACCCTGTAATTGCTGAGCACTCACTCACCAGGCCACCAGCAACGACACTCCTGGACCTATGCACAGATCCAAACAGCACAAGAAACCCTGAAGAGCACTGCAAGTTGTTTCATCTGTCTCCTTTTATATATTTTTTTCCTTACACATTCCTTGGCCTTCCTATGACATAGCAATGTGATAGAGAATGTGCATATCAGACAAAAATCTCAGAGTAAAGCAAGGCATAAAATTTTAGAAAGACATTTTCCACTAAATTCATAGTCTTCTGCTGTAGTAAATGTTTCTACTATGCTGTGTTGACGATGATTAATAGAAGAATTGACACAAAACAAACAAGATATAAGAATGCTACTCATTGTCCTTCTCTCAGCACATTTTCTTCTAAGCTCTTTCCAGATTAGAAAATAAATTGTTTTTCAGGACTTAGGTATTTCCAGTTGTGGAATCAAAAATGATATGAATCAAATTATTGAGATACCAGAATTTTCAAGCTATGACTAAAAGGCAAGAGAGAATTTCTTTCCTAACAGGAGAGTGTGAAAACACAGCCGCTTTCTTTGAAGGACAGTGTGAAAATTCAGACAGGCTTCCATGCTGCTCCAAATGAGTGCAAAATAAAGCAGGAACTCCAGATCTTCTTGGGAAGAGTATCAGAAAGGGCTGGAAAAAGAATCATACTTCTGGAGAAGGGATAACTGGCTTTCTGAAGGGTTCTAAAGACAGAGATTGATTCACATCCCAAGGCAGTGCACCGGGACAAACGTAATTTCCTGGACGTTAACAGTTATTAATGCCATTAATAGCATGGTAGTGACAGATCACATCTGACCACACCACAGTAGCTGTGAGATAGAAGTGACAGGCTTTCAGAGTAAAACACTTCATTAATATCATGTAAACTGGCGCTAAGAGATGGCTGTAAAACAAAAAGCCTTATCAGCTGATGAAAGTGGGAGCACCATCCAAACTGCACCCTCAAAACACCTGACCTTAGTGGGAGAGCTGCTGCATTTTTGTCTCCCAAAAACTCTGGTTCCTTTTGCACAAATTGCTTTAGTGTTCATGGGTCCTGTTCCTCCCTCCTCAAACAAGACACACCGGCACCAGATCTCTCAGAACACCTCTCCCGATGCCCTCTAGGAAAGCTGTCATATCAGAGGCCACTTTGCTTTTCAGTCCTGATGTCCCTCCCAGCACACACACAGAAGAAGGACAGGGACAAAACACTTCAGATTTCAAATCACTGACACAAATGTTCTTAACACAAAGATTCCTGTGAGCCACAAATATTCCCAGATTCCTTTGCTTTAAATCAAATACTTTCATCCTTAGAAATTTCTGATGGTGCCTTAATTCTGGAACATGCAAACTGCCATCCACAGAGTATCAAGGTTTGGGACCTAGTTGATGCTTCCCAATAAATATGACAAGGAAGCAGCTATAATGCTTGTGTGATGCTTTTTCCTGTACTTTTTTTTTTTTAACTGTTTTTTTTTTTCTTTTTAATTTTCTGTAATGAAAGAGAGAACCTGGGAGATAGCAGGAATCAGGGTTGATCTAACAGGCAAACACAATATATTTGTCATGGTTTTCATGTTATACTTCCCATATGCATATTAGTGCTCCCTTGCCATGGGCAGAAGAGAGAAACTCTTGTCCCACCATGTTGTTATTGGTTTCAGCAGCGTAAGCTGAGCTTTTCATTATAAGAAGAAAGGATTCAAGAATCCATCTCATTTGTCTTTGGTTTGGATGGGAGCATCTCTCTATTCCCAGCAGAAGAAAAATGGTCACTACCTTTATTTTTCACCTTGTCTATAACTGATTATCTCCTTGCTGGGGAAAAAAAGGGATAGAGCCTCTTCTGCAAAACAAGAAATGACCTATTGCTTGAAGGACTTAACCCAGGCATAAAACTGTAATTGCAAAAATTTTCTTTATTGCTACTTCTTTCCTTTATCGCTGCCTTTTCAGACAGAGGCCTCCTGAGAGTACCCTCTCAGCTGGCACCTGAACATGAGACCTCTGGGTGCAAACATATGAGCCCTACCTGTTGCATTAATGTAGGATTCCTATCAGCTGTCACTTAGAGCAGCCCTGATGTGCTCCTCGAGGACTCCCTGCTCTAGGTTAGAGAGTGCTGCAGCCCTGAACAGCAGGAGTCCATTCTTGCATATTTTATTGATCTCAGTATGCACTTAGGCAACACTTTTTTTTTTTTTTTATTTAACATTTATTTTACAATTGCTTTCACAACCTGGCACAAAGGTGGAGGTTTGCTCTCGTGTCCCCAAAGGAGAGTGCAATCTGATGTGGTAGAGTGGATGTAGTGCTGAGGGCAGTGCAAACAGCCCCTCTGAATGCCAGGGAACAGTGTGTGTATGTGTGTGTGTGTGTGTGTGTGTGTGTGTGTGTGTGTGTGTGTGTGTGTGTGTGGGAGCGGGGGATGGGGAGGTGTTGCAGCACCAGTGCAGGTACTGGGGAGATAGAGACCAGCAGCATCCCATATCCTCAACAGTCAGCACAGAGGCAGCTGAAAAAACCTGTCAGACTGGGAAGGCTCAATAACAAAAACATTTTCCTGTTTAAAGAATGATCTCATTGGTGCCCTCAGGCTTGCCCTGGTAAAAATCTCCTGGTCTTCTGCCTCTATAGCTGGACTGCAGCTATACAGACATCACATTGCCCAGCATTTTATTTTCACACATCATTAAAAAGAGAGCTGCTATAAATCGTTTTCAAGTTACAGAGTATTTTGTTCCCCAGACAATTCTTCATTTTCCTATAATCACAGATAAATGAGGAAGTGTTCTGGTAATTATACTAGCAAAGAGCATTTGCTTTCAGAGAAGGATATTTTAAAAATATTCTGGGAAACTGCAGGTAAAGAAAAAAGAAGCTCTGCTTGGTTTGCTCTCCTCTGCCCAGCTCTGGTGAGGGTTGTAATAACCCCAAAAGCCAATCATATCCTGGGCTGCATCCAAAGCAGCATGGCCATCAGGGCAAAGGAGGGGGATTCTGCTCCTCCACTCGTGCTGCACCTGCAGTGCTGCACCCAGCTCTGGGGCCCCCAGCACAGGAAGGACATGGACCTGTTGGAGCGAGTGCAGGTAAGTGACACCAAGATGTTCAGAGGGATGCAACACCTCTCCTGTGAGGAAAAGCTCGGAGAATTGGGTTTATTCAGCCTGGAAAAGAGAAGGCTTCAGGATGAACTGATTGTGATCTTCCAGTACCTGAAGGGACCCTGAAAAAAAGGAGAGAGTCTATTTACAAGGGCATGTAGTGATAGGAAAAGGAGGAATGGCTTCAAACTGAAAAGGGGTAGGTTTAGATTAGATATTAGGAAGAAATTCTTTACTGTGAGGATGATGAGGCACTGGCACAAGTGGCCCAGAAAACCTGTGGATGCCCCATCCCTGGAAGTGTTCAAGGCCAGGCTGAACGGTGATTTGAGTGACCTGGTCTAGTGGAAGGTGGACTTGCCCATGGCCTTTCTATGATTCTGTGATCTTCCTCAAGTAATGCACAGCAGGCTGGGGACCAGCACCACCCACTGCCTCACTGGAGCCAGAGCAGGACTGGGCATGAGAACTGCCCATGAGTCAGCAAGTGGGGCTAAAGCCCCAACACTGAGATGAGCGAGCAGGAACCTCTTTGAAGGAGTCCCTTTGCAGGTGCTCCTTTGCATATCTGGGCTCGCAGTGACTTTCATCCTCCCTATCTCAGCCAAAAAAAAGCAGTCTGGTGCTGCCAACTAGTCAGTTGCCACAAAGACTTCCCCTCAGCTCTTCAGCAAGGAGAACTCTTCTGTCTGCTCTGCTGGGGGATATATACTCCTGCCAGGTCTAGGCCCTGATTTACCCCATTTGTACCCACAAGCAAGTGGCTAAATGCTATGGGAGCACACGGCACTTTTACACACACCTTGCACGAGTGACGGTGGGAGACGAAAGGAGATGCAAGCTCAGGCTTCAGCAACCTTCTAACCAGAGAAGCTACAGCACACAGGAGACTGCAGACCGTCTCTCAGAAAACCAAAGCACTGGTTTTCATGAAAAATGCTCAAAAATGCTGATTTTGTAGATTTGAAGGGGAAGATGGCAGAAGCATTTCTGTTAGTCTTCAGTGTCTTTGCTGAGACCATCTGTAATAAAATAGAAAAAGGAGGGCACCTGAGATGCAGCCCGGGTGCAGCATGTTATAATGATGCATCTCCTGGAGAAAATGTCGCCTTCAGATGAGACATCTCCCCAAGAACACTGTCACTCATGGCTTACTGCAGGTGTCAGGTGCCCCAGCTATTGTTATTATTATTATTAGATATTTGCTGAGTGCCAGCAGTGCACCTGGTGCTCATCATCAGCTCAAACAAGCTGCTGATTTTTAACAGTGGACTGACTGCATTTCCACTTGTGAAAATTTGCCTGTTTGCTTCTTCAGGCACTCTCTTCTCCAAGGGGAATTATGCAATATACTTTTGTTTCCTTCCTCCAGGACTTTTGGGTACCTGTTATTTTTTTAAGCACACAACAGCCCAGCTTCTCACCACAGTAAGCCAGTCTTTTTTATCCGTCATCTCTTCGGGATCAGATCACTAATTCACGTACAGGATAAGACAACTGCCAAATTATTATACTACAAAGAGAAGATCTTCAGACACCTGTCATCTTGATGAAAGCAGCACCATCAACTGACCTTTGCCAGTTCAAGGTCGATAATGAGACAAGTCAGGCAGGAAGAGCAGCGTGTGCTGACTCCATTAACGCTGGCTGTGTGCACACTCAGTAGCACTGCGTCTCCTGTCAATTAGTGTGGGTAAACTAGGGACTGCTGATTGCCAGAGACATGGCATAGCGAGCTGCTGCTACCTTTACTTCTACACCCTGCTGCATTTTAATTAGCTCCGTTCCCCTGACTATTTCTTCAGAGCTTCATTACTGCCGTCTTCAAGAAACTCAAGGCAAGCCTTTTACATTGCACATCGCTAATGAGAAGAGATGTGAACATCCTCACCACGGAGGTGGATAATGCCGGACTGTCTGCATGCGCACATGAGGGGGCATGTGAAGATTTAAGGGGCTTCTCAGCATAATGCAGTGTAAACATCACTCAGAGATGGCAAAAGAGTAGAATGAGCCAGAGACCACAAGGAAAGGTATTCCCAAAATGGCCAGAAACATAGGATGGAAAAATGGTGCACGGTCCATGACGCGCGCAGGTGAACGTGTGTGTGTGTTTGCACAAGGTAAGGATTTTTCAGTAAGGATTTTCAAAGACCACCCACATGCACTACAGTTTAATAGCCTGAGGTGGTAAGTAAGGAAGTAGAGAGCTGCCCCAAGGGGCACCGTCTTTGGCTCGCCCAGTCCATGCAGGATGTGGACAGCAGCCATGAAGGGTTGACAGACAAAGGATCTGGAGCGTCACTCCGTCATTTCCAAGATTTCCCATGGAGCGCCACAGCTTTTCAGCAGAAAGCTAGGTGTTTGTGATTTTTTTTTTTGTTTGCTGTATTTTTAACCTTTTTTGCAGTCAGTTTGATAGTATCAGTGTGGCTGTTCTAATTTTCCTTGAGTTTCCATTATATTTGAAGCAAATTGTGAGAGACAATTGCTGTCTTTACAGACAAGTGCTGGCCAGATCCACTTACAAAGAGTTTCAGGTTAAAGTATTAGGGTCTCTACAGCTGTCCCTTCACAATACATAGATGTGCTTGGTGCAGGTCAGCTTGGTGAGGGATTCATGTCAGCATCTTGAGTCAAAGTCTTGATGCTGTTCTGTTTTCACAGCTTCATCAGCATATGGGTGGTTCTGCTGCTACTTGGCTCAGGCATCTATAAATCCCAGCTATAACTCAATATGAATATTACCTGAGTCCTACTCCCACCCTGTACGACCACCAGCATTCGTTCCATCCTCGCAACAACAGCTCTTTTAATTAACTTCTCTCATACGTCACTCATGTCCTTACAGACTCGCAGCTAATGAGCCAGCAAATCTACTTTGGGATTGTTTTCCTCAGTGAGCACTCGTACAAATCTTGTAGATGCCACAAAAAGTTGCAATGAGAGCGTTCATGCTGGAGACGTTGGAGGAGTCGTGGGATGGTCTGAAGAAATTCTGTTTTCTACGTGGCTTCAGCAGCTTCTGGATAAGAGGTGAAGAATTAATTAGGTTGAGGTTTTTTGTGACAGTCTTTTTATTCTCAGCAACTGTTCAGAAATCAAGGATGTGCCTCCTTCAGTTCAGTAGCTGCTTTTACTGCTTTAGAAGAAAAGGTTCCTCATAACAGTATGTCCCTGGGAAACTTCCTTTACAGTTAGTGACCCAGCTTCATTTGCTGTTTATTGCTTTCTCTGCATTGAGCAAACTTAGGCCTAGAGACAGCTGTGGACTGAAAGTGGCTTCAATATCCTTTCAGCTGCTTCTGAACATGCCCAGCAACGTCTGCTGTCCTCTAAGTGACTGCCCATACAACAAACCAGTCCTCCTGGAGAGGATGCTCCCATAAGTGTGACATGGAGGGAAGAAAGCAAACCCAGTGAAGCTGGCTGGACACAGGGGAAAACTCTCATCATCCTGTCAGGAAGTGGTGCAGGACTGTGCCTCTCTGGTGAGCCTGTGGCTCATCACAGAGTTGTTCTACAATGGCACATTCTGGCCTTAGCATATGCTTCCATTATCAAAAATAATAAAACTAACCTACCTCAAAACTGAAACACTGCCTTCCCCCGCACACACCTGGGGCTCTTTTTTTTTCTATTTCCCTTGAAGGACTAAAAGAAACCTACTTTGCACCCAGGCATGAAATATCATTAAAAAAAGACACATTACCAAAACAGGATTTGTTTTTCTAAAGTGCCTCTACCTGATGGGGTCTTTGTTTTCTCTGAAACAAGAGGCTGCTGTCAGCCTCTGCATTCTCCCAAAGCTAACTGGAAAAAAAATAGTCCTTTTTTTCTTAAGGCAAATAACCATTATCCAGAAAAGCCTGGACACCCAGCACTGCTTCTCCTTTTATTCCTCACCCACGAGCAGTCAGATTGCTTCAGCATTCATGCTGTGCCATCTAACAAATGCTTGCTAGCCACCTGTGTGGATATCTTTAAAACAGTAACTTTAAAAAACACCCACCAGCATCCAAACATATGGATATGTGCCTGAAGGTTGGATACATTCTGTACTACATACAGTTATTCTCATGCCTGGTGCAATCTGATAGTCCATCTATGCTGTTGCAGGGACACCCCCTTGCATCCTCCCACTGGCTCCTTCACAGCAGTTCAGGATCAGCCAGTGGGTATCAGTGGCAGCCACAATCTAAATTCTCTTTATCATCTCAGTGTTCGCACTTTATCATGCAACCCTGATTGATAAAGATAGAGCTGACATAAAGGAATTGTATTTCAAAGGAAATGCATGAAGTCATACAGATGATGGCAAGGGCAGGGGCATGTCTGTTGCCACAGGGGAGCACCACTTCACAAACCCCTCAGCAGAGCAGGTGAAGCCACTTTCACCAACTCTGGCTATTCTATTAGAAATATCTTTTTATTTATTTTTCATAATGCTCCAGCTGTGCATGCCCGCACAGCATGAGGCTGACTTGAGGAGCCTGAAAATATTAGCATTAAAGCTCAAAATAGAAGCAAACTACTCCAGATCCCAAATCTCTTCTTTACAGGTGACAGGATCGCTGCCTAGAAAAGTGCTTCTTTTCCCACGCTTGATTATAATTTTTCCATTAAGATGAATTAGCTTCTTGACAGAAAATAGTATTACCAATAGAGCTAAGCCTACTTCTTCCCCCACAAAATTGCTGTATTTTCACTGGGAAAAAAATAAAAATAAAAATAAATTTTTTTTGCCACGTACTTCACTGAAGGCAAAATAATTCTGACACACATTTCACTGAAAACCAAAATTTTTTGACTGGAAATATGGCTGCAATCCCTCAGGAGACGTGCTAGTTCATTGACTCCCTTTTCCCCAAGGGGGTCTACGCAAAGAGAGTGTAGAAAGAAAAATCCACTCACATTTGCACAGACTCTGTGTTTTTCCCTCTCCCCACACTTCCTCAGACCACACTTACTGGCAATCCAGACAGCAGGCGAAGGACATCCCTTCTCATTCCCCAAGCAAAACGAAGCAATGTTCACTACCCATCGCAAGGTATCACAATGGCCACGACAGCTACACATGAGAGACCAAGAAGCCAAAGGAAATTTTCCCATAACTCTCTGCTAACTGGGCTGTGCCATTTCCAGCCTGTGCAACAGCATCTCCTTCCCTGCAGCACCGACAAGACAGGGCCCACAGTGCCTGGACCGCAGCTCTCTGGATAGCAGCTATTTTGCCCAAAGAAAACCCTCTCGCAGTTTTTCAAGCTCCACGTATAGGTGGAAAATTGTGGATGCCTGTCACTACTCATGACTCACTTTGGGGCACTGGCACATCCACGAAGTGTACTCAGAAACGCCTGTCACTCTGCATCTCCTCTGCTCGGCTGACAGCCTAGTGAGGGGCTGGACTCTAATAAACATAAGATAGCACAGTGGCAGCAGTTTCCAGCCAAGGCACCTATCGTGCCTTTAAAGACAGACACACAATAGAAGGTTTCTGTCTTGATCATAATTAAAGACTGTTTTCAGTCAAAAAATACGTGGCAACTGAGGTAAAAATTTGCTGTGTTATGCAGGTGTCTAAACAAGCAAAATAACAGGATTTCTTAAAGCATGGTGGCACCTACCGCCCCTTAGAATAAGCTGACAAGAAAAGCAGAAGAAAGACAAAGGAATGCTGATCAAAATAAAGGAAGCGAAGGATTTAGGGATTTATATTTGCCCAGTAGTCAGCTACACAAATTGCTTGTGAATAAGGGTTTAAAATGTTTTAAAATGTGTTTGAGGCATATCTAAGCTTGCTTATTTGCCAGGGAATAATATTTATGCATTTCTATCTGTTCTGTTCTAAATCACCCAAAATAGACTGTAATGTCGCTAATAAAGCAATATGAATCCAAAAAGTGCAGGAGCAGAAAAAAAAATTCCCAATTAAGGAAATAAGAAATAAAAGACATGGATGTGTTCTGAAGCTAAGAGTAATTCATGCAAACAAACAAATCACCAAAAGCATGCTAAAGAAGCAGGAAGGAGAAAACATGTGGTGTAGAAACGACCATGTGTCCATAAGAGATTTATCTCGAGAATCTCTCAAGTGCCAGTGTTATCTGTCTGCTAGGAATGTAGGGATATTTAAGCAACATGAACCATCAGCACAGTTTCTCCAAACAAAGAACCAAAGAGGAGAGAGACCAAATGGAAAACCGTGCAATTTTCTGTTTCTCCCAAGGTTTACCAAATTCCCCTGGGAAGAGAGTGGGGAAAGAAGGTGCTTTCTCAATAAAAAAATAGAAGCTGAGAAATACCTGGGCTAAACTTGAGAGATCCAGGGCCAGGTTGTGACCATCCTTTCATAGCTCGGTACCTGTGCCAGCTGCCCTCCATCCTGGCCAGCCTTCTTGGTTTCACCTCTGAGCGAATCATTTAAGGTTTGGTCATGTTGGAAGAAGCTTTGCCTTAAAGATAAATGCAGTGTTTTTCTAGGTCATTAACTACAGCTCATGATTGGACTGTGAAAAGCCAAATTTCAGCATGGGTTAAAAATATAAGGGATAATTTGTGACACTCACTTTCCTATCTCAGCCACCAAAATGGAAGTAATTTCTGCTGGTCTTGTACTACAAACATCAAGTCCTTGCTGTAAGGCTAAAAGCAGCTTCAAATGCTTTGTTCAACTCTCATTTCAGCAAGGCAAAGGTATTAGACAAACAGCCAAGCACAGATCACATTCTGTTTTCCCCTAAACTCACATAAATTTATATGGAGCATCTCCACCAGCTTCCATCCCCGCCTGTGCCTGTGGGCTGCAAAGAAGGATTTGGGTCTGCGGTTTTAAAGTTGCTTGTGAGAACCAACATTCTGAACCAACCCTAGGAAACATGTGTGAAAGAAATCTCCTTGGCTTCTTTCTCCCCTAGCAACAAGGTAGTAAACTCCATGGATAGTAGTATCCCAAAAAGTAAGATAAAGGATAAAAAAACCACTAAGAGCTATCAGAGAAAGGATAAAACAGCATGAAATGAGAAGAAAAAAAGAAAAACCAAAGACCTCAAGACCCTAGCAGTGCTCACTAGGCAAAGTGAGAATGGAATAAGTCTCCTTTTTTTTACTCCCCATTAAAATGTGTTTGTTCCCCCCTACTGACCATCTTATTTGATATTTTTTTTTCTGGATGATTTTCTGTGATAATCACTGAAAAAAAAAGAATAAAAGTCTACTTGGTCTCCTGGGCCTTGGCAGAATTATTTTAAAGTCAGCAGAGCAGGGAAGAAGGAGGGAAGGTTTGCATTTTCTGTTTGAGTCTCGGGTCTTCTTCTAGTACACAGCAACCCTCCATTATTTCAAACATGCTCATTAGGTGCTGAGCTAAAGGTAACTATAATTAAATTCAATTTTTTATCTATCACCAAGGTGCATAGGTTTCTGGGCAGCCAGCTCTTTGTCACCTTTTCTGTGTATTGTGGCTAAGTATGAATATTAATGAACTGTGAGTTCTCCTCACCCTCCCCTTTCCCAATTTATTCACAACTATTCTGTCTTTCTGCAATGAAAGAAGAAAAAAAAAAAGAAAAAATATAATTAGCATCTCTATGAGAAGCCCTCAGTCTGCTCTAACATCAGTGACTGAGCCTCCCACCTTGCTAGTGGACAATGTACTGATGAAGAAAAAACCTTTAATAAGACAGGGGTTTGATTATCTTCAGAAGCCCTGACAACCTCCCAAGAGCCCTGGAATGAAAATAAGATTTCTTTCTCGTGTTCCTGGCCATGAAAGAATCTTGCCCAGCCTAACAATAAATGTTTTATCCAAACTTGGGTCACACATTTTTTGATTGAAAATCTGCACTCTCATAGAGGACAGACGGTTTGGTCTAAAACTACCGGTGTTAATAAGAATAATGACATTTCCCCTGCCAAGCCATCACTTCTCTAGAGCTTGCAAATTAGCTCTAGTACTGGAGTGGGAATCCATAATTATCAAGCCATAGACTTGCTACAGACTGCCAACAGTCCCTCAGGAAAAGTCTCCTTTCACCAATCTCAGGCAGAGTGAGGGCACAGCAAGTCAGTGTATTCCACCACAGGCTGACCCCAGCTAGGGGGACAGAGGCAGAGAGCAGATGTCACCACAGCCTGTTTTCTCCTTCCAAAGTTGCAGCATCTCAGAAAACAAACTTCAGGGCAGCACTTCTCCCCCAAGGAAGGCAGGAGACCCTGCAATGGAAAACTGATCACAGGATAAGGTTGAAAACTGGAGAGAACTTCAACGGGGAGGGAAGTACACCAAAGAGGCAGCTTGAAAAACAAGTGGTCACACTCACTAGCCTAGCCAGGAGCTGCCACCTCAGCAGAAGGAAGACCAAGCCTCTCTTTCTTCAGCTTGCCTGTTTTTCCTGGGCTCCATCACCACAGGATCAGGTTGAGTCCCACCAGCTCTTTGGTTCCCAGCCGCACTGAGCGCCACCTCTACTGAGGCCCAGTGCAGCAAGAACATCCATTTCCCACCTTCCCTTCACCCCACAAAAAAGGCTGGTCACCAGGACAGCTGTGAGGACCTTCTCAGTGCCACAATTCATCATTCATGCCCAGACAAGTTCAATGGGCTGGTTCATAGCACACACAGGTAACCCGTTCAGCTCTCCAAATGGGGGCACGTGTCACTGCGTCTTGAGTTCCAAAAGCACACTTCTCTTTTCACACTTCTCTTTTCAGCCCCACCCCCAAAGGTGCAGGCTTGCACAGAGTGTGTCTGCACTTAGACTGATGAGTGCCCCCCAAAATAGAAGACAAAAAGCTGATTCCAGTCATCTCCAAATTGTTTTATATTAATAATAATTTGCATTAAAAATTAATTCCCTTTGACTGTGTTCACACCTCAGTGGTGTTTACTGACTGAAAACATGCTGGTAAATGTGTTTGCTGAAGAAACATTCCCTGCACTGGCAAATTTTAGGCAAATATTTGTGGTAAGCCATTTTCAAAACTGCAAACCCAAATATTTATCTCAGAAAAAGGATTCTAGAAGTCCACTCGCAGGACAGAAACATACCACACAACCTCTGTCTCCAGCCAGCCTGACAGGCACCCAGCAGCTCTGCAGACAAAGAATCCTTCAGTGGGGTACTGGGGGCAGCTGATAAAATCCTAGCTTGCTTACAAGCAGATGAAAACCCTAAGGAAAGGAAGGACAAAATTAATAAAGCAATCAGCTCATGGAGATTATTTGCTCAGTGTGCCTATCACAATTGGTGAACGGAGGAAGTACACGCGAGGCCTGACACAGCTCCACTGAGGTTGAGGTGGAATGGGGTTAATTCCCTTGTTTTTGTGGCAATGAACAGCAGCAGTGCTCCCTCAGATTGTGTTTTTGCAGGCTATATGCCCTCAGAAGGAGGGTCAGCTGGATGGTGGCCACTAGACCTCAGTTAGATATGAAAATACTATGTCGATGGAAAGTTGTGCATAGCTGCAGAAATGCCCCTACACCTGCACAAACCAGAGAAGAAGAAGGCAGCTTAGAAAGCAAATTTTATACTACATCCAAGCCAAGCATCCATAATATATGTTTTGTTTGGTATTTACACAGAATCTATCTGAAAACGAATGTGCCTTTAGTTGCCAAGGGTAGCAGATGTGTTTTCTGCAATCTACTGCCAAAAAGTAAGTTAAGAAAGGAGAAGAGGGAAGTTCAGCTCCTTCAGCATGGAGAGCATGGTGTCCAAATACTTCAAGTCAACCCACTTGCCATAAAATGCAAGGAATTTAACTCAGACGCCTGAGACTGCAGCTGATTACTTTTAATCTCGACAATAGCACGACGCCCAAACGGCAGTGGCAGAGTTCAGGCTTCCTGGAGTGTACATTTGCCTGTCACCTATAAGCGATATGTGGGAACAGCCAGAAGACCTACCCTGGGCCAAGCCTGAGAAATGGCAGAGGCAGGGCTTATGTGAGGATTTTGCTGCTGCCTCCTCCAAGTAAACTGGGTGGTTCAGCCTACCAAACAACTTGATCCCGCAGCCCAGTCCAGCCTGACCAATCCTCCCCACTGCTCCTTCTTGTAGGCTCACCACAGGGGACAGGGCTTGACCCATCTTTGGCATGATGTCCCCTGAGCAGTGCACAGCTCCTTCCAGTTCAGTACCTTGATGGGAGGGCAGAAGGAAATGTGCATTGCTACCAGCCTGGTGCAAGAGACATGCTGCACTCTTGAAAAACAAAGGATTTTATTTTTTTGAGTTATCAGCCTTTCTGTTTTTCATGACCTCAAATTGCATTCTCAAAGGACTTCCTTGAAGGCATTTTAAGCAGAACTACACATAAAAAGACCAAATGGCCGACAGAAGATCAATAGTGTTTTTCCCAATGCAACCTGTGAAAAATTGTATTTTTAACGTGCACTTTTAACCTCTCTCAGACTCCCCGTCTCAGTGACGACCACGTAGCATATGGTTCTAGCCGTCAGAAGAATTAGACAAGTATCTATGAAGATAATGAAGCAGTAAAACCTGCAATAGAGATTAAACTCTCTGGAAACCTGTGAGTAAGTGGAAAAGGTTTAGAACAATGCTTCATTGCAAATTGGAAAACAATCAGATGATAATTTTGTTTTAAAGCAGACAAGAATTTGAAGAGACTGTGAAATTGTACAAGACTTTGTAATGTACATAAGGCAGAGCAGTTGATCATCAGATGTTGAGAGGGCTAACCTATCCTTGCGAAGGGAGCAGAGGGTGATCAGTACCAGCAGCAAAACACCCAGTCAGAGCCTGCTGGGGGAACAAACTCTTGGTGCCACAACAAGAGTTTGCCAAGCAAAGAAAGTCGCCCATTCTGGACCAGTGTTCACACTCCTCCAGCAATGTAAGCACTGGGAAAAGTTCAATGCACCTAGTAGGGAGCAGAAATACAGAGTTCAGAGCTGAGACAGGGGTTGCAGCATGCTAGGCAGTTCTCACCATGTCATGGACACAGCACCATAAGTAGCCAGATGGGGAGAAAGGTTTGCATCCACAGCGTGGTTTCTAGAGGCAGGTGCAAGTCATGTGACACGGTATCTTTGCAGAGGCCACATCTGCACCAAATTCTTGTGGAAGGAAGGCAGAGTCCGGCCCTGCCTATCGCCCCTGGTTCAATCTCAGATGGGAGAGAGCAATCTGAACTCAACATGACTTCAAGTAGCACACTGTCAGACAGGATCCCACCTGCAGGGACACCCTCTGAACCACAGCATGGCAGAGAGCCTCACTGAGTATCCATGGATGGTGCACGGCTGAGAATTGCCCTTTTCCTGTTGGCCCTCAGAGGGGCAGATGCACACAACTTTCTGAAGATTTTGCAGGAACCTATGCACCAGTTGTGCTGCATGAAATTTCTCATGTCAGAGCTCTGTAAAGGTTCCTAATTGCTAATTTTGCCAAGACTGAGAAGGAAAAGCCATAGCACCTGCGTGATGCAAGAGTCATACAACTTCCCTACTGCAATACCATAAAAAAAGTGTTTTAGCCTCTGATAAAGGTTCCCAGTTTTTTAAGGGCTTACATACATTAATAAGCTTAATTATTTGTGAGTCTCTGTAGCCTAATCATTAACATTTGCAGTTAATGCAAATGTCACTCACTATGGTGGCACCTACATTACCTGCTCAGCTATCTACCACAGAGCCCAGGGGACCTGAGGGATCGTGGTGTACTCTGCTCTCACTGGGCCTGGGTTTTCCTTGCAGAGACTAGTGTGCACTAGACTTTCATCCTAAGAAAACACATCCCCAGGCTCAGGAACCCAGAAGTGCTGCTACATTCAATTATATGCTGTATGTAAGGACAGAAAACCTCACCAAGTGCCTTACAAGCCCATGCAGAAAGGTGGACTCTCAAAAGCACCTTCCACTGGAGGCAAGCAAAGAGAATAAAAATATTTTTTCGTCATTGCTTAAAAAGGGATGAATGCTATTGAAAAAGGAGTAGTAAGTAAGAGCAGTAGCAGTAGATAATATTTTCTGGGACTAAACTGTAAAGCAATATTTGCAGGAAACTACACATTGATTCTGACTCTGCAAGCCTCAGAAACTTTCCCTGGTTGTGAGTCCAAGCTTCCACCTCAACCCCAGCAAAACTGACGGAAACAGACAGTGCTGGTTATTCAAGAAGCTCGTGTTTTCAGAGGAAGAAAAATGACAGGAAAAACATTTATATCAGCACAATCATTCCTTTGGCTCTTTCATCCTCCTTCTCCTAGTCCTGGCTATTAAATAGATTGCTCCAGCTAGAAAGTTCTTCATACAAATTCCTTACCTATACACTACTGCTGACTGTTTGATGATGCTGTCACCTTCCCAATGCCACAACGTTTTTTCAAAAAAAATGCAAGTATTTTTTCTGCTGACGTACTATTTAACAAAAAACATCAAACCTCCAACTTCAGATACAGCAGAAAACCATCATCCTGTGACCAAAAACCGCAGAATGCCTGAGGTAGGAAAATACTATTTATTCTTGTAATGGATTTTATGAACAAATCAAATGAGGTGAGATGTTTCTGAAAATTTGATCATTCATCACCAAAGCCTTTTCCCATCTTGTACTCATCATTTCTACTACCTGCCACTGCTGGAAATATGTCCTGCTCATAGAAATAGATATAACACGCACACACACACTTACTCATGTGCACACACTCCAAGCAAGTGCCTGGCCTTCTTTGGAGAGCAGCAGATCTATAAAGATGCAAGGAACATTTAATCAGTCATTTTTATTTGCTTTTCTTTTAATAAAAAACTACTGCAGCTATGGAATGTGAACTTTTGCCTGCTTCTTAAATATCGGACTTAACTATTCTCCCTTCTTCTTTTTTCCTTCACTTCAGAAATAGTCTTAATAAAGCTGGAGAGGATATGCATCATATTTCTCATGTTTTACTTTTGTCTGTCAGAATGGCAAAAATTTCAGTGTTACAGAGATGTAAAAAATCCTAAACTCTTGAGAAAACTGATAATTTAGACACCTCCACGCATTTTCTCAGGCTTTAAGAAAGAAGATGCTGTGATCACAAAAAAAAAAAGTGGTTTTAATTCTGGTTAAGTTTTGCACATGTGTATACACATTTCTATGTGTGTTTTAATGTCATAAAATACCAGAAAAAAGTTTTGGGTGTTGTGGGAATAAATTTTCAGCATTCTTGCTCATTTAAGGGAGGACAGCCAAAAAAACTGTATTCACAGGAGCTTGGCAGCAATCCCTCATGGAGACAAATAAGTACATTACAAGACAGTGCTGTTCCCTTTCCACTGTGCAGCAATGTAGAATTTCACACTCTGTTCACATTGCAGAAGACTGGATAAAATTTATCAATGCTCAAGAAGTTCATTAAAAAAAAGAGCAAAACCCAATCCTTGCTGCATAAGCACTCAGGGTTATCAGCTGCTGGTGTGGGGAGGTGCTGTGGTGGGCTCAGAGAACGGAGGATAGCTCCGCTGGGCTGTACCATTACAGGCTGCTTTGCCTCCTCATCCAGCAATGTGGTCATTCCTGGAGTCACTCCACGGCTTTCCCTTGGGAACTTTCCCTCAGTTTTTAAGACTGAAGGCATATACTTTTCTGCAATTTGTGGCTGTTCGGAATTTTGAAAAAATTTTAAAAAGAAAGAAGGTGTAGAATTTCTCTCATTTACTTTTCTCTACCTGGGTGGCCAGTGATCAAACATGGCAGTAGGTAGAAATGGTCTTTGGCTATCTACCATCCCTGATTTTCAACCTGAATGGAAGCAATGTTGCAATGATAAACAATTTCAAAACAAGTTACTTAGAATATCTTGAGACTCCAGCTCCAAGATTACTGCCCCAAAAATAAAACCACTGAGGTTATTTTTCTCTTCTCTTCTCTTACCCCAACATCCTCTTTTTCTCCTTGCTCTGGAAAATGCTTTTCCTGCATCTCCCGCTTTTCGTCCCTCTCATAAGCTGTTTCATCTCCCTGGTGCACACAGATTTCCTTCTCAATATCATCTTACAGATTTTCTCTGTCTGCCTCACAACAGCCTTAAATGATACTCTCTCAGACATCATTCTCCCTGGCCAGACCCTCTTCAGCTATCCTGCACCTCCAGAGACTCTCCAGACTTTGCAGCTCTTACAGGATGTATTGAAACTGATTGCATCTTTCTGGCTCCCCCAGGGAAGCCCTGCAACTTGTGGGGTAGCAAAAAAGCTGAGCTGCAAAATTTGGGAGGCAGAGGATCCCACAGAGACACCAACGTACCTATATTCAACATCATTCTTCATATAATCCTTCATATTTAACAACTTTGCTAGAAGTGACCCTAAGTCTTCACCATCTTTCCAACTTTAATTTTTATATCATTGAGACACACAAAGATCTAAACTGAGAAAATGTTCGGGTTGGACTCCAAAACTGGTCAAACATTTGCAGTCAAGTGACACTACAAGATAACACAAGTGTGAATTTTTTTTCAATGAATGAAGTATATTAAAACATATTAAAAAAAAAAAGTTAGAACAAACCCTTGGAGTGACCATTTCATTTACTTTAAAAGCTCAAAGATGTTAATGGCAATGGCTAGCTTGCTTCTAATGCATTGGGAAATAACAAAAAGATATATATTAGACTTACGAATTATGGTAGTTTTAAGAAAATTGACCATTTTTCCTGGTAGGTGATTTGGCTGTGAAAATACTTCTCTCACTGCCCTCATACTGTAATATTATCAGACAGGCCAATCTGTTCAGGCACTACTGAAGGAGAAATTTTTTATCTTTTTGTTTAAGTGTAATTCTGAAGTGGTTTCACAAACACACTCAAATACTACCAGATTGAATGAGAGGCAATTTAAAATGGACATTTTTTTTTTCCTTCTAGTATTAGTACAAGATGGAGACACAGGCTTGAAAAGGCACTTGGAATCCCCCTTGTGCCATGCTGAGACGAAGACCTGACATCACACTTCCACACTGCATTCAGAGCCTAGACTAAAAGGGTTTTATCTTCTTTTGTCTGTTAGGTTTTGGCTCCATCTCGGCCAGATAGTCAGTGAAGAGCCATACAGGTTGGAAAGTTGCTGACAATCTGTTGAAGCTGGTGGAGCTTGGGTAATGAATTAGTATCACTGTGTACTGTTCTGGGAGCTAGAGGGAATCTCTTCAGGACTACCTTTCTTTAAGTGAAGTCATGTTGACTGTTGGATTGAGCTTGGAGAATCACAGCTCTCATGGCAATTTTCTCTTCAATAGCAGCTACTTCTTTAGAGGAATTTGCTGAAAAGAGAGGTTCCATCCATACTAGTAAAAGAAGGATGACCAGGACCATCCGGGGGGAGTAAGATCTCAACTGGCAGAGAACAGCCTGTGTCCATGAAACTGAATTCTTCTACCTTTTCAAAATGTAGCCAAGCTGCCTGTTTCCATAGGAGTATCATGCTTGCTTCCCAGTACTTACCCCATTATCTAAAGCACTTCTTTCTACTGGCACCACAACATCCACCAAAAGACCAGTGACAGGCAGCCTGGATGATGTGCAGAATAAATATTCTTACCTACTCAGAGAGACTGAGGGGAAAAGCAGCACTATGACAAAGGCTCCTCAGAAGAATGCTCTGGAAAAACCCAGCAGGCTCAAGGGCATTCTTATGATTGCATAATTTTTATTTTTTTCAATTATCAGAAAGCACAACACAAACACAAACACTTTTGGTAAGTGTCACCTAATTCTAAGGGAAGTGTTAGGGTGCTGTAATTGCTGGTTGTCAGTGGAAAAACTCTCATGAGCATCAGCATAGACATGGTGCTGCATGACCAGTTTATCCTCTGACTGTCCCATGCTTTCTGCAAGCGTGGCATCATTCCTGCAGTTTTCACCAATACACACATTGTGGAATCAGAGGAGACAGAGCTGAAAAACACCTTGAGATGTCCCAGGGCAGGACAAGCTGTATCTCAATGCCGTTCCTAGTGGTTGCTTGTCTCCCCTGCCCTGAAAAACACCCCACCAAGGAGGACGGCTCCCTGTTTCCACAGATGTTCTTGTCCAGTTCCTCACTATCCTCATATTTTTTCTTGCTTTCTCTCCCAGGTCCTCTCTGCAGCTTATGACCACTGCTTCTTGCTTTGCCTGCTGCAGATATAGAGAACAGATCATTCCCCTCTCTTTCCACTTGAAAACTGTTACCCTGTCCCATTTCCCCCATCAATCTGCTCTCCCTTAGAGTAAGTAGCCCAAACCTTTGCCTTTTTTCTTCTTAGGCTATGTATTTAGATCTCGTTTTCTGAGTAACTTAATCTTCACTTCATCCTCTCCAAGTGATCAAAGGCTTTTGTGAAGCACAGTGCCAGACACTGGACATGAGATAGCTTTAGTAGTGGAAGCATTATTTCATGTCTTTGTTGTTTACATGTCACAGGGTGGACTTTCTCCTTTTCACAGCAGGCTGATGTTGCTCACATCTACTTGGCTTGTGATCCAACATTGCTCTGAGATCCTTCCTGGAAGAAACCAACAGTTTCTCACCCCTTATTTAATTAATGATTTTTTTGTTGCCCCCTACCTTGTACCAGGCACTGAGGAATTTCATCTGATATTTAGGAAAAATCCTCAATTTTTCAGAATTGCTTTTAATTCTAACTCTTTCCCTGTTGTGACTGCAGTCTTTCTCAGATTTGTTTTAGCTTCAGGCTTGCTAAGCCTTCCATGATCCAGGTCATTAAAGAGAGCATTGGATGAAAGTGAATGGAGAACAGGCACTTGTGCACTATTCACAAGGCGAGATTTCTAAGAAGATGGCACTTTATCACAGTTCCATAATACATATTTTGACATTCCTTTCCCCCTTTTGCTATCAACCACCACTCTTCTGGGCTGCGAGTTTCAAATTTCCTCCTACACAAAGGCTGTAATAAGATCCTAGAAAGCATTTTCTAATTGATAACTCTGAACTTCAGCCAGGAATATAAATCTGAGATCTTTAAATTATCCTAACTGATGTCTGTGGGGATTCACATTTACTACTGGACATCTTACATCCCTTGCAACTAAAAAAAAAGTTTGAAAATCCTGTGGCCTTCTTTCTGATGCTCTGCATCCCCTTACTGATAGCAAGTTTTGTGCACATTGTGGCTTAACAGTGTCTTATTTATCTTCTACTTTTTTGACTGGCACAAACTCGCTTTTTTTCCATGCTGCATTTCTTACAGCCTGAGTCACTTTATTTGATGTGGCAAATCCATGTGTTAAAGGTCTGTGACACACAGGTAGCACACCCATTGTTTTGAGCACTGCTGTGAGACAGAAACTCTTTAGTTTCAACCCTGATTTTGCCATATAGGCAGCTGCATAGGTCTAGGCAGATATTTTAGCTCCCTACCTTGTTTTAGTACCAGCCAGTGCTAAAACAACCCAGCAGACAACATTGTCTTCCTTGCTTTCAGTGAAAGTCCAAAATTAATACCCGCAGTGAATTGCACCCAGCTAAATGCACCTAGCTCCAATTATTCTTTCAGGTTTTCAGTGTATATTTACAAACAACATCTTGGAAAGAGGGTACCAGATCTTCAGCTGCTGTAACCGTGCGGCTCCACAGATGGCCAGGAGAACTGTTCACGAAGGCATTATGTTATCGAACTGTATTATGTTATCGGGTTCTGTAAATCCTATTTGACAAGATCTGCTATAAAACCAGTTTCTGCACCCCTGAGCTTTATTGCAAAACACCTGCATTTATATTTCTTTCTTCTGCTGAGGGCAAAATATTTTAGAAGCTGAATCTCTTAATGGAATTGATGTATCAAGAAGAGCAGGTGGATTTCTTGCAAAAAAAAAAAGATTTTGAAAAGCAAACAAAGGGAAGGGAAGCAAAGGAAGGAAAGTATAGCTTCACTAAAAAAGCTTTTCTGTAACAGAATACTAAAGATATACTATGAGAAATCAAACACAGGAAGATTAGGAGTTACAGAAACTGGAGGCAAAGAGAATTAGAAGTAAAAGAAGCAGAACAGGAATACAGTCTCAAAGGTCAATTGATAAAATACGTAGCAAGCGCTGAACCAACACCAATCAATACCACTCAGTGTGAACTGAATCACAGCCTAATAACCACATCACGTCCACTTCATGGCACCATCTACCACAGCACAGCAGGAGGCACTGTCCAGTCCACTTTCTGCACACTCACAGGGACTGGCCTTGCCAAATGGTCCTGAGGAGCAAGGTGGGATGTATTACACCCTTGGTGCTCTGCCTCCAGAACTGAAAAGTGCCTAAGAAATGCAACACCACAGATCTATGCTCCCCAAAACAAGATGGGCCTAGGAAGAGCGCTGCTGAGTGCAATGCCTGCCACATATTCCAGAGGGGAGGCTGTCCATGGAAGGGAGAATCCTTGTGCAGCTCCCTCCTGTGCACAGGTGTGTTCCCTGCTCATCACCCCAGGAAGAGCAAAGGAGGCTTAGCCTCACCTGTCCCTGCCTTCTGAGTTAATCCCGGGGTTCCTCTGTTGTTCTCCTGAGCAACATGCAGGGCAGCAAGGAAATCCCTATGCCCAGCAAGATTTGGTCACAGTGAATCCATTCCCAGGTCACCCCTGGAGTAAAAACTGCCTTCTCCATAAAGGAGGATGAACTCACATAGAAAATAAGTAGAGATCGGATTGAGAAGAGGCTCAATATCAAATGGTGAGATCAAAGTCAAGTCTGGCCCATTTTTACACCATATTATGGAAAAATCTTGGCTCCTTTCAAATTAGTTAAAGTCTCCAAAGTGTTTAGAAAGGCCTGAGAATATGTCATTAGTCTTGATCTAATGCTTACCATGTTTGACCTGCATCTTTCCCAAAATGCAGGTGAATCTCATTCAAAATTTTTATTAGGAGGTATAATCAGCAGTATAGGCTCCATGAAGATACTGCACTATTGCTTGAATATGACAGCACATTTGGGGTAGATTGCAGTTACTGTTGTGTGCCCAAAAGGGAGTACTGAAAGAAAAAGATTTTTTTAAAAAATCTGCTCTTTCTCTTATTCCAGAGCAGTACTGGATGTTTAATGGCTTCTTATCTATACAAAGCCGCAGAAAATCACCTCTTCATCCTAAACCCTGCCCTGAGCCTGGAGGCTCCTCAGGCGAGCGCCATCGCAGCATGCCGGTGCCTGTCGCTGGCGGGAGGGCCAGGAGTGGCACCGCAGCTGCTGCCGCCCGCTGCCCCTACCCGAGCGGCGCCCGCGGCGGCGCAGCCACGCAAGGCGCGGGGCGCCTGGCACGGATCCGGAGCGAGCCTGGCGCTCCAGCACCTGTGGATCCGCTGGAGATGACTGCAGCCCCTCGGGCAGCTCGCCTGCCAATGCAACACACACAGATGCTATCGAAGCGGTAGCCCTGGGAAAGACTGGGAACTGATTTCCTCGGTTCCCCACCTTCTTCCTGTCTTTCACCTGGTCCCGTGCCTGGAACAACACCTTTTCTTAAAGCGTGTGTTCTCCTCTTGCTTGTTTTGCTTTTACATTTTAAAGAGGTTAATCATCACTGTCTGACAGATATACCAAATTCAAGATTCTAAGAAGTCTTCAGGTTAACTCCTTTTCTAAGAAAATTAAATGTATATAACAAATCCACAATGGGATGAACAAGCCCTATGTTTCAAATCATTTCATTTCACCAAAACCGTCTTTCACAATCCTAACTGGTTGAAGCATGACCAACCAGCCAAGCAGGCTTACAGCACTCCTAAACTTTTACAGTCCTTCTTCATAACATAACTAAACTTCCAAGAAAAATTCTCTACTATAGTTTCTCTTTTCCATTTTCAGTAGCAATGGTGCTTTATAACTTAGAGGACACATTTTAAGATTACCATGCATTGCTTATATATTATATATGTTAATATTATATATACTCATACAACACTTATACCAGGATCTCACAAATATAAGGAAATAAATCTTACCTCATATGTTTATAGAGCTGTTTGCAAGATTTTGGAGTCTAATTAACTGAAAGTTCTCCCCAAATGAGAAAATTAAAAATCACAGGGAGATTGAGAAGTGGCACAGGAGTGGAATTGTCTCAGGAAATTAATCAAAATGTGCATAACCAATTATTTGACAGATATTACTTCTTCTAATTATAGCCAGATATCGCAGCTGACAGAGAAGGTAAAGTAGCTTTTTACATAACAGCAGAGCACAGGACATCTGTCACCAAAATCTATTCCACAGCTAATTCTCTTAGTATCTCACTTAAGGCAGTCTCTGATCAAAATCATAGACAAATAATTCTGTATATTTCCTATTCTGCAGCTTTGTAAGCAAATCAAGTCCACAAGCTGCTAAGCCTGGAAAATACTGCCCTACGTGCTCAGCTACCTGCCCCTATTCATGGAGAAATCCAGCTGAGATTGGTGTCTTGACCCATGCCCAGCTTGCGCTTGCAATACTCTTTTGTGCCCACGTTGTCCCATGCCATTTGAAAACACAAAACAACTTTGCTGAGTTTCTAACATCCATTATTTAATCATTCCATGTGCTGTTAATCTTCAGGGCTGAGGATGACTTTGTTTCGTTTCAGAGTCATCAAACTAAACTCAGTCCACTGGGGTTACTTCATCACCAGCAATGCTGGCAAGATTTTTATGCTGCTGCAGGTACTGCCAATGTACAGTTCAAACACACTTGTATCTGTGTCCACACATGCTCACACACACTTAAAGGTGTATATATATAAACTTATGGGTGCACACACACACAGAAACAAACACAGTTTCATCATGTTTTCCTTTAAAAATAATTTTAGCCACTGGCATTGCAAAATCTGCCTGGCCTACAACCAGGAGCCTGCACCTGCACAGATCCCAGTTGCAGAACCCATCCTGTAATTGTTGAGCAATTTGCCTGTTAAACACCACTGGCAAGAGTCTGGCAGATCTTATGCTCAAAAAAACCAGTATTTGTTTGGCTCATATGTTACTAAGACACCACACTATTCCTCAGACCATCTAGAAAGCTGCTGTTGTCATACTGGCAAGAGGTTTTGCTTTCCCCTTTAAATTAATGAAATGTTCCTTTAAATGCAAGGAGCACAGCCCAGAAGTACCAAATCCTAAAATGATGTTTCTATCCTAGACATTCTTCCTATATTTGGAGACGTAGGAAGGAACAGGGCTCATCGTTCCCTGTTCCCACTCCTACTCCTTTAGAGAGGAGCTGGCTCTGGAAAAGGAGGTTCAGGCTTTTTCCCTTGGAGAAAACAATTACTTTCTATTTCTCCTCACTTGAGTCTCTTGCCAGACTTTTTAGTTAGTCTTTCACTAATGTAAGCATATCCCTCCTGGTCAATGCAGCTGGCATGGGCAAGAGCAGTGAAAATGCACAGCAGACCAGGCTTCAATACATGACAGCAACCAGACTAAAGATGACCTACAGACTTTGGGTTCCCATCGCTCTCTGAAAACCACATTGCTCTGTCTTCACTGTTACTGCCCTGTTAGCACACGTTACTTATTGGTGGGGTGCAGAAAAACATACCAAAAACCACTTATGCAAAGACATGATTTGCATAAGCACTGTAACAGGACTGCAAATAAAGGCTCTCAAGGAGGTCAGAGAAATGCTGGAAGAAGAGGTATAGAGGTGATAGCTGAGAAAAATTTTCTATGCATTTGATTCTCCAGTTTCCAAGAAAGCAGAATTACTTATTCAGAAAAACACAAAAGTTGCACCAAAAATGCTCGACTGGATAACTGGTTATTCCACATAATGTCCAAGGCTCTAAATTTTGGCTGCTTGCTCAGCTCCAAAATGATCAACAAAAATTAGTCATGTTCTCCATATCCTCGAGCTTCCCTTTCTTGATTCCTTCCCTTTCTTCTTGGGTAGAACAGAGGAAGATCAAAAATAAACAAGTGCTCAGACCTCTGCTGAAAATTTTTCTGAGTTTCCTGGTGACAAGTGCAAAATCACTTCTCATAAAATAGAAACCTCTCTGTCTAGAAGCACATCTAACCTGAAACATCTGTCCCCTGCAGTCAGTGCAGGGCAATAGGTTGACAGATTAACCCTCCAGAGGTGCCAGACTCAGATACACGCCCTGGACAAGATGAAAAAAACTTTGGAGATGCCTCTCTCTCCCGAAGTTAACTGTAGGAGGATCCTGAAAAAACTTTGGTTCATGTATATTTATAAGGGCAGTAATATATGAACGACTGGCAGTGAAAGACCTGAAGTCAGGTGAGAGGAGTGCTGCCTTTAGTATCTTGTGGCCAGCATAAAGCACACAGAGAAAGGCACATCAAGTCTGGAGTGCTGATTGCTATAGAAACCATAGTACCATTTCTGTGTCTTTTTTTCTGTGTCTTAATTTTCATTTCTCCTGTAAGTTTGGGATAAGTAAAAATCTGGACTACCAGTCCTTTCCTTTGTGATTTTTTTTTTTTGACAGAACAAATTTTAAGGCCATTCTTTACCTTTCTTTACAATTTCTCCCCACATATACACCAGATGAAAAGCTTTCTAACCATGCCATTAATCTGCAGGTGCTTTAGTGAGGACTTGATGTGTAGGTTTAACAAACTACTGAAGATCAGTGCTTGAAAAATGAGGACCATTATTATTCCATGCCTTGCAGATTATGAACTGATAGCTGTAGCCTCCATCCTTTGCTTGTGCTTCATAACTTGGAAATCTCTGCACATTCAGAGAAGCATTCGGTTAAAAAGGAAATGGATTTCTCTGTCTAATTAGACTAAGTGCTCTCTCCTAGCCTTTGTCCTTGTCTTTCCGGGATCTCATTTACGGTGCTATTTAAAAGGAGCCACATCTGTTACAATGAGCTGTCTGTCAACTAAACATCCCATATCAGACACAATTTTCTCTCACCTTTTACTTATACTTTTCAATAACAAGATGATATATGCAGATTTTAGTCAGCAGTTTTTTAAAAACTGCTGAAAGTTTGCCCTCCTCCCTATCCTCTTCCGGCTTGCAATATGGTCCTGATTTAGCCACACCATGAACACTGAATTGAAAACCTGGATTAGTTTGGCCTCTAAGTTTGCTTTTATTTAGACCACTAAAATAAAAATCACCTTGGTCTTTGCATGTTTTAATTGAGAATACTGCTAATCGCTCAGTAGCAATAGACATATGCCTCACTGTAAATTTTACATTCACCCCTAGCAGCCGCAGCTGGTGTTGATTTAGTGTTACCCTGATAACCCTGCTGGGTGGTTTTCAACTTGATTTACATTCCCTGTGAAGGGTGGAGGTAACATTTCTGAGAGTGTGAAAACAAAGTGACCTTACAGCTAAACTCTCCTTCCTACAAGCAGCAAAGCAGTGGATTTTACCATCTGACCTTTAAAAGTGAAATTCCAAGGGTCATCCTGAGCAACTCTTCTGCAATGAGCTTTGTTTTAAACTACCAACCACAAACATTCAGGGTCAGCCCTGAATGTTTGTTCATTACTTTGATTTTCCTCCACTGGTGCTTTTTGCACATGCACACGGGAAGGCAAACACAGCCCAGGGGAAGGAGGGATCCCCTGCACGGCTGGCTGGCTACAGGTGTGGATGTGCTGTGGGTGCACAAACACACACAGCACCATGCTAAAAGCTGTTTGTGCCACTCCCAAACCACTCAACCACGTTTTCCAGCCCAGTGCTGGGCAGGGAAGTTAACCTGGGTCCTGCAGCCTCATCAAGGATTGGCTCAGGGCAGCAATCACGCTGCTCAGGCAGGGGCTGCCACAAGGACTCGGCTGCAGTTTTCAGGCTGGGTGTTCTCTCCACAGCAGCTCACTGCTGCTTTTATAAGACAGCTCTTTCTCGTGGCTCTCTTGTGCATTTAAGCCATGAATTCTTAGTATTTGCTGGGCCTGGTTCATCAGTGATCTGCTTTCACTAGGCCTTCAGAGGCTCAGTCATGACACAAATAATGATTAATAGTAACAATAAAATCCTTTGTCTGAAATACCTGTGTATCATTTGTAATGGATAGCTGGTCAATACTTTACTCTGAAAGTTTAGCATCCTCCAGGGGAAAGAACAATTTACTTTTTTTTTTAATCCATTTCCTATAAGTGTGTCATCAGTTGCTTGCTGCTCTCTCGTGTACAAATTCTTGCGGATCTGAAGTCTTAGTCTAACATTTCATTCTCAGTTGAAAAGCAGACATTGCCCTTCCTCCGTAAGTTGTATGTCGAAAGCCAATCTTAACATTCCATATGGAAACTGTGAGAAGAGCGAGCAGAAACACGGCTCAGCCTTTACAAAGAGCAAGGTGTGCCTCTGCCTGAGTGAAACAGCTGTGACAATAGGTGGGACCAACACGTGGGGTTGCTAACTGCTTCTTTGTGTCATTTTCCACCATTTCCCTTTTAGGCAACAGAACTCCATTGGCACCAACTGCTGCTAAACATCTAATGTTTTGAAAGATTTGAGCTTTTTGACTGCAGTAGGATTTAAATTAAATTTTGACACATCATCTTAGCGTACCCCTTAATACCTCTAGCTCTGGTTTACACCGCGAGGAGGGTATGATAGATGCAGCCCTTATCTGATCTGAGCCAGCCACAAAGCAGGCAGTCTTTGAGGCATTTTATCTTACAATACAGATACCTTCCCCTGGATTGTACTTTGTCTTTGCCAAGTTTAGTGTGAAGCACAGCGTACAGCCAGAGGGAACAAAATCTATGTTTTTAAACCATGTTCCTTAATGAGCCTGCCCCAAATTAAAACAGCCTCTGTCATAACTTCAAAAACCTTCCCGCTTCTCAGAGATACACTCACTGCATATATCTCAGAAGCAAAGTTCATGCCAAAGGGCTTTTCTATACTTTTTTTTCTAGCTTAGCTGCCAAATGCTGCATTAATTCAGTAGCTGAAATGCTGACTCATCAGACCCTACTCGTCAGAAATGCCTGTGTGCTCTCAAATAGAGATTGCTTTCTTTTCTGAGAGTTTAGATGCCTCTTCTGTGACAAGTTTCAAGCTCTATGGCCTCAAAAGACATTTTATTCTTATTTGATTCTGAATTGCTACCATAGATTGAGACCTTTCAAACCCTCTAGTGTCCAGAGTGATATTATTACTACAATTATTATTATTGTTGTTGATTATGATGTTTAATATTTTGACTGTTCAATTAAATTATTTGCTCTGGGGTTTTTTACAAAATACCTTCATTTGAAAGCTGGATCACAGGTGTTGCTATCTGTCCATCTTACAAGGGATATTTGTTTCAAGGGACCCTAGGTCAGCAGGCACACATTCTTTAATTAAAACTTACTTACAATGCCATCCCTATATTTTCAGATTTCACTGAAATCACAGGATTTGAGCAGGAAGTTGGTAGTGAAGACAAAATTAACACAAGAGCAGACATAATGAGAGAATAGCACAGTGATGCCGAAACTGGAGGAAACAGTATTGTTTGGGTAGTTCATTAAGGCAAAACTAATTGCTGGGCAGAGACAGATGAGGTGCTCCAAAGTGCATCTAGTGGGGGGCAAAATCACCTTGTTCAATAAATGTAAGAGACCTGACAGTATTAATTTTCTCACACACATTTGGTAAATGTGATTTAGAAAGAAAATTACCACTTTTTAACCTCAAAAATGCTATAAAATTTACAACCTGACTTATGAATCTTAAGGGTATGAGTCTGGCAGAATCTTTTCAGGTTACCTCTCTGATCAATTAATCCAGAACAAACAGTTTAGATTCAATTCACTGCTAGGCAGACAGTATATAGGGCACAGAATATGATAAATTTCATAACATGAAAAAAAAAAATCACATCTGATTCATGCAAATCTGATGATGAAGAGATTCCAGCAAAATTTCGTTTTTACATTCAAAGATACTTGAGTTTGGCCTGAATCTCTTCTAATCCAGCTCCTGTTGCTATTTACAATGTTATCAAGTGATAGTGGTTTTTAAAACATTGTAATTCCCCTTACACTGGTACTTTATGGGCTGAAGTCCCATGATCCCTCATGCAGCTGTCAAAACCTCCAACTTTCCCAGGACAACTGTTTCAGTTTATTTAAGTGCTGTCAGTGCCAAAATCTGGGGCATTCTGGAAATCTGATGGTAGCATAAAATAAACTGAAGCTGAGTGTCAGAAAAAATGGAACGGGGAATATATTACTCACTGACTGAGTTAATAAGAAAATGAATTATATAATAAAAAACCTTCTTTGAAAAGAAGGAGCCACCACCAGAATTTCTAGTTTTACTGCACAACTCAGCACTGAAAGGCTACAAAAAGTAGGCACTTCAGCCCAGAACTGAGGGCTGGCTTCGCACCACTGTGCAAACACAGCTTGTGCCACAGAACAGGCATGTTCTTTTATGGCTTAATAAATATGGCAGTCATCCAGTCACGTCCCTTGCAAGCCAAACCTTTACTTTCCACACTCAGCCCTCACTGTCAAAGACTTTTTTTCTCTGGTGAGACCCCACCTGCAGTGCTGCATCCAGCTCTGGGTCCCCAGCACAAGAAGGACGTGGACCTGTTGGAGTGAGTCCAGGTGAGTGACACAAAGATGGTGAGAGGGATGGAGCACCTCCCCTATGAGGAAAGGCTGAGAGAATTCAGATTTTTCAGCCTGGAGAAGAGATGGCTTCAGGATGAACTAATTGTGGTTTTCCATACCTAGGGAGCCCACATGAAACATGGAAAGGGACTTTTCACAAGGGCAAGTAGTGACAGGACAAGGGAGAAAGGATTCAAACTGAGAGTATGTTTAGATGGGATATTAGGAAGAAATTCTTTACTGTTAGGGTTGTGAGGCACTGGAAAAGGTTGCCCAGAGAAGTTGTGGATGCCCCATCCCTGGAAGTATCTAAGGCCAGCTATTTAAAGCCAGGATGGGCTCTGAGCAATCTGATCTAGTAGAAGCTGTCCCTGCCCCTGGAGGGGCCACTGGATGATCTTCAAGGCCTTTTCCAACCCAGGCCATTCCACAATTCTATGACTTCCCATGATTTCTACAGGGCCATTTGCAAGGATGGGAGTGCTACCAAAATCTGGCCCTAAAGGACCCAGGCAAGACAAGCAAAAAATGAGCAGGTCTAAGACAGATAAGAAGAGCAAGACAAAGGTTGTAACAAAAGTTTACAGAAGCCTTTCTGTGAAACATAGAAGAGTTTTCTCCTTGTATGTTTGCTTGAGACTTGGTTGAGAAGAACCTGGTCCACCCCAGCTGCAGAGGGGCACTTTGGAGGTCAGGGCTAGAAGGTAGTGATGGGATCAGCCAAGAGGCCACATATCATAAGGCTTTTCCACTGCATCTTTTAGATTTGCTGGCCTGCTGGGCTGCACAGCTTTTCTGATACAAAATGTAGCATCCAAAGAAAGCACGCTAATCAGTCTTAAGGTAAACGCAGGGTTACAGACTTAGTTTTCAAAGTTTCCTTTCAATTTATTGTAAAAAAAAAAATTAAATTGGTGCCACCAAATTTAATGACAAGGCTACCCTGCTGAGTTTGGAGCCCAGAAAGCTATTGTCTCCCTGGTCTATGTATCCTAGACTGTGCTAATGTTTCCTATAATGCAGCTAATAACCAACCATCAGCAATAAATGCCTTGTCATCTCATTGTTGCACACAGCAATAGCTGGAGCAGTGATACTGACAAATGAACCTGTGTAATCACTTTAGATTTCTTTGTTACATTTCACAGTGTGAAGACTGCTTCTGCTCAGCACGTCACAAAAAAACAAACAAGAGCTATAGCTGTCTCTTCCATCAATCTCAGCTTATTTTTGTCAGTCCTCTGCCTGTACAACCACAACCCCACCACTGCTTGACAGTGAATGGGAGAGCTGAGGGTTTGAGGAAGGGAAGACGGATGGTGGTCAGAGCGAGACGGATGGACCTCTGCACTCTCCCTTCTCATTTGTAAACATTTTTTGCCTTGAGAGAGCAAGCAGGCAGGGCGAAACTGAACTTTTTTTCTACTTTCCAAGGCTGCTTCATATGAAAAAAGAGAAAAGTGGGAAGGGGGGACTCTCATTAAAATCCAGTCGAGTCTGCCATTTTCTCTTTTACCTTTTCAATCTTTTTATAGTTTCAAATCATTAACTATCAGCGTGAAGCTCAAAGGTAGCAGTAGCCATCTATGAAACAGTGACACATTTGACAATAATGCTTTTGAAGAGCTTGTCACATCCTCTTCCCAAATCAGTCTCATTAATGCTCAGACTGTCTTCTCTTTTCTCCCTGCTTCTTTTCTCCTGATTTCTCTCTAATTAGCTTGTTTTTTTATGCTCCCTCGTTCCACAGTTTGAGCTTAAAAAAAAAAAGAAAAAAGAAAAAAAAGAAAGGAGGTGGATGTCATTTCCATGAACCCCAAGGCCAAGTTAATCAGCAGAATTAATGACTCTATTACCCATTAGTCTTGGGGCTATGGTGCTTGCATGGCAGCACCCAGTGTTCTCCAATCGCATGCTTCTTCACTTTGCTCTCACAAATGCAAACTTTTGCTGCCTCCTGCAAGCATGCTCCCTGATCCAGCCAGCCCACCACGCTCCCCTTTAGTCACAGCAGCTGCCATGACCCCAGAGGCAGCCTGGGCACACCCCTGCTGCCCTCCATTACCTCTGCAACAGGGAGCAAAATCTACCATCTGAAAAAAAGGAGATGGGGAAAAGTGAGGTGGTATTACTTTTTCTTCTCTCTTTGTCACATTTATCTCCCCAGCACTGCGCCCAGGATGTGTCAGTCCCGCTCCATGCAGATGCTCTGGGCCTCTGACTTGGAAAAGTGGCTGGCAGATCTCAGTGCTTTAAATCCAGGGTGAGGCACAAGGCTCTGCAAAACGGGATGCCTGCAGGACTTATCTCCTCCAAAGGGCTGTACGTCTTCACAACCCACCCATGGAATGGGCAAAACAACACTTGCCTTTTTGTGGAACAGAAACGGGAGCAGAAAGACAGACTTCAGTGCCAGGAACAACCAAAGGGATAGGACTATTGAACCCAGATGTGAGCTCATGATGTCTGTGCCCTTGGAGGATGACCATGAGGATGGATGGCAGGGAAGAGCTTGCCCAGGCCGGGAGTCCCTCTGTACAGGCAGTGGGTTCCCCAAAAACCATTTGCAGGGTTTATTTTGAGAATCCTGTCCCAGTACAGAGGGCCTGAGCTGCCTTTGTTCTGCCATGCTGAAGGCTGCCAGACCTGGCTCCTCCATCACTGGGAGCAGCAGAGCAGAGGCATCTGAGGCCCCTCAGCATGGGCAGCAGTGTTGCATTTGAACCTGCTTTTTCATAACACCAGTGTGGCACCACTGTGCAGATGAGGCCAGGACTCAAACTGGGTCACCAGGACAGTTTGCTCTGTCTGCTGTTCCTCATTTTTAGGAACACTTTCACCTGGAAGAAAGTAATGATATTGCTTGCATCACTGGAGAGAGGATATGCTCAGGCCCTGACCTGATGGAAAGTTGCTCTTTTTGTTTCACTGAGTTTTGTGTGGAAACTTTGGGTAATTTTTTCTTCTATTGATCCAATTGCCTGATCCACAGTTCTAACAAAATTGCATTGCTACATAGTCAAAATACAGACAGCCCTGCTCCCCCATACTCAGCTACCTCGGTTCAGGAAACAGTGATTAAGAAAAGGATATGATAAGAAAGGGGTTTCCTCATCTTGAAGAATGAGAGGGGCTTAAACTGTCTTCCTGAGAGGATAACCTTATTTTCACTCTTGTAACCAAAAAAAGCATGATCCCTAGGAATGATTTGCACACCTGGTCTAGTCTGTAGCCATACAGCCTTAAAAATCATTGGCAGCTCTACCTTGATCTCACTAGGAGTGGACTGACTTCTGGCAGGCATCTTGTGCTGAAGCAGCACAGCAGGGCATCATCCCCTGGACTCAAACCTCCCAGTAGGCACAGCAGCCATCACAGAAATGTCTGTGCCCTTCTGGAAACAGCTCAATCCTTTTAGCCTGGGTGATGCCTATACTTTAAAGGAAACAGAAAAGTAAGCTTCCCCTCACACTGTTTGCATGTTGAAGCCATTTTGCTGATAAAAACGCAGCCTCTGCGCTGAGGTCAAGAGCCTCTCCCCACAGGAAAGTGCAGGATAACAAACCCAAGCCATATGAGGTACAAGCTGCTTGCATGGCAACTAGAGGGATATTTTCAACTACCAGAAATAGAAATAAAAGGCAAAAGGCAAGTCCTACATGTCAATGCATCTGAGAGCATGTAGAAAAGACAGATACCTCTTCATGTATGCACCCCATTAACTCACTACACAGCTTTTAAGTCTCACACACATAGAAATCTCGATGTAGCACAGATGCAAACCAGGGGCAGACAAGAATGAACCCTCCCTTGTCCTTCTCTGCAGAGCACAGCATTTAAATTAAGGGGATAAAAATAGGACAAAGCCTCAAAGTGGCCATGTGTGGCTCCCTGCTCCTCCAGGGAGCAAAAAGGCTGGGAGCACAACCTCTTCCTACTCTGCTGCCTGCCATGGACACGCTCAGCCTCTTGCCAGAGCTGTGTGATAGCTTCATTACGGTCACCCTGGTGACCGTAATGATCACTCCTGGTTTCCAGCTCTGTCCCTGACCACTTCTCTCTCTGGGTGCTCAGCAGTGCTGATTTGGGTGCCACGGCTCACCCCAACACCACATCCTCTTCCACTCAGGTATGAGGGTTTACGCTGCAGCAGCTTGCATGCTTGCACAAGCTGCTTGCACAAGAGCTGAGCAAAGGCCACACTCAGCCCCAACATGCCAGCTCCTTTCCATGGGTTGTGGCCAGGTGGAGGGTGGTCTCATCTCCCAAGTGCCAGCAATAGGACAAGAGGAAATGGCCTCAAGTTGCTCCAGGAGAGGTTTAGATTTAATCTTAGGGGGCAAAATTTCTCAGAAAGAGCTGTCAAGCACTGGGACAGGCTTCCCAGATAAATGATTGAGCCACCATCCCTCGAGGTCTTTAAAACACATGTATTTGTGGCCTTGAGGGACATGGTTTAGTGATGGACTTGGCAGTGTTAGGTTAATGGTTGGACTTGATGGTCTTAGAAGTCTTTTTCAACCTAAGTAATTCTATGAAAAATTTTCCTACATGAACTTCATAGTGCAGCAGAAAAAGTTGGCCTCAAATTTCCCTGTGAAACAGGGCGAAAAGTTACCTTGGTGGTCACTGAGGCAGAATAATAATCAGAGAAAAAATTAGGATAAAATCCATGAGTAAAAACCGAGAAATAGCCTAGCCAGTGATTAGCATTAGCATTTATCCCACATGGAGCCATTATTTTGCCACCATATCTTTTCACGCGCTGTTGTTTCAGATTCACTGGACCAATGTGACTGAGCAATTGCTCCCCTCACCCAAAACTAAACTGACCTGAGAGAACGTCTTTGATTTTATTGCCTGGCCTTAAATGCCTGCTCAAAATTCAGTGCTTTTTTACATATAGCTTTAATATGCGCTTTTCCAAAGTGCTTTCAACAGTAAATATAGCAGGCCAGGGATAAATTTGGCCCAGTGTGTTTAACCACATGCAATAGAGCCAAGGCACAGGAGACATCCTTGAGTTCCAACTCATCTGCCCCCCAAAATCCATAATAATAATATTTTTATTTTAGCACTCACACCTGGAGGCCTCTAGGTACTTTAAAAAAATGTATAGAGTAGTAAAAGCAATTAAGTCCCCAATACTTGCATATTTTAATTCATGGTATATTATTATTCCTCTGCACACATATTGCTTTAGTCATCTACATTTTTATGCCCTTTCTTTTTACTGTAAAAGTGAATTCTTAGCTATATTTATGGACTGTTGTATTTTCCCTGTACACCTATGCACCTTATTATTTATTCATAATCTCCCATTTCCTTTTAAGCTGTTGTTTGCAATATATTTTTAAAATCAATAGTAAAGCTTGAACTCCAGGTTTTGACTTTTTAAACTAGAGACTGCACAGGGCTAAGTAATGCTTTTTTTACACAAAAGAGAGAAGACAGGATTTGGCCCAAGAATACGTCACTCCAGGTAGGAGGGAAACCATTAAGATTCACACTGCATCCTGCATCTCTGGCACACAAACAGTGGGCAGACTCAGGTATCAGCCGACTCCACGCTCATTGTGAGGAGGATTCACTCTGCTAGCACAGACATCTCATTAAAGATCAAAATTCCTTGTAGCAGCAGGTTAGCCAAGGCCTTACCAGCATGCATCAGCATTTCTCAAAGCACTTTCCTGGAAGCAAGAATGCTCTTAGCAAGTCCTTCCCAAGACCACTGTCCCCTCTGACAGCACCCACACAGGTAGGTCTGCATGGAATCATTCTATACAGCAGTGCTGTGGCACCGGTTACCTGCTTTGTAATTGACAGTGTAGGATGTTTAAAAACATTGCACTGCTCAGACTGGTGTTTTTCCATATCTTGTTCCCTTGAAGGGCTTTGCCAGAGAGGAAAACTGAGTACAGTTAATCTGAATTAACTGCTAAAATGGATTAGTTAAAAATGCATTAAATCTCTGTGTACGTATTCTCCTTCAGAATTAACTTGGCCTTTATGAGACTTATCTTACTTTACCTTAATTCTGAACAAGGACATCTACACAGGGATTTAATGGAATTTAATCAGTCCACTTTAAATTCAGATCGTTTAGCTAGCTTGGGTTTCTTTCTTTCCACATGCCTCTGTAGACTAACCTATGACTCAACATATCTGAGGAATGGCTGACAGAGAGTAAGAATTTGTACAGCATTGCCCCCATTTTCCTGAGACATGGTGACTGCCTATTTTCACATACGTGTGCGCACTCAAAAAGTGTGACAAAGCATCTGCACGCCCTTGCAGTTTTCAAAGAAACTTGCTTCTGAAAACATCCAGGATCCTCTGCATCATAACCACACAAAGACACCCAGCAATGGAACTCAGGAAGTTGAGGTGGTTCTAACCAGGGCTGACACAAGAGCCTCCTCCACACAAAACTGAGATGTCAGGATGGGAGGGGGCACCTCTACCATTTTTTGTTAATTGCCTCCTAAGGACCAAGCCATGAGGAGACACAAACACTATTTCTTAGAGCAAGTTTTATCCATCAAGCTTTTATTTCCAAGAGGACATGACACAGAGGTTTTGTTATCTAGCAGCTATTCCAGCAATCCAAAGACAGGTCTCTCCCTGGAGTTACAGGAGACCAGTTCACTCCACTTGATTGCTTTTGGCGATGCTGAAATGCAGATCATTTAAGCTGTTCAAGAGGAACTACCATGTTTCTCTGAATTTTCTGTTCCAGAAGGGAGGAGAAATGAGCTGTGAATGCAAAACCTTGCCTTACAGCTTTCTCTCTTTCCCCATATATTCATACCAATATATCCAAGCTGCCTTCTTCTTTATTCAGTATATTTCTCTTCAGAAGTCACATATTCCACTATTCATCTCCTCAGGGCAGCCAGAATATCACATGAAAGGGAGTTGTCATTTCTCCACTATTGCTTTGGGTTTCATATCATAATTCAGAAAGGCCCAGACAAGCCTGTAACTTGCAGGATTTTGCAAGATCTTCCTGCACACTGTCTTTTCTAAAGACATTTGAAATCAAATTCTAAACATCAGCAGACTTGGTACATACGAGAAAAATATTTTTGGTTGTGGGGTTTGAGACAGAGGAAGACACACCAGTGAGAATCAGGAAGATGCTGCACTGGGTTAGAAACAAGTGAGGTGTAGGCTGTCACCACCCTCTCACAACTTTGCCACTTAGACTGCATGAGGAAACATGGAATTTTTTACATTGTATATGTCCAGCCACTGCTATCTAAAAAAAATTGGTTTGTCATGAACACCTGGACACGTCTCACCAGAGCTCTCTGTCAAAGGTAGATAAGATTCATAAGCAGATGGGTTTGTTCTGGGTTTCATGCTTGTTGCTGAGGCAGTGGATCAATGTCTTTCCCTCCTCTGTCTCTCCGTATACAGTCAGGCAACAATTCCTCAATGTATTTACAGCATTGCTCTGTCCCTCTGCTGAATCCATCCTTGTCTCTTTGGCTCTACCATCATCTTGTCACCAAGCTCTGTACAGTAGAGGGCAACTTCCATGGATTATCCTTTCTCTGGCTTACTAATGGAGCAGTTAAAAAAAATCCCAAAAATTGCTCTATTTTCAGGTCTTCCTTTATCTGTTCAAATAATCAGTGCATTTGTTACTTCCCCTCTTGAGGCCTACAGACTCACCTCTGCAAAGGATATCAATCCTTCGCAGTGGCATCAGCTCCTCTTCCTTCTAAGCACGTTGTAATGTTAACCTCCAGCTTCATGCACCTCACACCTTTTGTATGCACTCCAGCCTCTTGCTTCATCTCCCACCAAATATCTCCTCCATGCTGCCACTGACAGCAGCTTTGCTGCCTGCTCTTCAGCTCCTCGTGATGTTTTAATGTGCTAATACAGGTCTTTACACACACACCCTCTCTATGCCTGTCCACCAGGTTTATTTATCCACCAGTCATCCTCATTCTGCTCCTCTCTGCAGGGAAGTTCCACAAAACCAGCCCTTCAGCAATGGCTGGGGCAGCCATCAGCCAGATAAGGCAATCTGCAGTATTTTTATTGCAATTGCTTTCAAAGCTTACAATTACTTCGTTCTTCTTTGCCCTTTCTGCCTTCTCTTAGGCTACACAACTTGTGTAGGAAGGATATAGCATAAAGCAAGCACTGCTACTCCCAAGTCCCCGTTGCTCCTACTGGAATGCAGACATTAAAAGATAGTGTCTTCGGACACTGGAAACACCCTGAATGTTAAGATAGGCATTGCCTTGTCTCACACACACACAGGAATTAGGTGCTCACGTATCAAATACATGAGAGGCACTACTGAAGATACAGTGAGCAAATTGCCCATTTTCTTATATCTTGTTGCAGCAGGAATATCTGTCACTCTCTTAGTGGTTGGCTGCTTGGAGGGTGATTTTAATTAAAATGTAAAATGTCAAACATTAGTAAGAAGGAGGATAACCCTGTGGGGAATGAGGATGAATCAAATTTATTAGTCACTGAGCAGCAGGCTGGTAGCCCTTCACTTGGAGAAATTTTAAAGGCAGTTAATGCGAAATAAAGAATCAGTCTAATCTCTCCCTATTCAAACTAACCTGCTGAAAAACACTGTCACAAGTTTCCACTAATTCCAGAAATTAAAGACAAATCTTCTAGAGAGATCAAAAAAGCCTCATTTTGTGTGTGCAAAAAACACAAAAAGTCAAGTCCCATTTATGAACTGTAAAGGAAAATGTCTCTCTTAGGGGCATTTCTCCCTGTTATAACGAAATGGCTGTGTTAGCACTGTACACATTGTGCAATAGGATTGTTAGAGCCACTGGCATTTGGTAGCAAGCATGAAAACCAACCCTTGGGACTATTTTTTAGGGAACTGTTTCCAAGAGCAGAATTTGCCTGTCCACAGTGCTCAGGAACAAGGATGATTATAGAACCCTCAGGAGAAGAGAAGGTCAGGATTACAGCACATGCAGGCTCCACCTGCCCTCATACTGCCCTGATAGTCTCTGCAGTTCTGCTTTACACTGTTGCTGAATGCACTGCATGGTTCTATTGTCCTCATCAGCCACGGAAAAATAGCATCTCTGTTATTTTGCAATGCTCCCTTTAAAAAAATTATTTCCACTGTACTTTTTACTTTGCTAGTATCAAACTAACAAACATTCTTCTTTTATTTTTTCAAGTTTCAAATTTAACAGATTCAAAGGAAGAGTAGAACAACATCCTATCTATCCCAGAAATAGATTGCCTTGTGGCTTATTCCCCATGAAGGTAGCTGAGAAGCTTATGGGGACTTTTAGAGCCCCTTACCTAACGGAGCAATGCACATGGTGACAAAGTTAATGCTGTCTTGCAAAAGAGGGGGTGTGGGTGGGGTTCTCCAGGTAGATTTTCAGCTCCTCTACAAATGGATGGTGGCATTTTCCTGGGCACCTCTATGCATGGCAGAAGTCACAGATTTTGGTTGGCAACCATGTCCTTGGGCTTATTCTAGCCCCTGCACACTGTTTCGTCACAGGACAGGCTACAAGCACTACTCTCTGGTCATTCATGGTCCACATTTGGGCTGTGCCCTCCTTCATGCTAGGGCTAAGCTTCCTTTTGCAAAGGGGGAAATTCCCTTCCTTGAGAAGGCATCAGCTGCTACAGAAGGAATCAAGGCAGCTGTCTCAACAGAGACATTAAATACGGGATAATTTTCACACCATCGTTTCATAATGCAATGCTTTTATTTTTTTTTATTTTTTTAAACTTATGATGGGGTGTAAACTCTTGTGAACATTTTGAACAGCTTTTAGCTAAGAGTCCTTCAAATTAAACTGTTTGATTCAGCTTGAAATCTAATTCTATATGGCAGAAAAGACAGGCAGCATTTGGGAGGTGGGGGGAGAAAAAAAAGAATAGAGCAACAATGTAGAGCTTACAAATTACAACCAAGTGGAGCTGTCAATAAGATCTTGCTCACCATATTGTCACAGAATTTTCCTTCTGTGTCACGTTGGTCATTACTGTAACACTACATGAGAAATCACTCCATCTGTTAAAAAAGAAAAGAAAAGCAGCTGCTATCCTCCTGCAAAGATGGAATTAACAAACACACAGTAACTGTATTCCTTTAAACTTTTGTAGTCACAATTTTAGTCCCATTTTATTTGTTCCACACAAGCCACCAAGCAATTCCACTGCCACAGTAATAAGTTCAAAAAGTTCATTAACCAACATGAAAGGTGCTACCTATGGAAATTGTATGACTGCAACAGCTTTAGTTCTTGCACTGATGGTTTGGAGGGCTTTGGATTTTCTCTGGTGGCAGGAAAGGGGATGTTAACATTTTGGGGAGGGGAGCAGTAATCCAGTGATTGCAGGAGACTAGGAGAAATCTCCACAGAGATTCAAGGTTATTTTGCTGACTTAGCTTGGCAGTTGAAACAGGTGAGTCCCATTACATCCAACCACATAAAATAAAAGCATTTGAGTGCGTGAAGCGGAAGAGCCTCGAGCAAGAGCAGCAGGCTACCAGCAGAGGCACTCAGGCTCAGGAGGAAGCCTGGGTTAGGATTTTATGACTTTCCATTAACACTAAACAACACATGGAGCCCCTGGGAACAGGCTCCTTCAAGATCACAGCTAGGCTGTATGTACCAGTGAAAGGGCTGGGTGCGACTGCACCTATGTGCCATATTTTTCTGTTCCTATATTATGCTAGAGGGTAGCCTGTAGCCTCTGCAGTTCAGGAAACATTGATCCAAGATCAGGGAAATCCCAAATCATACACCTAATAGAGACCAAATCCTAACAGTCACATTTCTCCTGTGAAGGGTGAGATCACTAAATATAACTTACCAAAAAGAACCAGTAGCAAAGCCAGGTATGATAGCCAGTGCATTTGAATAGCTATTGAAGAACAAAGGCTGGTTTGGGTGTGATCAGGTAGGACTGTACTGGAGACAGCACGTTCCAGGTAGATGAAGCCACCTGTTAAACAATGCCACAGGCAAGCTCCAGCCTGCCTGGGGGACACCCCTTCTTCATGTTTGCGTGTGCCTCCTTGCCCTCCCCTACCTTCACGCTTGGGTCTGGATTTACACATCCCACCAATGTCTGCCTTCACACTGGCAGGTCCCTGTGCCAGCTTCAGCTGTGACCAGCCATGGTCAAGGGCCATGGAGAAACTGGAGGGTGTTCGGATGTGTCACCATGCTCATGTCACCCTTGTTACACTCTTCACCAAGCACCTGCTGTTGGCCAGGGAGGGGGATAGGAGCCTTCCTAGAGGCACAACGTTACAGTGAGTACAGCTGCCACCATGCAAGGGTGACTTGTTTTTTGTCCTGGCAGGTTGTTTCAACAAGCCTGTAGGCACATCTCTGCCGAAAGAGGAAACACAAGAGGCAAGTGCAGGTCTAGCTGTTTGAACAGAAACCCCTTGAACTCACAGAGAGTTCACTCCAGGGGCATTCCTGATCCATTTGCTATCCTGTAGGACTCTTCAGTTCACTAGGGAGTGATCTGCAACTATTCTGTGGCAGAAGGAATATGCCATTAGGCAGCATCATTCCAACAGTCTGCAAGATGGTATTGTAATTTTCTGGAAAGAGTGAATTTCATTATAAGTGCGTAAGTTGTATCTGTTCATCTGGTTAATTCATCCAAAGGCTTCGCCTTTCTAATCACCTCAATGGCTGCTGTACTGGTAAGATACCTCAAAATAATTATTAAATGTATGCCATTAAATAGAGTATTATTTACATTATACCAGTACAAAAATCCAAGTGAGATCAGAGTTCCATTTCCTAGCACAAGTGATAAAAATCTAGTTCCAAAGAATTTTTATGGAGAAGGCAAGTAATGGGAGAAGGGAAATTAAGGCACAGAGATTTGAAGGACTACTGCAGGGTAGTAAAGCAAGAAATAGAATTACCTGTTTTAATCCCACCGACGCAGTTATAAACAGGACCTTCACGTTAGTATCAATGCAAGGTATTCAAGTAAACTGTACTGCTAGTAAAAGTCACCTAAAAATTTTTTTTAAAAAAACAGTGCCCACTAAAGATGATCAGGAATTTTTCAGAGCTTGAAACAAATGTCATCAGAGAAGGAAGTATGATTTTTTTCACGAAAACCTCCCAAAATCCAGAAGGAAAAAAAAAGCAAAACAAAGCAAAGCAAGCAGCAAAACTCATCCTGCAAAAGTTTCCTCAAACCCTGGGTGAAATTTCTGGCCATGCCTACAGAAAGCCTTAAGTGCCTGGAGTCCACTCTGAGATGATTCAAAACACAGCCTGGTCCAAGGTTTCCTTCATACTGGAGCACCCTGTCATGGCAGACATACATGCATGTGACAAAGCCACTGTCTTAGCATACATCGTGGATTTTAAACACAACAAAATATTCTGCAAGGGCTGCCTGACTTTCCAGCCCTATTGTTTTTACCAGGGATAGGCCACAGGGTTTGGATGCATGCAGGGATTTTAAATACCGCAAACTTTGCTGGTACCATTTTTGTGGCTTTGCTTCAAGCCAATCCCTGTTTTGACAAAAAAGAAACTCTGGTTTTTTGAGGCAACACAACATGAAGGCATTCAATGCATGTGCCAGCCTGCCATCATGTAGTTTTTCAGTGTAAAGGGTCAGCAAAACCACTGCACCACACATGAACTCGTACATAGCTGTATTTATTGTGCAAATGAAAAACTGTTTTACACAGCATGCCTGACCAAGAGCTTGGCACCACAGAAAGAACTAGTCTATATAGCAAACTGGATTTTATCGCAGGCTGAAAGACTCTTAAAGTCCTTGAACACAAAGAGCTCCATTTAGAAAGAAATTGCAGTGTGTAAATATAATCCACAATCAAGGCTCTCAGAGTCACAAAATAGCATGACTATATCTCTGATTATTAATTTAATCAGGCACCACAAGCACTTAAGTGAAGAACCCCAACCAGACAAAGAGAGCTCCTTACAGCTGTTTTTAGCAGGCTGTATTTTGCAATAGGCATGTGAGCACAGATCCCAGTTTGTAAGAGATCCCATGTCTGAGGGGCAACATTTACCAAAACAAAGTGAGATGGCAGTGACGTGAATCACAAGACTCTGCACAGACCCAATCCTGCACTGCTAAACCGCGTATTCACCATGGTGTGAGCGAATATGAGTCTTGGCACCTTCCATACTGACTCCCATTTAGTCAAGATGCATCAGAAGCTAGAGCTAGCTCAAAAGGCTGAAAAAAGGCACTTATATTGGAAAGATCCTTCATTATTTTTGCTGCTGAATAAATAAATGAATACAATCAAACCAAAACCAGATAAGTGTCTGCTACTAATGTGTCATTCCAGACTAAGCAAAAGTCTTAAGTAACCTGCACTCAGCAAAACATCTGAGGAGAGCAAGACTTGGTAGGACTTTTCTGAGCTGAGACTTCCCTACAAGTTCCAGAGGCATGAGGGTTACCACTGTCCAGCCCGGGGCAGCAGCACTTTCCACATGGTAGCTGCAAAGGCCTTTTGACCTCCTTCCCTCCAGAACCCTGAGCAGCATCTGGGGGAAACATGGGATCTAATGTCTCTTTATTCTTTTTAAATTGCCAAAGAGCACACAGGTCTCTCCAGCTACGTATTGGGCATCTTAAATATATCTGTGGATCTCTGTGCCAGAGAATAAAAGTGTGAGTATGCAGGCAGCCTTTGGATTTTAGCCCACTTCCCTTTCTCCACCATCCACCTTGTTCTGTCTGCTTTGGCCAAAATCCTTTGAGTGACTCATCTACCACAAAGGCACTTTCTCTGTGGTGTTGTGCCAGGCCACCAATCTCATATGGACACCTCTGACATAGCAGGGCAGCCAAAGAGGATACAACCTTTACATACCTATTGGTAAGTCCTTTGACCAGCCCACTGCTGCCTACGGACATGAATTATGTCCATTAGCTTAATTTTCTGACAATATCTCAAAGTAATATTAAAATATCTACATGACACATACCTTCTCCTCTCCCACCTTCCTCCCCACTCAGCCCTACGCAATCAATGGGTAAAAAAAAATTTCACAATGCCATATAACAGGAAATCTCTGCTTAGTTGGATGTATTAATAGCTCAACTCATTTTCTGATGTAATTGCTTTAATTGTTCCTGTCTCAACTGGTTTTCCAGGGGAAAAAGGAAGGTTCATTTAAATATTAAACACAGAAAATGTTGAGGTTTTTGTTACGGCTTTGCGCGCAGATGTGAAGAACAGTGCTAAATATCAGCACTCTGCCTAGTTGAAGACTGTTGTGTTAGCAGGAATCCTCACCTATTCGTACAAACTAGCGTGTACCAGATGGCTCCATGGGAGTCAGGAGGCTTGAAATGGAGCAATCATTCAGCCTGCAGATGGAATATACAGTACGTTCCCAGTTAAGTAAGGGGCTCATTTATTCAGATAGATTCTGCATATATGGAGCGTGTCTCAGAGGATAAGCCAGTTTCTATCTCCAGATTTGTAGCAAATTTCTAAGCTAGGTCCATCCTCCATACACTTCTGCTACTAGAGTCCAGAAAAACCAAAGCCCCCTTACTTAAAACATGAAATTTTACTCAAGCTGTGCTAAAGTATAATACCGAACACAAAATTTACAATTTTTTCGAAATCTTCTCAATCTGGAAAATAAAAGGTGTTCCAGTATTTTTTTTTGTCACTCATTATGCAAACATTTGGACAGAACCTCTGAATTCAGTGTAGAAGAACTACATATTTATACGCTAGTTATGATTATTAAGACCTGCAGCAGCAACACCCACGCAGAGTCCCAGGAGAGTCAGCCATGCCCGCCTTTGACTTCTGCAGAAGCACAGAGGCAAGATATGTGCCTAAGGGAAAGGGGCAAGAAGGATTCTGCCTCTTGAACAGACACCCTTAGAAGTCCAAGCTAGAAGTTTCTGACATTGGACTGTTGTTATTTGTACAATAACAAAACAGAAGATGTCCTGAACAGGATTAGGGTGGGACTTGAACTCTTCAAAGACATTGCAAAGCAACCTTGCTCTCAAAGATTAAGATGAAACAAGAATTCTAGCCTCAGATTTTCAGTGGCCTGCTGAAACTTTTCTAGGCAAATAATTGAAGAAAACTATGAAAAAGCTTTTTCAAATGTCAGGGTGAAAAATATTCTTTGTGTCATAGGGTAAGGCCTTGTAGAGCCTATTCTGCAGGGAAAGGAATATGAAGAGATATCTGGGTTTTAGCTTATGTTAGGCAAAATCCATGAAAACACAACAAATGCTCATGTTCCACACAGAAGGGAAACACCTTCCTCCTATGCTTTGGCTTCACAAGCCAAGTGATTAAAAACATGCAAAGCCTTTCTCTCCATACAAAGTCTAAAAGTAGATCCTGAGAGCTTGGTCAAGCTATGACCTAGATCCACACCCAACAAAGCTGCTTTCCACAGTGGCCCTTCTGGGACACTAAGTTGCTTCAACACACACCTGTGATTGTTTAACACCAGCAGGAAATTAAACTGCAAATAAGTCACTCCCCCCCACCTTTTCTGGTAAAGGAGGTAAAAAAGCAGAGACTATGGGTTAAGATCACATTTTACTGAAAGCAGAAAGCAATGGAATATGACATGCCTGATAACAATAATATTAATACTAAAAGCATACAAAGGGAGAAGGGGTTTTACCCACAAAAAGGTATTCACCACTGGGAGAAAAAAACACCCAGGGCCTGACCCAAACACCTTCCCACTGGAGAGGGGAAAGCAAAAGTGGCACACTTCCAATGGGATGCCCAGCTTTTCCTCCCAAAACCAAGGCCCCTAATGATGATGTGATAGTATAGAACAACGAGCTTGCCACACCCACACCTTAGCTCTGCCTCCTCTCTGCAGCCAGGACAACCATCCATTTTGCTGCTTCCTGGAAGCACCGGCACCTCCTGGCATGAGCATTTCCAGCATTTTTTGGCAGCCTTCACAGAGACAAAGGGATGTCTTCCAGGCTTTGCTGTTTCTGCCCTCTCCATAGTCCATGCTGCAGCTGCCTACAGGGGGACCTCTCACTCGATCCTTTATTTGGCTCCCGGTACCTGACACAGGCAAGGTAGCATGTGATAATGGTATAGTGTACAAATGTGAACATCACAGGGTAAGTATTGATTTATAATGACAAGCTGGAGGAGCAGGAAGAGGGAATTGTTAAGGGACTGTCTTCTATCACTTTCCAAGGATGGGAGGAACTCAATTATACCCAGCAGCCTCACCTAACGTAATTGTATTCGCTGGCTGTTTGCCTTTGAAGTGCCTCTCCTGCAGTATGTCTTGGCAGTGTATTCTGCCACATCAAAAAGGAAAAAGTTTTACTACCTGTGCTTTTGGAGGGCTCATTAAAAACACACCAAGTAGAGAGATGGAGCAGAAAATTGTTATCAAATCCTCCGGGATTTTTTGTTTTGTGCTGTTTTTCTTCTCTGATCACACAGAAGCCCATGCACTTTGTGGACTCTGTTACAGAAACGTTGATCGCACGGAATGTTGTTAATTCATCACAGCTCTGCTAGGCTACTTGTCTTCATTTGCCATGAACACAAACAAATTCTACAGACACACCATATCAAATCTGTTCTCCTGAAAAGGCACATTCACTGGTGAAACAAAGAGAAACGTAATGGCAATTAATAAACTAACATTTACTGCACTAATTAGCATCTCCTAGAGGGCTTGATTATGTGTTTACACCAGTTAGATACAGCTCAGTATGAGAAAATACCCACATTTCATACATCAAAAGACATTTCTTTCATATTTCCTCTTCCATTCTTGCAGTAGTGAAGTGTGAAGACAAGAGCATGAAGGAAGGTAGAATAATTCATTACCTTGTCTGCCACTGATTTGTACATTCAACATTTTTTTGGAATAAACACAAAGTCATAAATTAGCTTGTAGCAAAACAGAATTAATTGAATGTCTTAGTAGGATCATCAAACCAAGGTTTAAAGTCAATTTATCTGCCTGGGATATTGCTAATGTAACTTCAGCTCATTAGGGTGAGAGCTGATGCTGTGGATGGGACGCACAGGCTCATGAAAACACACACCAACCCATGTTTTCCCGATGTAGGGACAAAAATCTGTCATGTATGTCATGCACAAGCACATGCACATGCATGTACATGTATTGACATTCACAGAGGAAAAGAATGTGAGCCATGAAATAAGTACTCTCGAGAAAGGGATTTTATATCAAGGATTTCAAATGCCTCTGGAAGACATGTAGCCATGTTTATAAACCCAGATTGTCCCAGCTTCCACTGGATCCTTGTAGCACCATGTTATTTCCTGAGCTCATGAACAACACAGACGCCACAGTGGATACCAAGAGACAGTGTGGTTACATCCTCCCCTCCACCTAAGGGGTAATATTCCAAGGCTGGAAACAGATGCAGGATAATTAGGACACAGAAGTCAGTACTGTGGGTTTGGGAGACATTTTGGGAACAAATACCATAATAATCTCTGTGGATACTTCACTACCGCCAGAATGTTTCCTGTCAGGAGGGCTTTGGACAATAAATGCTCCAGCTAAGCAAGGCAGATGGAGGGCTGCAGAGCGGCCTGACACAGAGTGTGCTAGTGGCTCCATCCTATAGGCAGCAGGTCGGAAACGTTTCCTGAGCTGGTGTTGCCGAGAAGCAGGATTTCACAAGCACCTCAAATGCAGATCAGGGCTTGAAGCTTATACTAATGCTCCATGCTCCCAGATGGGTTCTCCAGCAAGAGCAAAAGATTTTCATGGGACAGGTGAAAAAAGCCCCAAACCACCAGGGCTCAAAAGCAGCTCCCAGTTGTACCAGGCTAAAGGAAAACCCCAAGCTGACAAAAGACAAAGTACAGCCATCGTGTGTCCTTAAGTGGAGGAAGGATTGCACACATAGCAATCCAAACAAATCCTGGGGAAGGAAAAGGCAACGCAGCGGAGCACTTCAGCACAGCTTCAGATGAAGTTTGTGATGGTTGCACAGGCTAATGCCAAAGGCCAAATGCAACACCTGGCACATGAACAAAGTCTGTGCACTGAGACAAGCACTCAGGTTATAAATGGCATTTCAAATCTACAAACCAGTGACACACAACTTGCCAGCTGTGAGCATCTCACTTCTGTCACTGCATACCTACCTCATGCTCTTATTCCTCTTTACTGTTTGCATCTTGGGAGGACTTACAGTCTCAGCCAGCTGTGCTGAGAGCCACATAAGTGTGTGATGGCAGAGGCTGTACCTCACAGTCTAGTAAAAGGAGAAAAGTAGCTGCAGCAATGATAAGAAATTAAATGATGAGACCTCTCATAAAGGGTCTTAAGTGATAGGCTGCTCAAGTCACATCTTTAACACTCTCTTAAGCACAGCAACACATTACTGCTTACACACCTAAAGATTTAGACAGCTGAATGATACAGGCAGCAGCCTCCAAAAGCACCCATGTTCAGATCCTTCTGATCTGGGCACTCAGAAGTTTTTGATAATGCCAGTAGGTGCCTATGAATGGTTTTCTGAGCAAACTTACTTTAAGAACTTCAGGGTGTGGGAGATGCTTCAATCAAACCTTTAGTCCTTTAGTTTAAGCAGACCCTTAATGGCAGTTTTTGTCACAGCCTGCAGATAGAACACTTCTTCGTTTACCAACAGCCCCTGAAAAGTGTTACCAGTAGCCTTACCTTTCTTCAGGGGCAAAGCAGTTGCTCTAGTAGTCTTCCAGCTTGCCACCAGTTTGGTTCAGCAAGCTGGCCCTGACAGACTGCAAGTCTGGTGAGCCTGCCACGTCATCAATATGGGGGCAACCACCTCACCTGCACCCCCAAGCCAGGAAATCGAATTCCGTGTGTGGGTAGGAGCAAGCTGTCCTAGGCTCAGTCCCCATTAGGCAAAAGCAGTGTCTGTAGGTGGTTTAAAACACGTAACAAAGGCTGCTGGTGCTCAGGTGACTCCACTGGACATTCAGGCCTGACTTTTTCCAGTTTTCAACAGAACTGGATCAGTTCTGCTGCTTTTAGATTCCAGGGGACAATCATGGTAGGAATATCGTTTTTGCATCTCAGGCTGTCCAGAAGCTGTGGCATCTGCTGCTGCAGTTGAGATTTTTGCCACTTTGAAATCACTGAAACTTCTGTCCTAAGTTTCAAAGATTTCCGAGTACAGCAAGTTAGCTCTATGAGCATATGGATGCATAAAATGGATGCAAAAACATTTTTGCTCGTTCTTCTTTTCGACCACCACTCTATCAGCCTAGTGTCCTTCCATCCCCATTTACTGATCTGTTTGCTAGAGGCAACACAGGAGCATCTTAAATGGGGTATATCCAGCTGGGACAGGGAATATAGCTGGCAGCACCACTGCCTTCTTCCAATGGCCCCAGATTTCAGTCGTCTTCTCCCTCGCCAGACGTCTGTCCTTCTGTGAGCATGGCTGGCTGCAGTCCATCTGATAGGAAGATGATGTCTGGCACCTCATGCTCAAAATAGACTCTTTGATGTAGCCTCTCATCCTTGCCAAACACCCCAGCACTAGGCTAAGGAAAAGGCAGGGCTAATTTGTGTATGCAACTGTATAAAACTGGACTAATACAAATATTTGTCCGAATATTCAACCAGCATCGAACTCAGCACCACTAGTTGTAATGGACCAATGCCATTTCATATCAGTCCTCCTAAACAGGAGCAAGCTGTTCACAGCACATTTAGCTGTAGATAGAACAGAATTTCTAAAAAATTCTGTGTGAAAAACCTATTTTCCTAGTACCTTAATCGTCCCTCTTGTAGGCAAAACTCCACTTTCATTTTATGGAGGTGATTTAGGACTAAGAAGTCTTGCAAAGTGTCAGCAATGAAGTAGAATCACGACTGCTCTGAAATCCAGCCCCCAAACTGTATTGTTCAGACTCCAAACTCTCCCGCTTTGTATAGATTTCTGACATGCATCTGTGTGTCTTCAGAATAATGTTTGCACTTGCAGTTTCCCATTCTGTGCACACAAGTTACTGCCTTCCTCTCCCAGAGAGCAGGCATTTGCCTTTCTGCTATGTCCTCCTCCTCTACGGAGGAGAAGGTCCCTCTGGTCCATGGGGTACGGCAGTGCATAGGTTCTGCACTCTTCTTCAGCAGCTAATTTTTCAGCTACTTGGAAAAGCAAGAATTTCAAAATAGGCCTGCTTGAAGAAAAGCAACCCGTTTGTTTCCTTGCATTAGAAATGACCCTGCTTTAGTTAATAAAAAGATTGGGGTTTTTTGGTGAATTTACATCTGTTGGCAGCTTGAATGTGACTCTAGCTCCACTGCTTCCGTGTCCCTCCCTTTCATGTGATCTGCAAGCAACTTTGGTTTGTTTCTCACTCACAGCAAAGCAGAGCTGCAATAACAGCAAATGGTCCTTGGAAATCACAGTCACATTAGGCTTCTGTTCAAATAGCTTTTAGGGCTGCGATAATAGGAGGCATTCCTAATAACTGGTGACTCAGTGAGACCCTGCACAGAAGGCCTCCAAATGACAGTACACAATTTAGAATTTAATCTAGAAACAGTGGCGGTGATGAGATTCCAGCTGGGGACCTTCTGGTCTGGAGGCCAGTGCTGTACCAAATAGTCTACAGCAACTACTTTACCCGACCAGAAAGGGGATGAGTCTCCTCTCTTCCCCTGAACTTCACTACAACTTTCAGGGTGGTGTTTGACGCACGAAGCAGAGAGGGCCTTCACTGCTGCCTTGGCTCGGGAGACTCACAACCCTGAACCACGGCGCGTTAAACTGCTGATATGTGGACAGCATCCAGTCATGCAGCATTAATACTAAAGTTAGTTCCTGAACACTGAATTTCAGCACACTTCGGTTCACAGGCCACCTGTATTGTACTTTTGGGCTGCCCTTGCTCTGCTATAAATCTAGACTGGATGGTCGTCCAGAGATAGCAAAGACAGAGTTCTCCCCACGCTCTCATTTCCACCCAGCACACTGCTTATGCCAAAATCAAACAATATTGGCATGACCTGTGCTTAGCAACCCAGCAAATGTAAAGAAAAGGCTTCTTTTTTTGAGAGGAGAAAGCCGTGACCCCAGTGGCAGAAGAATTATATTTTATTTCTTAAAATAAACCCTTTGAACCTTTAGTCTTTGCCTTTGTGATGTGTAGAGAGGGGAATGTGGCACAGACTAGTCTTTCCAAGAAGAGCCTTGAGTGGGCACTGGAAAACAGACAAACACAGTGCTTGGGAAGAGAGAGGGTGGATGAGGGCCTTTTGGGTACAGGTATTTGCCTCCTGCCCTCCTACTTAAAGTTCCTCTGATGTGCCCTGGTAGCATCCAGTAAGAGCAACAGGAAATCTCTCACGCACAACAGAGAAAGGAAAACTCCACTTCAGGAAAGCAGATTGAAAGGAGAAATAATTGCACTCAGAGGGTTGGGTCCCATTTAGTGACAAAAAGCACTGTGGACAATAAACTTCAAATAGCCAGTACAGCATTTACTGACTAGTGGTCAGACAAAACAAATACCAGTACTTTGGAATTATTTTTTTTTTACTATCAGTGGTCTTCCAATGGGGTGCAATATTTGCTAACATAGAGTAATTTGAGTTATCCACAGATAGTTCAAAAATACAAAGAGTTCATTGCCCAGATATCTCTATTTAAAACAGCTTTGCTTTTGTTCATCAGTGTAAGGCACATGGCTGAGAAATGGCAAAGTGCCAAAATGAAACTGCTCCTAATTTTCAGAGGAGGCCACCGGCTAATTACACAGACTGCAGGTGTGAAGAGAGAAGCTCAAAGTAATCAATAGTAGTAATTAATCTGCTAGACTGGAGCTAAAGAGCTAACAGCTGGACATCAGAAATGGACACATGCAACAAGATCAGCAATAATTACCTCTTTAAATATTGAATTTCCATAGCAACAATTAAGCATATAAATAAAGGCTTGAAATCAAGGCTCCGAGGCATGATGCTGAATTGCAAACACAACATTCTCCAAATCAACCCTTTTAATAAAACAGTAACAATATGCTTGGGCTGGGTCGACTGGTCTCTGGTGCTAGCAGAAACTCAGCTTCTGCTGCCTCCAGATATTTTGGCTCTTCCTCCTTGGCTGCTTCCAAACCCTCAGGTTCTGCTGTAACTTCTCTTCATCCAACTAGCATCTAAAGAGACCTAATGCAACACATCCCTGCTACTCACCCCCTCTCTTCTAAGGCTGTCCACCTAACAGCTTTGGTTTTTCCACTCTCTGGAGATGGTTTCCCTTCAAAAGTCTCACCATTTACGTCAGGCTAGCGGTGCCATCTTGCCTGGGCAGCATCAAAGCACTAGCTGGTGGGTGACCTCACCGCAGCTTTTGCTGGGCTGTCACAGATGGATCAAGTGCCAGAGCAGCAGCTCTGCTGTTCATTATGTTCTCAGTTGTCTGTGGGGCCAGAGGTGGCTTCCATGGATCCTGTCCTCTGCAGACTGCACCTAACCAGGCAGCAGCCACAGACCATGTCACTGCAGTTCGGATGAGTTTTAGCATTTGAAGCAGAGGAGGCCAATCTGCCTCCAGCTCCACCCTGCTCATAGCTTTACTGCAGGGATGAGGTGCCTTCTCCTTCACGAGAGTTAAACAGTTAAATTTCCAACATATTTGACAGGCCACATATTAATTCACACCTCAGTAATAAGAAAGAAAAAAAATTAAAATCCACCTGGCAACTATGAACAGAGGCTATATTGAAACACTACCAGGAGCATTATCCTCCCTACAACTGCTTTAGGACAAGAAAAACTAAATCACACCTACAGAAATCCAATAGAAAAAAGAAATTTACATACTTCAGTTTGATCTCAACATTCCCAGAATCAAACTTGGAGCTACATGAAAATTTGAGGAACTGTTTTTACAATTTTTAAATTTTCTGCAGTTTGAATATTCCTTTCTCCTATCATTTATCACTTCATTAATCCTGTTTTCCAGGATTTTTTATTTTCCTTGAAAGAGCGAGAAGAAAGGGACACATTTCTATAGGCTAATATTGGCTCCAGTTAGATAACTCAGCTGAGGAACAGAAATGCCTTGAACTTTTCCTTGCTTTCAGCAAAACATTATAAAGGTCCACAATAAGTACTGTTAGGGTAGGATAGGGACCTATTTTTTTTGCCTCAGAAGGCAGTGGCATTTCGTAATTACCCTCATGTATTGATTTCCCCAACCATGCCAGCAATATTTCTTAATCTCCATGGTCTGTAAATATTTCTATACACTGTATTTCAAACTCTTCTGTAGTATAGATTTGTGATGTGCCTGTCATGCTATGATATTTTACCAGTGCAGTGCTTTTGCAGCTTTGGTACAGACTGTGTTTGCTGCCTTTCTAACAAATGTGCAGCAGTTCAATTCTCTGTGAGCAACCATTCAGGTTGCCAGGTGTTACCAACACATCTAAGTTGAGTTTGCTTTAAAAATAAAATTATGTGCTTGGCTGGGTGACACGTTTGACTTTAGATCAGGTGTATAGCCATTAGCTCAACCCAGCCACTAGCCCAAAACCAGGTTGATGAGGATCACCTGCTTCTCTCCCAGGTTTTCATCCATGGGAGAAGCAGCTCAGTTGTCCATAGGTGACACATCTCTGCCATTGAGAAGTGTTTGGGAGAGGTAGAAACGTGAAGAAAGCTTCTTCCCAAGCTCCGCTCTGGGCAGCAATCCCATCTGCTCGGGCATCTCAGTGGTTGGCGACTAAAGGTCAACATCCAGGAACCACAGAGGTGCCTGGCCCTGGTGAAGAGCCAGGTAAGGCCAGAGGAGACAGGCAGCAAATTCAGCTGCCCAGCAACAGCCGTAAAAAACCAGCAGATCCAGACCTCCAGTGCCTCATATCTTCCACCTTATGAAAAATGATGCATTTACATGGTGTGAAATGCTGCCACTCTGTTTTGGGGGTTGAAAACAAAGAGCCCACAGGCAGGTCAGTTCCAGGGGGCTGAAGATCAGAGTTTGTCCTTAACTCCACTACAGCTCTCCTGTGACACTTCATCTAAATTGCTCGCACCTACCTTGGTGTACCCATTCATAAATATGTTGGACGGACACATCAAGAAATGTCATTTTCTTTCCTGAATCACCTATTTGGTTCTGAGAATTGAGGATCTCTTTCTTAGGAAATTTTGTCTAGATTAGGCAGAGAAGTCAAGCCTACCTTCCCCTAAAATGGGCAGACTGCGCACAGTGGGAGCCAAGGTCTGTATTAAGGTCCTTCCCCATCACCGTACAGCATCAGAGCTCTCAAAATCAGGCACTCATGTTTCCCAGCTGTTAGAGGATTCTGAAAACAGTACTTGACCCCAGTCCATCCTCAGAGTCTTTTTCCAGTGACTCTTCTTGTACAACGTCAGTAGCCCCTTCACATATGAAAACAAAATTGGAAAAAGCCTGTGAAACCCTTTTTCTCCCTCCATCACTTGGGATATATCAGGAATCCCTGTCTGTGACCTGAGGAAACAGAGAAGCAGAGAACGAGGGATCCTGTCATCTCAAGACACAAACACCATAACCAGCAGCTATTCACTCTGCCCACCTCTAGGCAGTACATTTAGGTGCCAACACTGAAGGAGGTAAATCACCCTAAGCTGCCCATATATTGAGAGAGGAAGTTACCTCTCTTAATTCGTGCTCAGAAGATGATATTAAACTTTTGTTTGCCCTCTTCTACCTGGTGCACTAAGCCTCCTGAAATGCTTGTTACACGTGATTCAGAGGTTGGTGAGTTCTAAGTGAATGTTGGCATATGATTAAAGGTGTTGTTCAATTGTGTTTTGATGGAGCAGCAATTTTTAAAACACAGTGTGGAAAAATGACAGTTTTTAACATCAGTACAGCTGGAAAACAAACTAGGGATGGGAAAGGGATTCTTCAGTTTCTTTTCCATATCACTGTCTTTGGGGGAAGAAACCACAATAAGCTGTCAGGTCAGTGTCAGTTCATCAGAAAAAATGCCAAGGCTGCCTTCCCAGGATATTTTGAGAGCATTCGCACTGGAAATACGCAAGAATAAGAAGTCTCATGACATTTCTGCCAATTCATGTCTGGATTGCATTATCATTTGAGAAGAGACTGAGTCCCTCCCAGAACAGGGAGTCATTTCCATGAAGAGCTGTGAAATGGAGCCAAGGCTTAGAGCGCAGCAAGGGAGAAGCGAGCACAGCCTGAGGGCCCCGGATTTCCCTGAAGCAAGCGGGGCAGCCCCTCCAGCTCCTGCTGCTGGCAGCTGGGGGCAGAGGTAGGAGCTTAACTTTAAAGACACTTCTCTTAAAACCAGAAAAAATTGGCCTCTTCCAGTTCCCATCTCCCTGTGATGGGCATGTATTCAGTCTTACCTAAGAGACCCTCTTTGTCAAGAGAAAAGCTCTCTCATAGGGAAACCACCAGAAAAAAAAAATTCTGTCTTTGCTACTTTAGCACGTGGGAGGAGTTTCTGCCTTGCCCTTGACCTAAGCAGGAGCCTGGAGACCCTAACTTTGCTGGGCAAATGATAACCTCTGCAAATACCTCTTCAGCACTATGACAGAGTTTACAAATTTCCCAGCCAGGACAAGCTTGCTCACAACTTTACAGAATCTAATTGACTTGAGTCAGGTATGTATACACCATGTGCGGGTATATATATATATATATGTGCACATGTGTGCATATATGCACCCACATGGGTGCAATAAACAACTTCATAATTATTGTTTCAGTACACAACAGACTTTCACAGAAGCATCTCATTGTTAAAAGGTTAAGCTTAAACAGCCCTTCTCTCCCTGTTCCCTCCTGGTCAGATTACGGTTTCCCAATGCACGGTTGGGTCGTTAATTCATCCTGTGCTTTCCATACACCTTTCGACTTTTTCCTGCCACAGCACACAAGGCGCTCACAGGGAAGTGAGCTTTGTGTGTATGGTTACTGGTTGTTGCTGGTGGATCCTGACAAGTGCATCCTCTAGCAGGGTCCATGTGTTCCCTGGGCTGGCAGCCAGCCAGTAAATTCCAGGCTAACCACCTACATGTAGCATCCCAAGACATAAAGAAGATGAGAAAGCACAGCGTGGTGCGCCAGCAAGCAAGGACCATGCTTGATGGTAGGAGAGACAGAAGTCAGCTGCACAAAAAGCTCACAACCCTGCCTAGAAAATGCCACCCATACAGAATAGTGGAATGACCAGACAAAGGTTTACCAGGTGCTTTGGAAGTCATCTCCAACCCAAAGAATCCACCAAAATGACTCTACAAATTGCTAAGTATTCTTTAGATCTGTTGCATTGACAATGTGGTCAGTCATCTCCACAAGAAATGCCTGCAACAGGACAGGGGTGGAATAAGCGCTGAAGTTGCTATTCCTGCATGCCATCATAAGCCACTGGCTTAATGACTTTGTGTGAGGATATTCATTTTATCAGACCAGCTAGGCAAAGAGACATAACATTATACAGGCATCCATCTCCTTGGATATCTATGAATTAGAAAAACACTGTCACATCAGGGAGCTGCTGTTGACTGAGTGTTAAGGTAAAAATGTGTATCAGTGTGACACATCGCAGCCTGTAGACACTGAAGGAGACATTTCACTAAGGTCACATGTCTAGTGCCAGCAGACAGGCAGCTCTTTGCAACCCTTGGAAATGACCCAGAGCTTAATACAGACAGCCATTTCAGAGAGACTGACATGATATGATTATCCTCTGTATTGAAGCACAGCTCCACAGCTAAACACGCTACTCAGCTCACAAGGACTGAGAATTGAACTAAGTTTTCTTTCCACATATCCTCAGCTGAAGTCACTGCATAGAAGTGGCAGGGTGGGGGTGGGGGGGCAGTTTCACTGAAAAAGAACAGGTAGCCAAGTCTTTTCCAGACTTGGTGACTTGTAAAAGACTAGGACTACCATACTTGGAGATTAAAAACACACAAAAGAAGCATAGGAGCATCAGCTGTGACTGTGCAAATATCTGACCTATATAAACCCAAGTGCTCGTTACTGGGTTTGTTGTCTTTCTTCCAAGTATTATCACACCTTCTCAGACTTGAACTGTAAAATACTTTGAGAGTGGAAAATTTCCTACTTTGGTCTTACACAGGATCTAGTGCAATGAGGCTCAAGCCACCATGCTACCAAAACACAGCACCTTGAACACTGCTGTTGGGTACATGATTTATTGCTGCTGTTCTCATTCATGCTGACACAGAGGACACCCAGTTTAAAACAAGATGATAGCTCTAAAGATCTCAGGGCCTTGATTCTCCACATCGGTAGGCTGACCCCTCCTGCCCCATGCGGCCTTGCACATCCCCATTCCAACTTAGTGGGATGCAGAGTAGGGTTGAATCTCCCCATCCCACCACATGCCACTCAAGCACCTGTTTGTGACCACTTTCTCTTCACACAGTTTAACACCTTCAGTGTTTAGTAAAACTACATGTGTACAATGCTTGCCATGCTGTTCACACAGGAAATCAAAACTGTTTATTTTTGCAACAGGCAAATTGTGGGCTAATTTATACAGATGTATTTATTCAGTGACTCATTAACAGTAAGTATCACGAACCTAATTTACTGCAACATCAGCCCACAGATTGTGGCAAATTGTGTTACAGAGAGAAACAGGACCCAGGTCTGTCAGAACTGACTTTTAGAATTGAGGTTTATTTTTAGCATCCATTTCACAGCCAGCTTTGCATCAGCAGGATGGATTTTGTCAGTACTCTCTGCCTATGCTTACTCACCTATCTTCAAGTCTTTTTTATTAATTTCTGTTCTAGTGGCAACTTTTTTGCATGGCAAGATGTAGGTGTTCCTGAGGATTAAATACAAAAGCAGGGTAGGGTTTGAGTGCTTTAAAAAGCACTTCAGTAAAATTACATCAGTAATTGATTCCTTTTACCTTTATCAAACCGAAGAGATATTTCTGGGGCAGCATAAGAAAGGAAAATATGTAACTGTTCTAGGTCAGATTTTAAAATTAAGATTTATTTTCCTAGCAAACAAGTGAAAGCCAAACTTTTTCTTCGTATCCCATTTGAAATAAGTTTGTATTTAAGGCACTTGCAGTGAAAGAAGATAAGTAAGGATGAACACACTCACATGCTACAAAACGAGACCAGACTCTTGCCTGCAATGGTCTAGTGGCCACAGTATTCACCCTAGAGGCTAAAAGCACTTTTCTTCCCTCCACCTGTTTCAAAGAAATTAAGCCATGCTCTCTAACCATCAGGAGAAAGTTATAACCATCAGGTAGGCTGCAGGGTATTCAGTTTTTCCTTGATTCTCTCCTATTGGAGCTGTTCTGCTTCTCAATGAATATGTATGAATTCATTAAGAGACAGAGAAAGAGAGACTAATTAGTACACTTAGCTGGGAAGGCTGGTTACCCTGTCCCAATCCCTGCTCTAGTGAATATCTCATTAACCATACAAAGATGAACCAGGGGCAAAAAACAAGTTATAAACATCCCCCTTTCCAAGCCAGAGCATCCTATAGCTTAGCAGGCAGAGGTCACATGTGCACACGATTGAGTGCCCTGAGAAGCAGACTTGACACTAAAAGCAATCTAACCTCAAAAACCCTTTCCCTCCACATCTCTAAGCATCTAAGAGGCAGAAAAAAAGGGGAAAGGCAAGTGTCCCATTCTGATTTCCAGGCACACATTCAGAAATTAAAGTCTCTTAAACCATCAGTGCCTCCCAAAAGCCTCAGACCATAAGTCCCCCTTCTTTACTTCTCCAGATCAACACCTGTTAGCTTGGTTAGATGCTCCCAGAGTTTTAAAATATAAACAGTGCACATGTTTTGAGTGTTGGGTTTTTCCTCTCACCTTGCCTTTCCCATACTGACACGTGCAAGCTTTAGTGTAAGCATTCATTTATTGTTTGCATTTAAATTTATACACAGCCCATAAAAGATTAATACATATCCATGAAGAAGACTTTTATATCAGTCAGATCAAAATTAATGAAACCAGTAGAGTTAGTAGGTGGTTGGTTTACATGTTTTTATTCTAACATTATCCTATCACATGTTATACTACCCTGAAAGTGTTTTAATGTATTTTGTACGTGTTGTGAAATGCTTTTGTGGTCTCTTGCCACTGCACCCTGGTGCAAAACGCCCCCTGGTTAGAAGTGTTTGAATAAATTACTAAATCAAGCACAAAGGAAGAAAGCCAGTACAGAAACTGGGAAGGAGGATAAATCAGTGTGAGGAGAGAATATATTCTTAGACACAAAATCCCTTGCATAATACTTTGCTCAATAGATCATATTTTTCTTTAGCACTGAGGGAAGAGGCTTTTTGCAAATTAGAACATTTTGAGCATTTGACTGAAGGCAGAGAAAGTTTTATTTATAAACAGAACTGCAAAGGAACAATAAGCACTAACATCTGTAGTCATTTGTGAGTTATGTTTCTGAGTGTCAGCCTGAGAATATGAATTATCTCTTTGCAGACCATCCATTTCATCACCCAGTTCAGGTCAGTAAAAGTAAGAACCCCTACACTACCTTTATTTGTCTTCAAGACTAAACATGTACAAGACAAGGACTTCTTTTTTCTTTTTCTTTTCTTTTTTTTTTTTTTTTTTTGAAAACAGACATAATTTTTTACTGAAGAGCTTTTAAATCATGGGGGAAGAAATCATTTCCTCTAACCCTTCTTTTTCTCTCCATTGAAGGTATAAAAACGGTGCTCCACCTGTTAACACTCACAGACCAATAACTTAAATTTTTGGCACTTATTTATAGACTCAATAGATCCATCCACACCTGCTTTTCCCTTAATTAGTTGACTATCCAAAGGCTGCAGACTGGCTGCTGCCAGCTTCCTGTGCTAATAGGAAGATCATTTAGGGCTGATGTAAAAGCACAAAATAAATGAATAAATAGATCTCATGCAGAAACATTAACAAGGGAAATATTAACACGAGGGAAAAAAATAACAAAAAAGTGAAAGGGACATGTATTGCTGGGGAAGGTTGGTTTCTTGGGTTTGCTGAATTTTTTAAAGCCAAATCTGAGAAACATTTAAGCCTGTAAAAGGTGTGTAGGGTGATAAATAAGCAGTGCTGGGCCCGAGTTCAGTACTCTTATACTACTTCCAAGGAGCTTGGGATCACCACAGAGGAGATGAAATCTTTAGCCTCCTCCCTCTACACATTTTATAAAGAGAGCTATTGTGGTGGTAGGAGTCAAACTATTATTAGATTAGCTATTACTCAGAGGGGGGAAAATGCTTGAGAGAGATTTACTTTTCACTGTGCTATCAGCTGAGATGTTAGAATAGTAGGCGTTTGAGGACTAAAATGACAGGAACATTGTAAGCACCTAAGCGGGCAGGGATTTTTGGGGTTTTTTTAAGAAAACACTTGAGTCCTATTTTTCCAGGCTAATAACACAGAGGCATCATTTACTACATTTAGCAGTGAACATTCTTGCAAAGAAGTTAGTTTCTCATCCCCAGATAGGGACAGAGTTGAGGCAACATCCTATTTGAACTTGCACCTAACCCATTTCAAAGGACGGAATTAACTCGGAACAAGGGCTGTGAGTTGCACAGAGTATAGTGGTTTTCTTGAGAGCTCTACTGCTTTTAAGTCCCTGCCTTAACACAAAAGGTACAGCAACCCAGCACAAGGACACCCTCATCCATCTTATACCCTCCAGACAGAGCCGTAATTACAAAATCTGGTCCTACCACTGCTCAGATTGTTTAAAGTTTTATTTTTAGGAGAGCAGCTCCAATAAAGCACTCAAGTCATACTGTTTCCGAGGCTCAAAGAAAAAAATTGCCTGGTGGTGCATGTTAGGACAGGAGAAAAAGAAAACTGTGTAATTAAATACCTAAGGATGAAATAGAACTAGTAGTATAGTAAGAAATAATTATTCATCTGAAGGTTTGCTTTGACCTGCTATTCTGCAGTCACACCTATTTTACTATTATGTTACAATAACCCATTTTGTTCTGCTTCTAGGCTCAGACCTATGATATTACATTAGATTAATTTCCCATGTTGTCCTTTTCTGTTTGGAAAGTGGTATAATTATAGCGACTGATTTGGGAGAGCAACAGTTTGAAAATGTTGCCTGAGGCATACCCAAGTCCCATGACTTGTTAATAAATCCCTTCTCTCCCAGGGGCTTTTTTTAGCTCATTCTTGAAATAATGTTAGCACTTCATTGCAGTGTTTTCCTCATATTGCGGGTTTGCCAAAAACCAGGCATAAGAGAAGATGTTCAGGTGCATCTGACATAGCAGAGGGCCAGCTTGACTCGCACGCAGGCCAGGAAATCTTTCCTCTTAAAAGGTTGAGTCTTCAAAGAGGTCTGAAATCTCTGCCGACTCAGACTACACCTTGCCTGAATTGCAGGGAGGTAGGATGGAGATGTGTCAGCCTGCTGTTGCAGCCCCCACTGGAGAAAATACTGAAGACTTGGAGGGACAGACCACAATTTTGAATTCCTTTCCTCTTCTGCTAGCCCACAGACATTGTAAAATATTACCATAATTTCCGCTACACTAAATTGATTTTGTTACATAAAAAAGAACACAACTACTTAGTCATGGGACACCCTATTTCCTTTATAGTGATATGTATAAATATAGCAAAAACCTTTATGTTAACGTCAACTGCTTAAGTCACCACTATTTTCAACAATAAAAAAAAGATTTAAAAAACCCCTATTTCTATTACTATTGAATAAAGCTAGGAAATTCACTGACAAATATCTTTGCTCTCAGAAAGTCTGGGCTGCCCAGTAATACGTATCAGTCTGGATAAGCAATTCTTTGAAAATAAGAAAATGCAGTTGCACAACTGTTCCTTGACCTCAGTTCCCCGACAACACACTCTGTAGATGCATGGAAAGGAGGATGACCACCGATGACCATAGTGAGACAGCATCCAACACCTTCCCTGTGCCAGTGCTGACTGTGCTGCAGGTGTGCTGTGCCAGAGGGAAGCACATCTAACCCACGCCCAGATACACAGCCTACAGCGGCACCTCACTCCTTACAGCACTAAACCTGTAAGTCAATATTATCTTATGCCTTTCTGCCATTAAATCCCCATTTCTTCATTCGTCTTCCTACTGCGTCTTGGTGCTGAAGTGAAATTCTGAAGTTCCCCCACCTGCATATACACGCACAGGTATGTGTATTCAGCTTCTCACCCACCCTGAAATTTTTTCCTTTCATCCTCCAAGCTCTGCCAAACTCCAGCTAATCCTTCCACTGTTCAATACTGCTCCAGCTAATACAGTGACTGCAGCTGGAGTGGTTGCAGATAATTCCCAGTGAGCAGTACCAGCTCCAGGGGGCCAGATGTTTTATTGGCATGTACTTTGATTCTCTACTTCCTGGATTCAAATTTTCCATTTGGAAAGGTCTCTGCTACAACTGGGTCATCTTAACTCTGCATTAATAGAGATTTGTTTGGGTTTTTTCCTTACAACCCTCAGAGCTTCTTTGTGGTAAGGTAGCTGTAATTATCTTCAAAGACTTTCTTTCAGAGTTTTTAGCGTCTCACGTTGCATATCACCTCTAGAATCAAACTGAGATTTGTAAAGCAAATTACATCCCAAATACTGAATGCAGAAAGCTGTAAATGTAATTTGACCAATGAAGACATCTACTTACAAAAAGAGCACATCTCTGCATCATTACAGAGTGAGAAATCCCAGTGCTAGGTGTGGAGGGAGAGGCTCTGCATTTGCTGGGACACCAGGATGGAGTCAGAAGCTCACTGTAGCTTTCAGGCAAACATTCAATTCCTAGGAGGCATACTCCAATCACTTAAAGCAAGGATGATGACTCTGCAGCAGGTTGGAAAGTCATGGTGGACTTTCAACCATCACTGCTCCTCAAGAGTGTGGGATAAGTATCACCCTCCTTTTCTGTCCTTGTGAACAGCCTCACTGACACAGCCAAGTGGGAGGAATTGGTGATTTCCCCACCCCACCACCATCAGCTAAGCAGCTCCTTTCCCCAGAGCCTCTGGACCAGGTAGGCATCCCCGATGTCACACTCCTCCCTGGGTCCTAACAAGCAGCCAGCCAGCAGGGGCTGCCACAGAGGAAGCCAAATGAGCCCACCAGGAGCAGCTCAGCGCTGCACAAGCCCTACCAGGACAGCAGTGCTGGCATTTCACCATCTCAGTCTAGGGAAAAGCCAGGCAGGGGCATGTCACCATCTAGAATAAACGTCTACAAGGTCTGGTTGACCACCCTCTTCAATCCTACTTCCACACAGTGTGCCCTGGGGAAGTCTTCTTCAACACTATGCCAAGCTGTAGCATTATGACTTTATTCTGGTGGTTTGGCACAGTTTCAAGATTCTCCAAGCCTTGTATAAATGTAAACTTCCTGCTGAGACTGAGAAGAGGGTGAACAAAGTTCTGGAGGTTCTCCTTTTCGCCATTGCGCAGCTGTAAACCACTGTAGAGCAAAGAAGAGAGCACCCAGCCCCACGGTGGCCACAGACATGCGTGGGCAGTGCTAGACCCTCCAGCTGACTCTGTACGAGGCACCTGCCCTCATAAAGGGAAAGGACCCTGTTAACCCTAGGCTTGCAGCAGGCCATCAGCATCACTGTGTTCCAGCAAGGCAGAAGGTGCCAACACCCCCTCCTCCTCCTACTCCAGCCTCCATGGCCACCCTTTTCCTCGCCTTTCTCCAAACTGACCATCTCTCCAGCCACAAAGCAAAGGTTTCCTCCCACGTACCCTCTGAGTGTGTCCTTCCACCCAATGTCTGGAAAAAAGCCAGCAGCTTGAACCAGCCCAAAGCATTTAATCTCAACACGTGACAGTGTCACCATTGCTGTACACATGAAGCACGCACTCGCCCACACACAAACAGTCACTTACAGGTGACTCCTCTGGGATGGCTTAAAAGCAATCCTAGGTTCAAGCCAGCTATATTATGTATTAAAGCCTCGAGCTGGAGTTTTCCTTTACCGTCACTTAAGAACATGACAGCTTTCATTAGCCCGGGCTGAATGATGTGGACAGAGTCGTTTATACTGACCTTGATCAGAGGTTGCTCATTCAGCAGTACAGGAAATGTCAAAATTTGGCCAAGCAGACATTTCTCCAGAATGACCCAGTTGTTTCAACATTGACAACCATTGGGTAATATGCTGCTTTTTCCTCTTCTCCCTGCTCCCCTGGCTGCAATGTCACTAGGAAAAATAGTTCCCTTATCTAATAAATAAAACAACCTTTAGTTTTGACTCACTCTTATGAATAAACAGGATTGAGCAAAGCTTATTTCTTGAGAAAATTCTTCCACATCCTCTATGTCCTACCCTATCCTGCTGCAACACAACTTGGATTTTAATTCCTCAACTAAAGTGTTTGGCTTCTGCATTCCATGCAGAAGTTTTTAAGCAGAGACCACTTTTTATCTATTCCTACAGCTGCTTTCTTACAATTACATTAGCTATCTATTTATTTTCCTGCCTGAAAAAAAAAAAATTGTCAAACCAAACAACCCACCATTATGTCTCAAAGTATATATGCACTTTTCTATAAAGCTCTGGAAATTCTGCAGCGCTTCATCCCCTTCTTCTCCTAATAAGACTCATTTTAAAGGGCACCAGTATTCCCAAAGAAATGGTGCAGCCCTCTCTTACTGCACCAGAAAACACATTTCAAGCATAAACAAGCTAGCAGCAACCATATCTTTGTTTGGCAAACAGAGTAGTCTCATCACTTAGTCCTGTTCATAGCAACACACAAAGGAGTACTCTGTAGCCAGGGGTAATAGCTGATCCCATAATCTGGCAGTAACACTTAGAAAGATTAATTACCCTATTAAGATCTTAGACACTACTAAGAAAATCTTTGTATAAACCTTTTAACTCACAACAAATGCAGCATATTTGGTGCCATCAGTTTGTTGCACAATAAAGGTTCTCACCCTCCCACACTTGCTCAGTTTAGTCTCTGTCTCCCGTACTATATAAACACACACACACACACACACACGTGCTCACACACACAGCCCTTCTTTCCTTTTTTTTGCTTCTTTTTTTTTCCTGTTTTCCCAATACAAAGGAATAAAGTACAAGTGTGTTTGCAGCAGATAAAGTAAAAACTCCTTCTGTCCCCAAATTGGCTGCCTCAGAGATTAAGCAGCAAGAGCAGACACTCGCTGATTCAAAGGCTGCTGCTGTGTCAGAAACCAGAGGCACCTAAGCAGATTCAGGTTGTAAACCCCACACAAATTATATATCCAAAAATATGAGGAGGGTTAAATTATAAAAGCATGTTATCAAAAGACACCTTCCAAAGTACATGGCTCCTGATTAGCACCATCAGATGCCAATGCAAAATAGCTCGTCACCTTGGCACGGCCTCCCACTTCCACACTATCTCGCTCTCTCACTCTGTCCTTCTCCACCACATCATCACCAGCGAGAAAAGCTGCAACAGTGTGAACAGACTTAGATAAAGCGAATGTGAGGCATCCAGCAATGTTTAAGATCACCATTACTGCCCCGGCTATCCATAAGGCGATTGCATGTGACTTAAGTCTGGCGCAAGAGAAAAATGTGTGCTTCGGGCACAGCCCGTGGGGAAGCAGGTGGGGGCTCTCCTCTGCTGGGAAGCAAGTGGGAGAATGCAGGGAATAACACTCTACCTGCACCCCGCTCCCCTTATTTCCATCTAGGGACTAAGGACCAGATTTTCCACTCAGGAAACACTCGGCCTGAAAGTCAAAGATGCAGTTTAACGTTTCACAGTCCTTTTCTGAGGGAGCACTTCCAAAAAGAGCATTGTAAAATCTGTGATGCTTCTGTCCCATAAATGAAGTGGTGGGAGCAACTCCTACCCTAGATCCTAAATGCAACAGGCATGAGCAGTAACTTCCAATTGCCAGCACACTGCCCATACTACAAGAATCACATTTGCTTTGATGCATTCCCCTGAATGCTTGTTGTCTGAGCTTACTATTTTGATTTCAAAATATATCTGAAGAAGCTGACCTTGGAAACATACCAAGAAAGAAAAAATAATAACATTCACATCCTAAAGCATAGTTTTCTTATTGCTCATTGCTGTTTCTCTTGATAATTGCCAGGCCCAAGTTTTGTCACGGATGATTTCATCTGTCAGTGGATGGTGCGGGTGGGTGAGGGCCAGCGTTCCTGGTACACAGGGAACATCCCACACGGCTACAGTCCTTCACCGGGAGTCATCTGAGCATCTTTTTTTATTCCCATCAGACACATGTAGCTGCTGCTTAGCAAATCAGACCCCAAGCAGACTCGTTGCATTTCCAAAGCTTTCCCCACGAATACTCTCAGTCAGGCATAGCCCAGCCTCACTGTGCAATCCCGTGGTTGATATACAAGCAGTCAATGACATTATTTGCAAAAGCCTACGCTGAGGATGACCCATTTCTTCCTCCCTGACATCTGGTAGGTTTTGTGCAACTCAGAGGCCAGGACAGAGCGCAGTAACTCTAATAATCTTCCTCTGCCACATCCAGGTCCCTTTCAGTGCCTTATGGCCCGCGCTGCTCCTGCCGCAGCGATTATGGAGACAGCAGTTGTGCTGTAATTAGGATCCTCCTGGGCAAGCCAATCTGAGTTAGCAGCAGAGGCCAGCTGCTCCGCTGCCAGCCACATCTTTTTGGCACACCCTCCTCTCGGGCACTCATCCCCTGCTGGAACCCATCCTCTCTTTCCGAGCGCCGGCAATGCTCGGACGGGCTTTGGATGAAGAAAATTGCCTCCTTTCCACCACTGCCAGCCCCATCCAGCACCAAAGCCAGACGAGGCTTTCCCCAAGGAAGGCTGAGCCCGGAGCACAGCCCAATACCCCCCTGTCCTGTCCTACAGGGACCTGCTGCTGTTTCAGCCCTTTCATGCTGTTTTCATTGCCAGAAGCCACATTTTGCACAATGCCGATGTGCACATTTCTTTTTGCATCAAAAGATAAAGGCGGGAGGAAGGAGGGGTGCATATTCAGCACAGTTCTACCCTGTCCTTTTCCCCTCCTGATAATGACCCAGAGAGTTACAAGTGCGACCACCTCTGAGTCACACATTAAGAATCTCATCATAGTTGCATCTTTTAATTTTCTCCAGAGTTAGAGTCCTGCACCATTCCTGCTTCCTTTCATTATGAAATTTAAAAAGTGTTGACTTTTTTGTTTGATTTCTAGTGCTACCAACAACATATAATAGCTTGTACTTAAAAGTATAAATAAATTTTTTTAAAAAAGAACAAAAACCCACGCATGTGCCTTTTCTCTTGACTTGTTAGTGTCTCTGTTTTTTCTCTGTTCAGGCTTGAGCAACAGAAAGGCTATGGTCACATTCATTCTCAGTCAGCTTTGCTTCCTATTTTTATTATTATTTTACTCACTATTTTTATTACTATTATTTCCATGCTGCAATGAACTGTCTTACCTTTTTTCTTTCATTTTAAACATTATTTAAAAAAAAAAATACCAGTCTACTGTCATCTCTCAAGAGCACCCCCTCAAAAGCATATTTTCCAAGAGATGGCAGCACCTTTGCCTGCAGCACTGTACAGCACGGTGCTATGACCATGGCCATCATAAAATAGTCTAGAGCAGAGATACACCCTTACTTTTCTTCTTACAGAGCCAGTAGCTCGTTCTGACATGCCTACTTTAACCCATCCACATCTTTTAGGGAAAATGGACGGTCCCCTTAATCACAGATGAAGGTAAAAACAGCATAGCTACTCAGTGCCATTCTGGTGACAAAGCTGACCTTAGATAATTTTCATAATCACAAGTCTAGGGCAGATTGATAAAGAGCTACCAGGTTTCATGTAATAGGTTCTGAAAGCAAAAGGAAGTTGCTCTCTAGTACTTCCCATGGGATAAGGTTGTCTTTACAACCATGTTCCCATTCCTAGGTTGAAATTGTCATCATCTTTTTCTTAAATTAATTTCAATTTGCTATGCTTTCAAATAAAAAAGAAGAGGTGTCTATGGTGCACTGCTTCAAGAATACAAAAATGTTGCTATCTGCTTTTGTTAAGGATTGGGTTTGGGTTTTTTTTATTAAATTCTGTCGAAGGAAAGCAGCCCACCTACTACAATTCTACCTGTTCCTCACCTATTAGGTCCTCTCCTACCTGGAGTGGATGGACAGAGCAGAGACCAGAGAGGGTGGTAATTCCGTGTAGTTTTCCTCCCTCTAGCGATGGAAACGGAGATTGCGGGTCATTCCTGCTCTGAAAGAGGACAAGAAGCTATAAGGAAATCCACCCCCCCCCCCAGGAGTTAGGCACCTCGCAGTACACTGGAGGAGCCTGGTGACCCTTCAGACCAGCTCCCAGACCCCAGCACACGAGTTCTGTGCCAGGAGACCACCACGTGCCAGCCCAGGGGCTCAGGAGCCCAGCTGTCCAATCTCCACTTGCAAATAAAGCCTCTCTGCCAAGAATTAGGGACCAAATTTTCAGCCTTGACCCAAGAGGCATCCAAGTGCATTTCCTTACACAGACAAGAACAAAATGGGGTGATAAGTGTGAACTTCTCTGGCTCTTCCATTGCATTTTGCCTGGGTTTAATGACTGCGGGGCTCATAAAAGAGCATGTGTCTTCACAGGGCTTCTCAAATATTTACAGAATGTATTTGGTATCCCCTGCTAATAATAGCCCAATAGGTCCCCAGATAGAGTGCGAGAGACTGAGGCACTCTTGTTCTGGTTGCTGTTTCACAGCCTGGCTTCACAATGCTGAAAGACTCCTCAGTTCTTGTAAAAGGGTAAGAGACAGGGAAACAGATTGCAGAGGTTCCCGAAGCTGTTATTTTAGGAAACACTGCTTCATGGGTGGAATTGCATGCTTTCTCCAACCAGAGTTGTGTGAGGTCCGTACTTACTTTTCTTCAACTTACTTGTTGAAACTAAGAATAAAACCCCACAGAAGTGGATGAGTTTGCTAGACAGCTTTCTTGGGCTTACTCCTCTGAAGAGAAAATTACTTGTTTTGACCACAATACATTTCTGATACCAGATGCCAAAACCAGAAAACACCGTTTGAAAGCTCCCTGTCCTTGGCAATGAGCCACCCCAACTAAAGCCCACCTATGCAATGGGCAAAGCCAGAGTCTCACCCTTTGCCCATAGGGTCAATCTTGAACTACCTGGAGCTACTCAGATTGGAGGAAAGCAGTTCATCTCTCACGGCCTGGGATGATAAGAGCCAAACAGGCCTTGTGGGAGTGGTTCCCCAGCAGGGACATATAGGAGAAACCATGTTTCCCAATCCCTTCCTTTGATCTCTGACTCACACACAGAGTCCCCAGGGGCCTGAAGTTCCTGCTGCAGTAGGAAAAGGAAGTCAACAGCATAAACTCTCTATGAAATCTCTGTGGGAACAAGGACAAGGAGGAGGGGTTACTTTTCATTGCCCATTCCCGTGACAACCCAAAAACAGTTCCTGTGCAGGGCTCCCATCCCATTCTACATCCTCCCCCCTCAAAAGCCACAGCTCTGGTCTCTCTCTGGAGACCATCCAGCATCACATCTGGGGGTCCAGAGACAGCACCTCAGCTAATATGGGGTCCAGGGACAGACCTGTGCAGCTGGATGGAGATAATCACTCCTGCCTGCACATCACTAGTGCACTCCGGGTGCAGGATCAACAAAATCCAAACTCCTGCCCTAACAGGGGTAGTCAGTCCCACTGTCGCTCCTTATATCCAGCTGCTAACACTAGAGAGGGACCAGGCCTGCCTCAGCTGCAGGTCTTGCTTGGTGCAACAGCCTGCAAATGAGGTCCAAATCCAGGTCTCAACTGTATATTCCCTCTCTTTAAGCTTCACTCAAGTCCCACTCAATCTCAGTTTGACTCCAGTGTGCAACTGAATTCTGTCCTAAGTGAGGACACTCCTGTGAACTGGGCTCAGAAACATAGTTTGCCCAAAGTGTGTTTTAGGGGCAGCAAACTGAAGAGAATGGCTGCTGTCAGGCATGCTTCCAAAGGCATCACCACCAAAAACAGTCCCCCAGGCAGCAGGGTGGGAAGTAGGCTGGTCCCAAACTGAGCTGGGAAATTTTCTCCTTCAACACACATGCTTCTTGGGTTTTTACCCTTTTTTTTTGCCTCCCCCTCTTCCTTCCCTCTTCATGATTGAGGAGGAAGGAAGAAGCAGAAGTCACCAACAGTATTTTGGTGCCAGAACATTAACAGCAGTGCTCAGTGGTGGCAAAGGTGCTCTATAGGGCGCATCTGGGGCTCCAGGAAATCTGGAGCAGGGCCAGCCCTAAAGGAGGCACATCTCTCTCCTGTTTTCAAGTGCACCAAGGCAGGCACACCAAGGACACAAACATATTTTGTATGAAAGTCTTGCATAGGATGGCAAGGCAGCCCAAGCAAGGAGATTTGACACATAAGAACACACCTGCATGCCCATCTCTCTTGGTTGTATGCACAGTCTTCATACCAGGCTGTAAACAGGTACCCTAAAGCCAAAATGATGCTTCATTACTTAGAGTGCCCCATGCAGCACAGGGACTGCACAGAAATCATTTGCAATGCATCTGTTGTTCCCTGCACCATAGTGCTGCTCTGGGCTGAGCCCAGGTCCTTACTGGGACAGGAATGTGTTGACTGAAAAGCCTGTAAAGTGAAATACTCAACAGCCGTGGGCCTGCACCTTTCCCCAGAGCACAGCAAGTGGCACACAGGAAAAAGAGAGGAGATTCTTCTAAACAAGTCTAAAAACTACCCTTAACAGCCAAAAGACGTGTTAACATTGGCACCAAAAAGAAGCAAGGACAAGTCCGCCAGTTAAGGAAAAAAGACATGTAACTGCAGTGGAATTTCTAGGAATAGCTTCATTTCTCGTCTCCCTCAAGAATTCATGTGAAGAGCTGGAAATACAGAGGATGAAGCTAGGCACGCACAGATGTCCCAAGGATGTACTGAGGGACGTGCCAGGGCAATTTCTCCAGGCACAGTTCCCTGCAGATGGTTGTTGAGTACATCCATATTAGTCCAAGGGTGTCTCTGCACACCATCTGAAGTCAAGGAGATGGAGCAGGGTTGCACAAGCAGAGGCTGTACAGAGAGCCCCAAGGCTTCCCCCTTCCCTGTCACACCCCTTCTTCCCACCTCGACCAGCACTGGCAATCCCACACGTAACACGTAGGGTTAGCTCTGACCATCAGCACCATAGAGTTCGCATTGGCTGGGCTTTGCTGCATTTGATTCACAAGCAATTATCTGCCTCAAGCACTCTTCCACCACATCCTACAGTGAAAACTACTTGTTTTGGGCTGCTGCTGGCTCATCCTCTTGGGCAGATCCCTTTGCTTAACCTTTTTCACCCTGCTGGTCACCATTAGCTTCCTCCTAAATTCCAAAAGCTGCTACCGTCAGTCTCCACCATCTAGGAGCACTCATCTACTGGCATCCCATAGGACACCGCAAGACCTACAATATTTGGAAGAACAGATCCAAAAACTTGTGCAAAAGGTGCACATCTGAATCCAAATTACACCTGCTTCTAAGCTAGCCAAGCTGAGTCTCCAAGGACATCACCACAGAGCAGCCTGTGTCATCACCGACCGGAAGACTTCCAGACTGTGGCTATTTAGGTACTGGGCTCACTACACTTTGGTCCCTCCCATCCAAGCCAGTACAGCCTGTAGCAGCATGGGGACACATGCTTTAGGGTGACTCAGCCTTCTCCGTTCCCACACCTAAAAGGAAACCTTGGAACAGCCCAATGCTCCATTTCAGCTCAGTTCTTCTGGAGGCAACAGGCATATGCGTGAGTGTGAAAGTGAACACAGGAGGAAGATGGGAGTTGAAGATGGGATTCAAGACGTACATGAATGCGCTTGTGGTTTCTCTGCATTTGACTCACAATGGTTAAAGCATCACCAAACACATCCCAGAGGCATTTAACAAACTGAGAGCCACTGCTGGTTACTAGGTACGGTAATTTTCTACACAGATACTGCAATTTGTCCTTCAGAAAACTTCACAGCCTTGTCATGAATCTCCATGATTTACAGTACCTGCTGCTAGCCGGAGCTCACAGATGGAGCGCCAGTACTCCAGACTGACAATGCGCAGCCAGTAACACTGAGCAGGGATGTGTCACCTCTATAAAGGTTGAAAATAGGACAAAAATATCAGAGAACAGAATAAACTTCTGGTAGAGGCTATTTAAGTCCTCTAATCTGAATATTCAGGCTTCATTTGGTATTTTACATGGGGCCAATTAGACACCCACAAAATGACACGAGACTGGTTTGCCACTGATGAGTTTTCTGGGTTTGTATTTCTTCTGTCAGCACACTTAGTCACTTGTTATTTCATGGTCAGCTTACGGATATCTTTCCAGGGAGGTATCAAGGAAGGGAACATGTTATCTTAAAAATATATTAATTTAAATGCCATCAAGAGACCATTCTTTCCCACTTACGTATGCAAGTTTGCTTAGCTAGGTTGCCTGCTATTTTCAAACACCAGAATTTCAAGTTATCTACCAAATTAAACAGTTACCTTTGTACACCAGGGGAAAGCTGCGCTGAGGGAGGAAAAGGAGGAAAACACTTACACGCGCGCATATGTGCGCACTTTTCTGGCTTTTAGAAATAAGGAAAAACTTTTTTTGTTATATCAGCATCAGATCATCTAGAATTTAAAAAAAAATAGATAATTGTGGGATTAACCAGCTAGATTTAGCTGTTCCAGCAAGGGCATAAGGTGCTCAGAAGGGAACATGCAACTGGCTATCAGTGGAAGCCTCTGCCACATCAGTTCTGTGAGCCAGTGCTTCTCCGTTTGTGGCACAGCCTGAAAGGGACTGCATGCCTGTCTGTCATGAGCACATCACTTAAGAAGTGATGAGAAACATTTCTAAAGGAATGATGAGAAGTGTCAAAACATTTTAAGTGTTAAAAGCAACAAAAGATTTGATTTAGAATTTTATTCCTCTATCCAGCCAGAACTATTGTCATCAAGGATGCCTGAATCTTCTCAAAAATTTTTTGTCTTTTTTGATTTTTCTTCTTTCTCCCTCTACTAAATTTAAAAAATATTCCTATAATTTCTAAGCCAATGACAGGAAAGTGAAGATCAAGGAATCAAGGAAACTGAACCCTCTTAGCAGCCAATGCATCTTCTAGCAGACTTGCTGACACACATCAGAAGACAGAGAAACTAGTGACATTAAGAAGCAATAGAAAGTTTTCAGCAGCCTCTCACAGGTGCCATAGACTCAAGGAGAAGGACACAGAAGATGATCCGTGCATGTCATGCACGTGCTCACTTTACACACTGAAAAATCACAGAAGAGGCTAGAACAACTTCCAGTCCCACGTCATCAGCACGACCCCAGCACCAGCTCAGTTTTAGCGTTAATAAGCAGAACTCTGCAGGGTGGCATCCTCACCTAAGGTGGTTTAGGCCATGCAGAGGATACCACACCTGTTCAGCACAACTCTGTGCCTGAAGGGCCATGCTCTGTGGAAGAGGAACTGCAGGGCTTGGTCTCCATCAGTGCACGCACGTGAGAGTGCACTGGCACAGCCATGGCAACCACTCAGCAATTCCAGGTTGAGAGAGAGAATTGAAAAGCATGGCAAATAGTCAGGATGAACAGACCTTTATTTTATCAGAACATACATAATATGCAAAACTGCAATGACTACACCAATACCAGCCTGCACAGCAGCTGGCCTCCAACTTTCTTTCAAATGCTACCTTCACAAAAGTCAGAACTTTTCCCAGCTGAGAAAGTAAACAAGCCAAGTTTGGCCTGTGACAATCCTGGTGCTGACTTGGGAGCACATTGCTAAGCTCTCACTGAGGGAGAAAGTAGTGCTTGTGGCAGATTTGGCTCCTGGGGCACTCTGGTCCCATAGGAGTTTGGAGAGGCAGCAAACATTAGTCACAATGTTATGGGTCAAGGATAAGATTCAGGTCATGAAAGGGGTCTCAGCTGGAGACAGGTATTAGAAGAGCCCTGCATCCTCCAAAAAACGTGAAGGAACGGTTTTTTCCTAGGAAGGAGACAGATTTTTAGTGACCTATTTCCAAAAAATTAAGAACCAAAAGGAAGCTGTATTACAGTTTTCTGTTCTCCTTACATCTTTTACTTCTTGTTTCCTCTCTCACTGGGAACTCCCTTCTAATTAACTTTAAAAAAAACCCAACAAAACACCACACACAGAAATAAAGAAAAGGGCAGCCTTGGAGCTGGTATCACATGCTTCCAAGACAGGCAGAAGCTTTTTTCAGGAGCCTAACAGATCAGTCAAACACGGGGCTACTCATTTTTATAATTTCCATCAGGAGCCTTCTTGCCCTGACAAGCCTTCATTGTGCTCTCTGCGGGCAGCAGCCAGTGCAGACCTCCAGCATGTGATGAACCCAAAAGGATCTGTGGCTGGAGGGGAAAGGGGACAAGAAGGGCGACCCTCCTAAATAACTTTTGCAAAGTGACTCATCCTTTCACTGACAGCATTAACATCTCTGCTCCTGCCAGCTGGGCAGCTGCTCCAGGCCTCGGAACAGTGAGGGAATGTTTTGTTCCAGAGATGGGAAAAGGGGGGTGCAGGGGGAACAACCCTTCTGTGTGCATGTGAGCGTGCATGTGTAATTGCCGTATGATTTCAGCTGTTTTGACCTAATAAGAGTTATTGCATTAGCCACCAGCCCTGGCACAAACAGATGGGTTTGCAAGAATTTAAAAGAGAAGGGGAAGGAAAGAAAAGAGATGAGAGATGCCACAGTCTCCAGGGCAAAAGGGCATCCTGGCCATGAGAGTTGGGGAGGCCCCACACGGTACAGCCCCACTGAGAGCAGCTGGTCCACAGCACCTGGTGGCTTCCCACCTCTCTGCAATAAAGTGCCAGGAGACCCCATCCTTCATCCAAACAACTGGACTCAACGCTACACTTGTGCTGAAAAAGTTTCTCATGAAAAAGAAAAAGCACAGCTGACATTATACAATGGTTTCTTTAAAACCCTCCATATTTTCGTCACACTGTAGGATCAGCTTTCAGGTCTTCATCATAAAGTTGCAGTGCAAGTCAGTAAGGCTTGCTTGGGACACAGGTTGCCTGGTTTTGCTCAGGGAGCATACTTGTTGTCTGGCTAAAGAAAAAGGCACGGCAAGGCAAAAATCAGCCTTCCTACCCTCTGAAGCATCTAGATTAACCAAACATAAGCCTCAGGTCCACAGGGTTGAGCCCACCAACATTAGGAAAGCAGATTCAGTGCATCTGGAACGCTGTTCCCACAGCCAATATTTACTTTTCCAAACTAGAGCAGGAAGGATTTGCCATCATTCATGGAAACATGGGCAGTTCTCTACTAAAAATACTTTTTAGCCTTCCCCCTTTCCTCCTCCCTGCAGCATTTCCTATTTTCTTTCCAAAAGCTTTGCACAGGCCTCTGCTGACTCTACTGCCAAGAGGCACTGGACACACACACATCTTTCCTGCCTAGCTCCAGCAACACTCCCCCCATCCATGCAAAAATTCTTCTTCACCCAAGAGCTCCATCCAAGTCCACAGGAAACTCCCATTGGCTTCTACCTTGGACTATCAATTCTAAAAGCTCTCCTCTGAGGCCTCTAACTTCCCCACCCTACTCTTTGCCTCAGCACCTTTCATTTAACCAGTGCAATCAATGCAACATTCCAGGTACCTGCATCAGAGCATTCACCAAAACACAGGTACAGCCATTCCTGCACAGGGTTGAAGGTGGGACCTGACAGCATGACAGGGGGTTCTATTCTAAGCACAAGAAGCACATGGACCAGAACATCTACTCTTTGTGAGATACCTCCTCCCAAAAAGATGGGAGCTGGGAACACTGACATTAGGTCTGAATGTTGACCCTGAGCCCCAGCATACAGGGAATGGGAGGGGGAAGCTTCTTGCACTAAATTACAGGTCTGAGCGTCAGTGATAGTAGCTCCAGCTGATGAAACCTTGTAAGAACCTGCCCAAGCACACACATTTTCATTTTGAAATAAAGAGAACAAATTTGGGAGCATAAAGGTTTTAAATTGTTGATTGGAAGATTTGCATGTAGACAGAGTATTGTTTTCTTCTCCTGGCTCACTGGGTAGCAAAACAGAAAAATTATGTGTAATTAAATGGAAACAGTATCAATTAGCTGTGATTCTCCAAGCTGTGGAACGAGTAAACCAATGAGGAAAGACTGTTCTTGTCCTCTGGCAGCCTCTTCATGTCAAGATTATTCTGAAGATATCTTAAATCCACTTAAGCATGAACTATGCAAACAAATTTTAAAATAAATCAGTGCAGGTGGAGGGTTATTTACTAGCCAGCATAATACTCAATCAAACATATCCTGAGGAATTATCTTGATTGCCAGTACTTCAGCTCATTTCATTAACATTACATCTTTGTCCTCCTTGAGTTATGCCCCTGAAGTTTAAAGACTAATCTAGATAGGGACAGGCTTATCTTTTACCACTGTAGAAAGCAGCCTTTGGGTCAACACTTCTTTTAGATACTCCTAGAAAAAGGACAAACACAAGGACAGCAAAAGTCAACAAGTTATTGCACCCAGTCACACACAAAATCGTGAGCTTTAAAACAGTCAGGCAGACTCCACAAAGATGTTGCCCTTAAGCCCCATTGCACAATAACAAATTCTGAATGAAGTGGTGTTTTATTATAGACTTATTTTCCCCTCTGAGATACTGTTAAGTCAGAAATTGCGTCACTTAAGTCTATTAAGTAACTATAAGAACAGCTTGCTTGTCATAATTCAAAAGTAGTACACTGAGTGCACAGATCTGCAACAATTAATATTCCTGGTTTATATAGTGTTTCACACAAGAACAGAGTTGGACCTGAATTTGATGTAGACAGATTCTTCCAATAGTTCTCGTTCACAAGAATAATTGCTGACAAGTGAAGGAGATAATTTAACGCTTCGTGGTGCAAATCCTACATCTCGACTCAGACTTCTACAAGACAGACATTCACCAAAACACCATCAGCACATTGTTTTCCATCTTTTTTCATGCATATTTTTAGGCTCAGCACCAAAGAGGCAGAAGTACATGCAGAACACATTTGCCAACAAAAAAAAGGAAAAAAAGAAATCACAACTTGACTGAGTCACCATTTGAAGCCATTTCACAGTACCGTGACCTCTCTGAAGTAACACCAACTTCTTCCTGTCACAGGGATTATTTGTTTCGGTTTGTTCATCCTCAGAGCTTGATATTAACACACCCCAACTAAAAGTTTTTTCTTCTGAGCAAACAAATGGCAACTTGCATTCTCTAAAACCTCAAGACCAGGCTGCTGCTGCCTACCTGGGGATTTTTTGGGGGTATCAGGAGTGCACCTTGGAGCTGAAAGGAACAGAAACTGTGCATGGCCAAGAGGAACCTCTTCTCCACACCACGATTAGCCCAATGGCATGTGTCCTGCCCATTCTCCACCATGGTGTGACCCTGTTTGCCTTCCTCCAGGCAGGGAACATGCCACCTCCACAGCACCTGCCAGCACCCTTTCAAACTATTTGTCAAGTAGTTATTTGTGAATAATTCTTTTAGTGCTGACACATTTTATAAGTTGGCTGAAGATAATTAACAAATAGGGAAAAAAATACAATTGTGTAGGAGAATAATTTATTGCTAATTATTCTCTCAGGTCTAAGAGAGCTGCTGACCTTCTCAATACATTTCTTTTAGTTAGATGAGTACAAACAGATGCTGACCTTCATCAAAACAGCACTAATAGATTTCCTGAGGAAACACAAATGAGAGTGTAAAGACACGACCAAACATATCCCAGCCAGTCTCACATTAGTCATGAAGAGCGTTTTCCAAAGTGCTTACTTGGTTCTAATGCTTTGTGGTTTTGGAGGGGGGTAAAGGACACGTCACACCTCTGACAACTCAAGTACAATGGTCTTGGAGTTGAGCAATTGAAAACCCAAGGACACAGAACAAGTGGATATTTCAGATCACTTCAGACATTGTTTTGCACTTTTCTTTTTTTTTTTTTTTTTTTTTTTTTTTTTTTTATTCTTNTTTTTTTTTTTTTTTTGTCAAGACAGCTTCTGGACCATTGTTACTCATCATTTGCATCAAGTTTTAAGCTAGGGACAGCAAGAACTGCGAGTTTGAAATGTGACACCACACATCACAATTTAATGAGGCCTCTAGGGCTACGTGCAACACAGCCTCGTTCCCCCTGCACGTACAAACACACTCAGATGGTGAATCAGAACCGAGAGCATCTTGCAAAGCACCCGAGGGCTTTATTTAAAGGAAAAAAACCCTGCGATTTGTCAAAGACACTACAGCTCCCTGGAAAGAATGAGATAGTCTTTCTGAGTATTTGTGCTCATGGAGACTTAGAGATCCTTGTCAGGAGTGGAAAATGGAATCGTTCTGGTTTTTAATCCTGAGCAGCAAGTAATTTTAACAGCAAGGTTTCTACAAAATCATTTTTCTTGACCTGAAAGGGTACACACATACAGCCTCCAACAGATGTGAAAAGCAGTTAAATCAGTATAGATGCTCCATTCAAGGCCCTCCTGAACAGAGATGCCAGTGCTACATAAAGACAAGTATTCATAGCATCCTCTTAGAGCAATTCCAGCCATCCAGCTTGGACATTATTCACGGCAGCTAAACTCAGAAACACAAGTTTCCTCTGCGGTCCCTGGAGCGAGGAGACTGACCAAGCACAACTGTGACTACCCACGCTAGACTAGAGTGGGATGGGGTGGGTGAGGGCCACTGCCCCCTGTCAGGAACATTTTGAGACACAAGTTAGTGACCTGTTTTCAACAGACCTCACACAAGAAAACCAGTTTAAACCAGCTAACAGGCTACAATCAGGCACTTTAGGCAGCTTCAAAATAAAATTACCAAAACATCGTATATCCTTTTCCCTTGACTGCTGGGGTAAAGAAAGAATCAGAATTACAGTAATAAACTTTTGCTTTTAATCTTGAAGGAGGAACTGACAAAAACTGCTCAGTACAAATCCAGATTCCAGTTTCCTCCTAGGGCTCCTCAAACATGTATTTCACCTACTTACTCGTGCACACAAACTTAAAAAGTTGAAAACACTAACTTTGATCTAGCATAGAAGTCATTAATTACAGAAGGGAGACTAAGCTTCATCTTTCAATTTTCACAACCCCTTCTCTCTGTAGGGTCTGCAGCTATACATAACTTGTAGGAAATCCCTGTTTTTCCAAGTACAAGCAAACTACCAGCAATACTTTCTGCCCCTCGTTCTGAAAGTTAGCACCAAACTCTACATCTTACACATGGAATCATAGAACATTAAGGGTTGGAAGGGGACCTTAAGGATCATCTAGTCCCAACCCTCCTGCCATGGACAGAGACACCTCCCACTAGGCCAGGCTGCGCAAGGCGTTATCCAACCCAGTCTTGGACATTGCCAGGGATGAGGCATTTGTAACCTTCCTGGGCAATCTGTTCCAGTAACTCACCACCCTCACAGTAAAGAATTTCTTCCTAATATCTATCCTTAATTTTCCCTCTTTGTGTTTGTGAATAATCCGACACTTGGAAATTAAGGCCTTTCACATCGGATTCATATTTCCCATGTGACACTGTCTTAAGTGTCAACAGTGGTGTGATAGACCACTTCTTCCTACCTATGCCAGGGTGTTGCACGTTACCCACAAAGCCCAGGTTTTAAACTTTTGAAAGGTTGATTCAAGAGCCTACACCACTGTCTGTGTATCAGAAAGAGCTGGAAGGGCTGGTGACACCATCAGAACCCACAGCTCCGTGATGGATGGAAATTCAATTGTTGAGACATATCTGGAAAAGGCAACTCAACATTCTGATGTCTAGAAAAGGCAGTTTGTGTCCTGTTTTGCAAAGGAAAGCAAACAAAGCCTAAAGTCTTCATTATTTGACCCCACACATCATTCTGACTTTGGGCATTACGTAACCAGCCCCATCCATCGGGGTTTAGATCCCCTATCCAGAGCTCTGCTGACCATGATATTTCACAGAAAAATAAGAGCTAAACAAACAGGAGAACAAATCCCCCAAGCAGGGAAAAGCCCTTACTGGCAAGCAAGAATGAAGTTTGACATCCATTCTGCAGGCTGTGGCCCAATAGGAATCACAGCACTCTACCCCATGAAAAGAAACCTTTCTTTCCTGAATATCCACAAAGACAGTGATGAATGAAGGGATCCTTGTACCAATAAGTAGTTGCTGAGTCCACACACAATCTCATTGCTAAAAAAAAAAAACACCAAACAAAAAAACTGTTTTCATCTTTATTTTTTCCTTTTAAAGCTGCAAGTGAAGCTCTCCTCTGCTGATCTGCTCCTCTATTTGCACTACTCAAATACCTGCAACACCATCTCTTACCAAGATTAAACTCAGGGAACTGGCAGGGACTAGAAAGCAGCTCTTTCACAGAAAAATTGTTCTGGAAAAGGTGTCTACATCTTCCAAATATAGGTACTTATATGGAATGATCAAGTTATCCCTCAGTCTGTTTCTGATTCACTGAAATTCATGAACCTCTTTAGATTCACTTCATAAACAGATTTTCTAATACCCTCATCATTTTGCTGACCTTCCCTCAGTTTTTCTTTGCACCTCAGCACTGATTCTACTAAGAGTTCAGAGATGGACTACAGTCCTTTCAACATGAACTTGACACTTACAGCTAGAAAAAAAAAAAAGAAAATAAAAGAAAGGAATATCAGGAAGATAGGAAATTAATTTCTCTGAAGGCATAGCATTTATATGACTATTTGCCAGTTTTGACAACAAAGTCCCTCTCACAGTGTAGGTACAAGTTACCATCCACAGTTCTCAGAACATTAGCCAGCAAATGTCTGGATTAGCACATCTAGCTGGAACAGAAGGAACTGCAGAATGAATTGCAAAGAGCCCAGAACACCTGAGCACCACAAATGAGCAGAGCACACTGTACTTTGAACACCAGCCAGTGAGACTGAAGCTGAGATTGAGAGTGAGATTGAGCTGAAGCACAGGAGGAACCACAGTCTTACTTGAAAGTACCAAAACAAAAACCGGCGTGATCTGTAACTCATCACGTAAAACACTAACTCCTCAGTTGAAGGTAGGACAGAAAAACATGCAGAAAACAGTGTCTTCTACTGAGAAAAAAAACTAGAAATAGTTCTTCAGAAACTTGCATCTTCCTTTGCTCACCACTTTTAGCAAAAGTATGAATGAGAAAGGCACTCTTTCACCATTTCACAAACTTAAGAGAAAAAAATCAGTAAATCCTTTAAAAACAAGCACTTACCTAGGACTTTTCCCAAAGCTGGTCGACTTCCCTCAGGCACCACACAGAAAGCCACCTTACTTTCTGCAGCTTGTAGCAATGAAGCTCCTTTACAAATACCTGTCTTTCTCTCTGTAGACTTTTGTGACCCTAAAATAGTTTTCAAATGGAAACAGCTGCAGGACTGAGGGAGTGTCAGAACTAACATTCCTTCACCCTCTTTTCTCCTTGCTTTCATCTTTGCACTAGGAGATACGAGTACCTGCAATGCTTTGTCTTTTGAGACTATTCACTTTTCTTTTACTTTAAAATGATACTTCCCTTTGTTACCTTTAATGTTCTGTTTGCGTGTTCCTCAGTGCTTGCAGAGCCAGCTTAAGAGGCCTTGGAAGACAAGGCTAAATCCCATTTTTGCCTCCACGTAAATGCTGTTATCCCTGGGGAAACCAAATTCAACTTTTGCAGTAACAGCAGAGAGAACATAGGAGGAAGAGATTTGGAGAAAGCTGGGTCTGACCAAACCTTGGTTATTAGTGAGGCTTGGGACCAAAGATAAGGAATAAGGTCTGTGGTGGGAGATGCAGGTTGGAAGCTGAGAGTAGCTGAAGGTTTTTGGGCTGGAAGGAAACCCAGGGGCTGCAAGGGTCGGACTGACCATGGCCTTTCCAGAAAGGTCTTTTTCTGTCCTCCCAGCTTTCTATTTCTCTAGAGTCTGTGACTACTTCCCTTACTTCCATTCCTTTTCTTCCTATTCCCCTCCTTGAGAAAAAGCAAAAGCTCAAGGGATATTTTCAAGTTCTGGATATCAGCATTTGTACCTCTTGCTGTCAGCTCCTTCACATGCTCCCACTTCCTCATGGCAGTGGTCAAGTGCAAGGCAGGGATGGGGGTTCCCCTCTGACATGGGCAAGGCAGGCAGGCACTTCTTGTGGACCACAAAGACCACACACACACCTTGGGTACTGCACCTGTGATGGTGAAAGCCGTGCTGAGCCAGAGAGAAAGGAGGGCAGATACAGCCAGATATGTCAGGACTGCTGGGGAATCAGCCACGCCTCAGTGATGCTGGTTTCTGCTCTCTATTAATAGGGCACCAGCTTCCTGCTCCTCCAAGAGTCAGAGATGCTTTGAAGTAAAATCAGCTTTTCCGGGGACTGATCAAAATAGAAATCCAAGCTGCCTAAATCTGCAATGGAAATTTCAATCAACACTAAGTTTTTAAATAAAATTTGGACTCTATTCTGGTTCAAAATGAATTGAATAAAGAAATCAGATACACAAATAAGGCTTTTGGTCAGCTTTTGCTTTACATTCACTCTAATAAAACTTCCTGTAAAATGAGCATTAACTCTAGGAGATCCCAAGTCCTCACTTGTGTTGAGACACTGCCAAAGATGCCAGCAGTCAGCCCAAAGGAAATAAAGAATTACTAGAGATTTTGTACAGGTGGAGACCCCATCCTCCAGCTCCGACAACTCCCAGTCGGCAAAAGTCAGCCTCCCAAAGAGTTAATGTTCAATGGGCCAATAAAGCATGATTGATTCATCGATAACACGCTGCTGCCTTGGGGAGAGGGAAGAAGCCATCTCCAGAGACAAGCGAGGCAATTGTTTGCTGTCCCTGGTGCCCGCAGAGTGCCCCGCGGTAACCCCTGTGCTCTGGAATACTCACGTTGGTTATTTCGAAGCAGGGTGCAGAGCTGTGCTTTCCCATGGCTGCCACTAATGACTTGCAGCTGTTGCTAATCCGTGCCTCTGATTTCTTTTGATTGCTGTGTGTATGGATGCCTGTGGTAAACAGGCATCTGCCAGGTGCCAGCACAATCGGGGGGGAAAATATAAAAAGTTCCCTGTTTCAAATTCAATGTGACATTGTGCTTGTTGAGAGGCAGCCGTTTAACTATTTAAGGGGAACAGTTTCCTGGGCTCTTCACTGGCCTCCTGGCTATGTAGAAGATTCTCATGCGTTTTGGTGACAGCAATCTCCCAGCCCCAGCTGTAGGAAATAGCCATGGGGAGAAGCTGGTGCCTACAGGAACTGTCCCAGCCATATAACACAGCCCATGACATGCGAGTTTGGCTCTGCTATCCCAGAAAGCAGGCGCTCTCTGGCTCCACTCATTCCTCCCTCCTCAGGCACAGCATCCCAGAGCTTCAGAAGGACATTTGTTCCCATGTGAACACTCAGGCTGGCCTCACCCTGCTGCCCCTTTCTCCTCGACATTCTCTGCTCCTGCTTCATAGTACGTGGAAAGGCAGTGAAGCACCTCAGCTCACAGTTCCGGGCTAAAAAGAGTGGAGCGGAGGCTTCCCACAGCCCATTAGGGAAATAATATATCTTGCTGGAAGCCAAGGCTAATATTAAATATTCCAGAAGGAAGCACAGGGGTCTCACAATAAGAAATGTCCCTGAAAGTGTTTCCCCAGCAGGGTGCTGTAGCCTGTTTCTAGCACTAATGTTTTGCCTCAGCCCCACAGCCCCTCCAAGCAATTTCTCTGGGCATTTCTGATTCCCCTCCTGTCACAGCAGCCAGCTGAAGATGCCACACAGCTGCTCCTCGCCTCCATCCATCATCCTTCCTCCTGGTAGCAGGTAATTATTCCCAGCTGTTCATTATCCAAGACCATCACACCCGACCCACATTGTTTGCCTTTCATTTGCACCTCAGGTACAGAAAAGAAATACATAAAGGAAAGCTTCAGAGAGGACCTGGTTATATGCCAGTGCTAGAGAAAGCTCTCTCAAAAGTTGCTTTTGTGGTTCATTTCCTTGGGTTGCTCTTCACTTGTGCACCAGGTCACATTTAAGGGACAACAATGAGTCAAAGGTACAAGTCTCCTGGAGCATTCATAGGTGTCCTCAGCATTGGCTCATTTTGGTTTCCCTGCCTGCTCATCCTGCTTCCCTGCATGCTGTGAGCAATCCTCAGGCTCGGGAGGGTGGGAAACATGTGGAGAACAGCAAAGGATGCAATCCCCTTCCTCACAACAGTACTGGAGAAAAGTCACAGATATTGAAATTTGCTGCAGTTTCTTTAAGGCTTGCCCTACTCCCTATTAGAAAGAATGGAGAGCTCAGCTTAGGAGAGGCCGGTGATGTTGCACCTGAAAAGTCAGAGGGTACATGACTGCAAGAGTTACACTCTCTGAGGGAGAGTCATAGCTGTGTGCTGACACTTCAGACCTCCTTCCCACTTGAAAAAAGAAGGCTGAAAAATGAACCATGTATCCAAACATGCAAACACAATTTCTATAGCCAGACCTGCTCACCTTAGCTACCAAACAACTAAGAGTTGACACGTATCACTATCATAGCTGACACTATCATTTCAGTTTTGTGCAAGGTGCTAATTCTAGCTCCCTACAGATGACTGAAATGGAAAGCTGAGCATCCTACCCTCCTAAAACAAGGCAAATAAGGTGCCTTAGAAATCAAAGGTCTCTCAGTTAAAAAGTGATAGGGCTGAGCTTGGTTTCAGAGAGCCAGGATGACAGAGGGAGTTGGAGAGGAGCTGATCTGGGTGGAGAAGGAGAAAGGCCCTTCATCAGTGTGCCACAGCCCATGGGAGAGGTGGAGAATGGGGTTTCTGAGATAGGGAGAAAGTGACAGGAAATGGGGATTCTGGATAAAGAGACAGCCTTCTAGTGTTTGACTGCTAATGAGTTCAGGGTAACACATGGGAGGTACCATCTGACTTCAGAGACAACTGAGTTATCTATCAGCCTCTTCTCCTCCATGGAAAAACTTTAGCTTTCGGCTTTGGTCATTATGTCATATTTAACTGATGTAGCAAAAGCAGAAAAATTTTGGTCTCTGAACAAGAGAAAGCAAGAAAGTCCTCTAGTAAATATAATGCACATCCAGAAAGTTTTCTTTAGCTTAAAGAGCGGGTGATTTTGGGCTTGGGGCTACACTGATCCTCAGGATTTCTGCCAAGGAAGACTTCATGCTCTGCCCCTTTTAATCAGCACTGACACTCCAGACTTCCTCTGGGCTGTAAAGCAAAGCTCTCCACACTCCCAGCTTGGGGAGGAAGAAGATGGACATTGGCAAAGAGCAGCAGGGTGAAGGTCCCGGCACCTCCCAATTAGCATGTCAGCTCCCTTCAGAAAGTCACATATCCTTGTGCAGATGCGGCTGGGGACTCAAGGGGACAGGAAAGTTTTACATTTCACCACTGAGACTCCCAGAGGTTTTGCCAAGTACTTACCAAGTTATTTAGAAGGAAAACAAGAACTCGTCTGGGCTTCTCCTTTGTTTCAGTCCTGCTCTGGGTTCAGGCACCTGAGCTGGCAGCTGCATCTATTTCTAATGACACGAGAGAGAAGGGACATTCATGCTGTCATCCCTGCTGGCATATCCTGTTTCTGTAAGTTCACATCTTGTAACTAGCCTGAGCTAGTCAGCACTGTGTTTTTCAAGGAAAAGAAAAACATCTGAACTTTGGCATCAAAACCCCTCTGGAAACTGGCCATTGCCTAGGACGTAACCAAGCCCTTCAGCTCAGCTTTCATTACAGCAAGATTTCCCAGGAGAAAGTGCCCAGAGGTCTGGCAGCAAGGGGTTTTCCTAGGATTTACAGTGTCTCAGACCTGGTTTCTGCAGCACTAAAACACACAGACACACCACCAATCCCACTCAAAAGCCATTCACAGACCCACATGACCTCTGCTGGGAGCACACATGGGTTATCAGCCCCACCCCAAGCAAGGCAGGAGGGTGCCAGAGGACCAGCTGGATGCCAGTGGCAGTGAGCAGCCTCTCCCAGGTGTCCCTTTCAGTGTGGCAGCAGGCAGCACAAAGAACAGAGGGTCCAGGCCCAAGCGTGGTGCCAATGATGCCAAGGAGAAGTACCCTGCCCCAGGGAAGGCCTGCAGGGTCACTGCCCGCAAGGGAAAATTGAGGATCAGACCAGACGCAGAGTCCTGCTTCCCTACATGGATTTGCAAGGTTACACTCTGTCCCCTGGGCGTTATTTAATCTCCAAGGCACACTGGCCAGCACCAGGTCCCAGTGATGGCAACAGCCCCTTGTACAGCTCCAGGCTCCACAAAATAATAAAGTGGGGCAAGTGCCTCACAGTGGACAGATGCACTGCTCAGTTTGCCATTCTAATCTCTTCCCACCATACCTAGGAATGGTTATAAAGATAAAAGAGAGGCTGGAAACTGTTATTGTATCAAAGCAGATCTGCTGTATCCAGATTTCATGCGGTTCTATCGTATTCTCCTGTGCTGGCTCTCTATTTTTAAAATCTGAGGTACAAAAAATAAATTACTCTCGACCTGAGTGTGAAAAAGAGTTTTCTTTTATACTGGAATCTTAACTTTATCTGATAATGAGACCCAAGTAATTTCCTTGAGTTTCAGCCGCAGCAAGTAATGAAACAGTGAAATCTTTCTTCACTGATTAACAGTATTAGGCTTCCAGGGAACAGAAGCAATTCTCCAGTCTCAGGGAACATTAAAAATTCGCAGGTAATCCTAACCTCATCCGTGTCCCCTCTGACTCCCCAGTTTCTGTCTCACTCAATGTGTTAGATTGGTAGCAATGCAGCAGAACATAACTTCCCAAACCATTAAACTGATTTAAACCTCTTGGGGAGAAAAAGTTTATGGGATTTGTGTTGTTGTTTTCCAGGGTTTCAAACCCTTAAGGGACGCATTTCAAGATTTCTTCATAACTAGGAAAGGAGACCTATTTACTCTCCCTTGGTATTTCTAGCTGTGTCATCTCAGCTAAAGCACACAGCAACTCAAGGAGAGACTTTCTATTAACTTCAGTGGGCTCTCAAGCAGTGGGCTTATGTCAAACACCAAACATTGTTTTCATCCAGAAAGAAGCACATCTACCTACAAACCTGTGTCTGCGTTCAGGCTGTGCTGTGAATCCACATCTTAATCATATAAATTACAATTTTATTATTAAATAATTACAAAGCATACACTTTTTATTTATATAAATTCCACGTCTTCTCTTACAGATTTTCTGATACATCAGCACATATTCCAAGCCTCAGCACTCGTATGTCACAGTGATCATCAGCCAATCTCCAGTTTTCTTTTTGCAGCCAGGAGATCATGGGCAGCCACAGGCAAAAGCAGTCACATTTTGGGAAGAAGTAAAAGTGGTGTAACTGAGACCAATTAAGACAATAACCCATAGATGTGTTGCAGAAAGAATAATCTTGAGTCTTTTTAGAGAAGCTTTTTGCAAAATAGCTAGCCATTTTGGTGCCAAATGGGATATAAGCATCTGGGTTCCAAAGGACACTGAATATCTGTTCACTGGCAATAAGACACCTCTGTAAGTTTCACAGGCTAGCCATTAAAAAAAAAAAAAAAAACAGAAGGGCACCCCAAAATTTATCAACCACTTCACTGCAGCTTGTTCTTTTTCAGAGTTGAGACAATTATGCGAGATGATGAAGCTGCAGATAAAACTTCCAGAAGGTTTCTTTTATTTCCTATTTTTTAAAATTTTTTTTATTTCCTATTTTTATTTCCTGCTGTATCCTCCGTGCTGATGCTTGCAGACCTGCTGCTCATGGTGCCTGTGCAGCGTATGGCAACTGAGCGCGACATTAATGCTTAAGTCTGTGGCAACCACATGCCTGCCTACAACTGAAGTCAGTTGCACACACTCATGTATAAGCCTACTATTTGGGTATTAATTGAATAAGCTTTCAGAAATAGTTTAAGCAGATTAGTTCCTGACACATTGCACATCTTGAGCTTTCCATTTGTGGCCTTTCATTCATAAGCGATCATCCACAGAGTGAAAAGAAGCACACTTCACTCTAATTAGGGAGGAGCTAATTATCCTCCATCAATTAGATCCTACAACACTTATCTGTAAACAGTTGCTGGAAAGGTACATAACAGATTAGTGACTGAAGACCTAATTAATAAGGAATAATGAGCTCCTTCCTGCAGGAGATGGAGGAAATGTGCTCTCAATCCTTGAAAATGCCTAGTGATAAGAGCCATAAAACAGACCATAAACGTGGCAGGAGTCATTTTGTACATAAGAGTTTTCTAATTTTTACATCCCATGTGCAGCCTGTGCTTTCCCGATGTCGTTGTGCAGCCATGCCACACCACTCTGCCTGCCGCCAACAGGGTTGTGCAAATAAAAGTGAAGGAAATGTTGGATTTCCCAGCTCTTATGCCTCATCTGCTATTTGTACTTCTTTTCATTAAATTAGAGATGTGTATTTTCCTCTGCCTATTTATAGAAAGGTGGCATTTCAGATTTTTTTTCCTAATTGGCTTCACATGTGATTTTTTCCAATTACACCCCAGCAGTTTTATGCTGCTTTGTTGCAGTCACTGTCAGTCATGAGTCCCCATTTCTACCTATCACATAAGTCCCTTTGATTTCTAGGTCTTGGCTCATGGTGCGGTTGGATGCTGCTCTCCTGCTCGGTTTCCTCTTTCTTTCACATCAGGATAGCTTACCATTCTGCTTTTGTTAACAGCAGTTTCAGTAACTGACAGTTCATTTATCTTTAGGATTATCTTCCCAGAAGACACACATTTACCTGTTTCCCAGGCTTGTTGATGTCTGCTTTTTGAAGTTCACTACTCTTTTTCTGTTCTTTTCACTCCTTTCTTTCCCCAGAACAGTGATTCTGTTGTTTCATGGTTTCTTTCACTCAAATTTCTTTCTAATTCTGGTTTATCTCCATCCATTCCTCCCTTGCAGAGTCAAATTTTTAAATAGACACTGCTCTGATATTTTCAATATTATGAAGTCTGAGCTTGGATTAACAGGGAACTTGACAGGGATGCTCTGGTTTTATGCACCAAGGTGTCTCACCAAGATGTTTCTCTTACACTGCATTCAGTGGCAGAAACTTATCAGGTTGCAGTAAAACCAAACTCTGGTTTCCTTTAAAAGTTCTTAACTCTACCAGTATTTGGTTTACAAATATCAGGAAATACATATTCTGTAGATAAATAAATGATATCAGTCAGTGAAAAATTCTATGAGTGTCCTATGACAATTGCTCTAACCCACATCAAACAAACGTCGAACTTTGAAGCCTTTGAAAAGGTAGGAAAATAAATTATTCCTGAGGAATCACTGAGTGAAACTGCAGAAATAAAATGAAAGGGAAAGAAAATTTTTTAAAAAATGAAACCACTCAAAATATCTCAAAAAACCCAGAAAATGCCCTCTTAGTAGCTGCCCTCTCCTGTTACAGTATCTCCACTAGTGATTATAACAGTGCAGATGGACAAATATTTCTAAGACGGACCTGGTCCCAGACTGCTCCAGACTTTAGACCAAGAAGATTTTGTAAGGGATGAGGTGCCAGGAAGCCTGGGTATGATCTGGCTGGGAGGGAAGCAGCAGCAGAAGGACCAGGCTGCTTCAGCATGTACAGGCATTACACACTTCAGCATTGTTCCCAGAGTGTGTGTTAGCCTGCACAGCCAGGAGCAGGCAGAACAGAGGGACGGACAGTGATTTAATGCACACACAAGCCAGATATACTGAAGCTTCAGAGATTTGAGGAATGAACGTATGACGGAGCACTGATAGTTTTCTGGAAAACAGAAACTGGTCTGAAAAGACCAACATTAGAAAGCTGCAGGGGAAATGGAGAGAAAATTTGCTGCTCCTACACACAGCAGTTTGTTCCTTCTGCTCAGGACAATGAGTAAGGCCTCAGCTGGAGTACAGTCTCCGGTTTTGGGCATCACACTGCGAGGAAGGTAAGGACTAACAGTGAAATATTTAGAGAGCCACAGGAACAATCAGGTCTCAAAGGGATTACTTTATGAGAAAAATTAGTTTGAACAATGCCAGTTTATTCAGAGGAAAGAGAACTGAGAGAAGAAGTGGAAAGAGTTTAAGAATTAAAAAGGTTTTATCCAAGGAAATCTGTTTCACATACTGAAGACAAGAAACAGATGTCCTGCAGTAACACATTAGGGAGGGAAAAATCAGGTAAAACAAGAGGAATGGGATTAGTCTGACTAAACACAGGTGTCTCTGCTGTAGGCATCTTGAGCTGAAGAAATCAACATCAGTGAAGGCTGGGGTGAGACTCGTTTTGTCCTCCATCGATGATTGCAGTCAAATTCAGCTACGCGGAACAGAGAGATTAAATGTCCATTGATCATCATGGCAGCCAAGACTGCTGGGTCAGAACACAGAGAACAAGAGAAGTCTGGTTTCATGGAGGAGGTTTCATTCCAGCCAGAGACCAGAACTGTGACAACGTCCACTGGAACATGTACAGAGCAGCTGGAACTTCTCGGCTTCTCATTCACCTGGGCATCAGTTAAAAGTAAAAATTATATTCAAAATACTTTTAAACCAAAAAAGTGCCCATGTGTGAAGGCAGCATTTAACAAGCATCTTAGTAATAAATTAATATAAGTAAACTTAATTCACTGTGAATATTTATATATTTAATAATGATACACACAATACTTAGCTATAATATGGAAAAGTAAAACAAGGGTTCAATGGGAATATGTTTTAGAGGGCTGTTACTAGCTCTGCAAAACAGGGAGTCTTGGAATACAGATATTTTGTCAACCAACCACCTGCTTGGGTAGATCCTGCAGACATCAAATCAAACTCTAAGAAAGCCATTCTGAGTAGGGCACAGACAAACCTAAATAAACCAATTCAACAAGCCTCTGGTGAATTTGAGCCAAATCCCTGTTGCAGATCAAATACACAACACTCAGGGCTACCTCTGTGTTTTCCAGGGCCCACAAGGCACAGCTGAAGGGCACCAAGGCTGAAAGAAGAATTTTCGCTCTGGACCCAGACCTGGCACTTCCGCTCACCCACCTGTTGTACCGAGAAGCCACCACCACAGAGCCCCTCTGCCACCACAGCTGCTGAAGAGCCAGGACCATGGACATTGGCACTCTGGCCACTAACAGCAGTGTCCTAGCTGCTTCTGCAAGCCTACACACCTTGAAGGAGGTTCTAGAAATGAGTGATCTCTGACTCTACAGGTTACCTAAGCAAATGCCTGATTCCAAAACATTTTCAATCCACCCGTGGTTAAAATCTGGGCTTGTCAAAAAATTTCCCTGGGCAAGGCCAGCTCCTTTTTTCAATTACTCAGACATTGTCTGACAGAGCCCAGAAGGGCAGCTTCCTTGGGACAGAAAGCAGGGACTTGAGCTAATGCTGATGACAGGAGTAGGACTGGTCAGGATTATCGTGTCAGGAATTTGCCCCTCATTACCTACCACAAGAACTACTGGACAAACCTGATGGCAAATCACCATTACCTTTCCACCTCAAGGGCACTGGAAGAAAAGGCCACAATCATTCTCATTTGCATGAAAGCAAGCATGCCTTCAGATCCAGAAAACCTCAGTGAAGAGACTTTCATTAAACACTGTTGTCCAGATAGAAGCACTGATTTTTTAAAACATCTGCAAGGCATCATGACCCACTAAAGAGATGAAAGACAGTCTCTTGCCACCAAGTCAAACAGAAAAGGGAATCTATGTGGATGCAGTGTCTGATGCTCCAGCTGCTCTTCTCACCCCAGGAATGCTCCAGCTGGGAATGAATAGATCGCAATGTTAAAAACCAAGGTGATCACATCTGGTTTATTTCTGCACGTATACACCACTGTAGGCCATTGCATATCTCCTCCTCTGGGGAAGGCTGCCCTCAGTTAAACCCCTGTGGCTGAACACAATAAAAAATTACATACTTTTAAATCAAACTCTCTGCTTAAGGAGTTCCAGCCCAAATGACTGATAAGAGATGACTGGCTGAAACTTTAAGCCTATGATTTTTCCTGCCTTAGAATCCAACTCACAGCCTGGGGGCTTTCGGTTTCATACATAAACTTCAGCAATCTCACTAAGGTTTCTTGTTCAACTTATATCTTCTGGCATCCTTTCAAGACAAAGCCAGGCCAATTTTTTTTTTCAATCCATCTCTTTAACTCAAACAATATCAGAGGATTATAGCTTACTCGTGTGCTTACACATGTTTATCCAAACTCCGAAAGACTCGCACAGTTTTCTGCCTGCCATACAAGTAAAGCAAAGCACTTTCTCAGATTAGATTTTCATTAGCTATACAAGGAGTTTTGAGGTCTCAGTTTTGGTCCTCTGATGCAGCTGGCTGTGAAGCTGATCTGAATGCTTGCCATGTGCACGGTTCCTTGCATGAGGAAAGGCTGTGAATGGGACTTTGTACTCAAATGTTGCTTCACTGGAGTCAGCTTCTGATTAGGTTTGTTGAAGCCAGCTGGTCATTTTTGCATCCTCAGATATATTGGGGGAAAGAGAGGCTAGAGGGCAAGAACTTGAGTGTGACCTCTGCTAGATTCTGCTCCCCTATCCTTATCCTAGGAAAAGGTAAAAAAATAACATAGAACAGCTCTGGAAATGTAAGGCACCTGAATCCTTTGCAAGGAAGATATTGAGAACATTAGGATTTGATATCACCAACATAAGAGTCTTATGAACTATCATCTAATAAGTTTGGGGTATAGGCTACTGCTCTTGCTATGCCCTGAGCCCAATTACTTACAGCTTCATTACACCATGACTTTGGGAAAGACATTGCATCTTAGTTTGGCAACTTAAAATGATGGATATTTCACCATACGGCCCAGGAAAACTGTTCCAAGAGTAACGCTCCTAGTTACAAACTGGGTCTGGTTTCTAGTCTGGACATGCAGCACGTGTGCTGGATAATACTCCATGAAAGTCTTTTCCACTCACAGCTTGCCATTATTAAACCTGTTGGGTGCTACATGGCCAGGGTTTGGTATTTGTGGGCTAAATTCCTCCAGATGGTCTCACTGGGACAAGATAAAGTGCAAAACCCACCCTGAGTAGTGACTCTTGGTTGTCAAGTGTGACCAATGACATCTCCACTGCTACAGAGGACACATCTATCCTGAGGCACCCAAAGTTCTACTCTGCTCCAGAATTAAAGCCCAGATGTGGTGTGGCCAGACATTTCACCAAGCTGCCCTCCTGATGGGAGCAGCAAAGGAGAGATGCAGTGGCCATCAGGAGCTGGCTGTGCCCAGCAGCAACTCTGCTGCCCCCACGCTGCAGCCTCCTCAGCCACAAGCCCAAAAGCTTACAGGCACATTTCTCATGCTTCTTACAGGGGACAAACTGGGGCAAAACAGGGGCTCATCAAACCCAGATGGACCTTATTTGTTATGCAGTGCCATGGTACATGCCAGGGAAGGAAAAGTTCGGCCTGTCCGCGTGTGGCAGGGGCAGAAATGGCACGTGTCTCACCTTGTGAAAGTCACTGCTCTGCTTTTTGTGTGCCTTTCACCACCTTAGTCTCATCTGCACTCCTCCAGGAGGTTTTTGACTTTACCTCTGTCCAATTTTGTACCTCTCCAGCGATCAAAAAGTATAGCAAACCTATCACAGCAAAGACAAATTCACCTTCAGAGCAGGGAAGTACTTCACCGCCATCCCCTCACGGGCCTGTCTGACCCACCAGCAGCCCCAGTTCACCTCTCACATCCCCACCTGAGTGCACTGTCAGCTCCCCTGGGTCACACACACATCACCTTCCTGTGTCCAAACAAACCTCCTGACCCCAGTGAAGGGGACTGCCATCTCTAATTCCCATGTAACAGTCTTTAAAACATTACAGATGGATAAACAGTCACCACATTTTTAAAGCCATTACACATTTGTTCTCTTTTTAACAAGAGATCATTAACTTTGTTTTAAAAATACACAGGTTGGAGAGCAGTAGTTTGAGTATTATATTCCTGCTTGGCTACATGAACTGCTCTTGGTGCCAGCAGTTTGCATCTTATCAAGGATTTAAGCTCTCCTGGGATGATGGCAAGGTTTTTTCTGCTGGCTGAAAGCAAGGGTCACTCCAAGTAATTACTACGGCTGCCCCCAAAGACTCCACCAGCAGCAATGATTTATCACTGTTGGCACCACGACTCCCTGAGATGCCAGGGAACAAAAAGGACTGAAGGAATGGTAATGGGATACCTGCAGTATTTCTAGGCATCCTGCTTTCAGCAGCTAAAGACCTCATAGTGGGTCTCCCTGTGAAGATCCAGGCTGGGAGGAAGGCAGAGGAAAAGGGGATATAAGGAAAAGTCATTGTGTGATATGTTGTTTCCATCACAGCTCTTGCAAGATGCTGTTTGAAGGTAGGGGGAAGAAGCCTGCTAGGTGGTAACAGGATGCAAAAGTGGTTCTTGTCAAGGATATTTAGAGACACAGGAGAAAGATCTGAGTACCCACAACATATTATACTGGGATGAACAGGCCACAGCAGCAGCATGCACAAAGAAGCTCCAGGAAGCTTTCTAAAAATGTTTCCAAGGTAAAAATATTATCTTCATCATGTTTTTATTTCAGAAGCAGTAAAAGGACTCACAAGTTTTATAGTGATATCTTGGCCTAATCAAAACTTATAGAAGCCTCTTTAATTTCTTTAGAAAATGCACAGATTTTCACCTGTAAGCTCAAGAAAGTCCAGTTTTTAAAGTTAAGATGAATTGCAATCCTATTAATTTTCTAGAGCTGGGAGGGTCAAGATTTCTGTGATCCCAATAAGCCATTTTAAACAATCCATCAATGCCCTATTTCTCTGCTTTTGTAGGTCTGCCCTACACTTCTCCATAGGAAAAAAAATATTATGGGTCATGGTCCATCATTATTAGGTGAGCCTGAAGCATTTGGAAGGACAAAAATAAATGTATTTTCCCCTTTTTAAATTGAGATCAATCCAGATTCATCAGCAAAATTTATATCGAGGGCTCCTTGCAGTGTCAGGGGCATCACCAGGGCACTGTTATAAGGAATGAGTACAGCCAGGCAAAGCAAATCTGCTCCACAATGCTATGGAGGAAAAAACCCAGCTTTAATTTTGTCTCATATTTGGGGAAAAACCTTATCCAGTAACAAATACGTTTCATGACTAATAACCAACCAAAACCTGCCTTGGCATGCGGAGTTTCCCACGGCTGTTTTGCAGAAGATACAGAATCCAAAGATCGTGGTATTTCGGGATGTTTTCCCCGCCGTTTGTCTTTGCCAGTTCAGCGACTCCGCTGGCAGCCCGGCACTACAACCAGGCATTTTTTGACATTTTTAGGTACCCGTGAACGTCACTAGATGGCAGCAAGAAACTGCACTTGGCAACCCGATGGGCATCTCCCGCCTGCGTGCCCGCAGCATCCCCTCGCCTGCGGGCAGGGACAGCTACTGGGGGCTGGGAACTCACTTTGCCCGGGGGTATTAATCCCTTTTACCCGGGACACCTGTCCCTCGGGATGCAGCTTGCTGCCCGTCCCAGTCCAACAGCTTTACAAACCCAATAGCACCCTTAACACACACCAAGATCACACAGATAGAGCCCAAAACCCCACAAGTTTTACAGGGCAGGCGAGTGTTACCTTATCAAGAAGCTGGAGGGATGTTGCCATTTCCAAATTCTCTTTATGCTCTTTTTATCACACCTACTTCACATCACTTCTTGCTTTCCCAGCAGTGAGTGTTGTACACCCAGGTGGCAGATGAGGATCTGCTGGAAATGCCCTCAACCAGCTGCATCTCCAGTTCATCCCAAATCGGGACCTCCAGCAGGAAATGCCCCCTCAGAGCATCTTTCCTCCACTGCCTCTCGTTTCTTTAGTGGATGCTCCCTCAAGCTGTGCTTACAACAGCCCGGGTCACATGCACTTGGTGTCAGCAGAGTGCTCTGAGCTGGGGGTTCTGAAAACCTTCCTCAGTTACCAGACATCTGTCCTTGGCCTTCCATCTCCACCACCATCTCTGTCTCTTCGCCTCTGATGGAGCTGTTTTCTTCCAATGATAATTTGGAGCAGCTTTTCCAGGGTGCTCCTACACACTCACTTCTCCTTCAGTTCCAAGGCCTCTGTTTCTTCCACCAGCCTCTCTTTTGATTTATTTTCTAGTAGAGCCAACTTTTTAGATAACTGTACTGATCTGCATGACAGAATCGCCTCTGGCTGCCCCAGCTCATCCCTCTGTCCTGACATACCTACAGAGATGCCCTTCTCACCTGTCTGATGGGGTAGAAGGCCAGAGGAGAGAGCATAACTAGAATAACCTATTGGATTTGCTTCATTCTCTTATCAGTATTCACTTGGAGGCAATGGACAACTTCGGTCACTCACCTGACCATGCATTGTGCATTTCTCCACACCATATCCCATGAGAGCTCCTCTCAGGGCGCAGGAGGGTCACTCATACATCCTGCCTGTGTCAACAGATTGGTGCCTCCTATCCAGGGGTAGAAAGAACAACATGGAATAGGATCTTTAAAATGTATGACAACAGGCTCAAAATCTTCTGTGGCACAAGAACTAGGAGCAAGGAGGCTGCCCACAGGTTTGCTTTCCCCAGCTTTATTTCCCACACAGAGGCACCCAGCTGTGCAGCTTCTCAAACTGTGCACCCTTCATAAGCCTCTGAAAGCAGTGACAACCAGTGGCCACCTTGAGAGATTATTTTAAGGGCCTTCAAGGGCTGCTCAAGGGAAGCTGATGAGGTTGTACTGGGGTACATCATCTGTCACACTCCATTTTTAAGCTCATTCTTTAGGTGAAGATGACAGGATAGGACTAAGGTGAATCCTTTGTCTACAGCAGCACAGTGCTTATGTTCATGCCACAGAATATAAAACACATACCCTCTGTATTTACTTCTGCAAGCTGCCTGCCTCTTCTGGAGGGGCCCCAAACCTGCCAGCACCAACCTTGAGCCCCTCCTGAATCAGCCACAGAAGGCAAAGAAAAAGACACAAATCAGTTATTCCCCCAGTCTCGTATCCATAATAACCACATTTGTACCCCTTACTGGCAGGAGGGGAGATGATGAGCACCTCTTACCAGAGGAGGGACGAGATCTGATAGACAGCCAAAGCTCCAGTTACAATTTCCCTTTGACATCAGATGCATTTAGCATCGTGTGCACATAATCCCCCTTTTCCGTCCTCTCCTCTCCCCAGTGCCCAAATGTAAGAGACGGTCCGAAAATCACCAACCCCTGACACTTATTCCAGAGCAGCCCACGTCTCAAGGAACCCAATATATCATCTCTCCTCTGCAGCCTGCTCTCTCACAGGTGCCTGGAGCAGGAGCCAGGACCTGCCCTAGCGACTTTCTGCAGCCAGGACACACATGAGCAGGGCTGGGGTGTGAGCTGGGAGGTGCAGCACCCCTGAGCTGGAGTCCCAGTCCCATGGCAGGGGGTGCAAATGTGAGAGCTGCCAGTGCTGACAGCAACCTGAAAGAGTCAGAGGTCATTTTGGCAGACCTGTGCTTTGTACCTTAAAGCTGCACAAACTTGGCCAGCTAAACTGACTTCCTTCTCCCTTCTTTGCTAACACTGTGTGGGTTCCTTCCTTCACTGCACTGAGTTTCTAAAGACCAGGGGAAAAATATAGCAAAGTGAAGTGAAAATAGGGAGTTCTTTCATACAGTCCATGTGTGTTTCTCCTTCCTTGTTAAGGCTGCTTTCCTCCTCTCTGCTAAAGCTGTTCCTTCAAAACACACTCTCTGACCTTTGATGTCTCACCCAGACCCAGCTAGTATGCTGCTGTACCCCTCACTCTGGCATTTTCAGATTATTCTGTTCAGAGAGCCCCATTTCACTCAGAGGCTGCAATTTCACCCTCTCTCTCTTTTTCCTAGCATTTAATCCAACCTCCCGCAGCACAACCCCACTGATACTCACTGGTAGCAGCCAACCTTCAGCCTCACCAGCTTTCTATCCAGCCCAACAGCAGTCCCAGGGAAACCTCAAAGGCAGCAGAAGGGAATCCTTGGCATTTCCAGACCCTTCAGAGCTCATGCCAAGAAGAAAATAAAGTCTTTAGCAGGAAAAGTATAACTCAGTTTTCTGGTGCCCATCCAGAGATAAATAGATATTAATTTTCTAAGAGGCACAGTACTGGCTATCACCATCAGCTGTATTTACCACCTGCTGGGAAGGTTATTCCCCAGCACAGTGGCTGCTTCTGCAGTTCCGGAGCACTCATGCAGCTTTGGCTCCAAAATGGTATTCAGCTGAAACCTCTGCATTAGTCCTCTGCTCTGTCCCGTGGGGAGGGCAGCTGCCTGGCAGAGGGACAAGAACATCAGTGATTTCCCTTAACCCTACCCCTTGCCTTGGGTCACACCTGCAGAAAGGGGAAGAGCAGCAAAGAAAAGTCCCTAGAAAGCCCTTCAGTACACAGAAGAAATCCAGGTTATTTCCAGACTTGTAAAGGCACTGTTCCTGCAAATAATAGTGAAATTTTCCATACAGAGAAGTGTCTGAAATATTTCAGAGACATCCTTTAACTTCCATGAAAAGCAACTCTGTTTTGCTCCCACAGAGCCTCACACATCACAGCTGAAGTGCACAACAATCCATGGTAAAACCCTTATCCCAGTTAATGGGAAGTTGCATCACCCCAGCAACACAAATCCTGTTTGGATGTGTCAGATGTTATGGCATTTGGACAACATAACCTACTTCCTCTGGCTGAATTTTCCCTCATTTCCAGAGAATCCAGTGCTGCAGCACAGCCGGGCAGGGGAGCAGAGCTTGTACTCAGCTGTACTGGAAATCAGTATTTAACCTTCCCACTCCTGCAAAGGGGAAATGGCTGTGTAGGGCCAAACCCCACTAGTTTATTCCATTTCTATTCCCACCCTTGCTCGAGGTCAGAGAACAGAGAGATGGACACCACCCGGCAGTGTGCATGGCCCCATCCCCTCCTGCCCTTCTCTTCCCACATATGGGGAGTTGGCACTTGCTGAATCAGAAGCCATGAGGTGCCCCATTATCCAGTCAGCAAGCCCACACACAGGCACGATTCAATTTCCTCTGCAACCCATCCAAGACCCTTGTTCTCACTCTTGACAGCCCCCAGACCTGGCCCAGCTGTGGCCGAGTGCATGACCATGGTGGGACTGCACCTCTGAGAAAGGGTATCCCACTTTCTGGTGCAGGAATGTGGCTCTGCCCAGTGTCTCAGCTTCACCCTTCCTTGAGCCCACACAAGGAAGGTCTTTGGGGGGAAGTGGGGGAGGAGAACAGGGAGGGACAAGGACATTAACACAGCCTCCCATAATTGCTCAAGGATGCTCAAGTCAGGTGCCTACAAGTCTGACACAGCAGAGCCCCATCTGCAGGGTCAAGTCAAGGAAGATGTGACCACTTGAAGTGTCAATACAGGCTTGAAAAATTCCCCAGAAGATGCTGGAGCAGGAGAAGAAGATTAGGCCCTGGTGTCCAAGATGTCAGCTCAGGGCTCTGTTCCACCCCAGTGCTGGACCCACTAGGCAAAAGGCATGACCTCATGTGACATCCCATGGCAGCAGGGCAGAAGGGTTCCCACACACCCCTCTGTGGGTAGCTGTACCTCTCTTGTGCCCTGTGGAGCCTACCCCAGCACCCAGCTCAGCAACACATGCAGGTCTCCGTGGGGTAGCACATGCTGCAGTGTCTATCCATGTGCCAGCCCTTGAGCTACCACTTTGAGAAACCCACCTTCCAGACACTCAACACCCACCTCCTACACCCACAATCACTTCTGATTCCTCCAGGAGCGTAAAGTCTGACAGTGTGCCCACATCAACTATTTCCCAGCAGAGACTGGGTGACATTCAAGGAAAAACAGCTAAATCACTTTGTGAAATCAGCTGGCCAGAATCCCACATTGTTTCTTTGCCTTTGAGTCAGACAATTATTGTAACCTGCTTTTTGTTTCCTGGCCCCTGTTTTGCCTGTTCACCCATGTAATCCCTCGCTTACAAGTTGTTTCCATGCCACAACACAGGCAGGAGATTCAGAGCAAGGAGCACAGGCAGCAACTGATGCCTGTCCGCAGCTTTTCTGGCAGCTCCACTGCTTCCCGGGAACAGAGATGATGTAGCACAACCTGCAGTCACATTCCGATGGTGGCTGTGATGGACAAGGAAACGCTTTAAGAGTCCAAGACAAATCTCTCTGACACTCATCACTGTTCCCTCCTGCTCTCCTTCTCCCTTCCCACGCTCACTTTCTCCTCGGCACAAATTCACTGGAGAGCAGTCGCTGGTCCTGTGCTGCTGCTGCTCCTCTTCTCACACATCACCTCTGTGCTCCTCTGGGATGCAAGCAGGGTGGCGGGCTGGGTTTTACCTCAGGGCATTTGACTCTCAATATTCCCATCTTAGCTCAGAGATGCTCTGAATGGAGCCCATGGATTTACTGTGGGTACCACAACAGTAAATGGAAGAATCCTACATCTGAGGCAGTATTTGGCTTTTCTTTTTCCTCTCTCTCTCCCAGCTTGGACTTGTACATCTTTCCCCCACTGTTTTCCCAAAGATGTAAGTGAAACACAAATGATACAGCATGAAGCAGTGCAAATGGTTTCTAGTTAAACCCTGTTTAGAAGTAAATGGCATCTTTGCTTTTAGTACATTAGCATCCATTTTTTAAAACAAATCTTGGGGAGGAAGCTATTATACTTTACTTGATGCAGTCCATAGAGTATAAAGCAGTCTCTTCTTCCTCTGTCCTGCCAGGCCATGGGAATGCTGCAGCCCAGCAGCAACCCCAGCAGGCCCACATCAGTGCCAGCTTTACAGGAAGCTTTGGACATGCAAAATCCTATAACAAGAGGCAGAGGGCACATCTTCAGCCAAAATCACTGTCATTTCAAAGAATGAGTCAGGGCTAGGGGGGACAAGGATGATGGTGACACGTGATTTGCAAAGAGCAAAATAATTCCGTCTTTCCCCAGAAAATGCCTCCATCCTCCCCCAGCAAAGCAATGTCCTACATAGCCCCAGTGCCTTATCACCCCTGGACTTCTCCAGGCCTCAGGCAGCTGCCATGTATTTTAGTCTCACATGCACTGGAGCATAACCACGTTTGGGAAGAAACTGGTCAATTCAGGTGTTCCAAGATCACCATGTGCATATAAATATATAGTTAGATAATGGCAAATATATAAAATTATACTCTATATGATAGTATAATGATAATGTACAAGTAATGGGGCTTATAATAACACCTCCACTTCTGAGGCCATAAGCAATCCTGGTTGTGACTGGTGCTTATCCTTCCAGCGTGACCTCAGCTTAATGACAGTCACAGACACGGACTGACACCAAACCCTGGGTCTGAGAGGGACTCACTTTCCCAGAGGAGTAGAAGCAGAATCACTGAGTACTTTGCTGCTCCTGTACAGATCAGCCTGGGGGAGAAGAGGTGAACTGCAGACATATCTCCCTGCCAGAGTATGTGTGGTGGGGGCATACGCTTCCCTGTAGGCCAGCATTACAGCCTGTGCCAGAGAAGCCCTTGTAGATGCTTACAGCTTTAACAACCCTCCCTCCCAGCCTGCACAGGCTCCAGGGTCTGCTGCAATCACTCGGGAGCAAGGTGTTTACTGTTCACTTAGAAAAGCCACCAGTAGTCTTTCCTTGATTTTAACTAGAAGGCTGGGTCTCACCATGCCTCAGTAACACCCAAAATCCACAGATGCAGGACCAGGAGACACGAGGTGCTTAGGCAGGGAAGGGGGCACTGCCCTCCATTCCCAGCAACAGATGAGGCTGCTGGAGGCAGGCATGCAATCCCGCCAGTCTCTGCGCCCACTGCCATACAGGGCTCGTCTCCTGCAGAGCTGTCATCCCACAAAAGTTTATACACAGGCACAAACTTGGCACAGACCATACTGGCAGCAGTGGGACACACATGCACACATAACACTAAGCACAACCACAGGCCCAGAGCTGGCACTATCCAAACCCAAGCCACAACTGGGAAGAGTGACCAAAATCCTTGGAGGGATTATGAACCACCAGAAGCTTAGAATTAGGGGGTTGCTTTTAATTAACGAAGAAGTACATGCTTGATTTTTGCTGAGTTAGCCCCTTTTGTTTACATACATGCTCTCTTCTTGGAATTCTTTTTATTGATCCCATATGCCTCAGCTCTGGCAGCTGAACCAAGTCATCTTACAAAAATTAACAAAAATAATATAGCCTTACAAATTACTCCCATTTGTTCCCCTACACAGGCATTTGTCTTGCCCTACTTTGAAAGTGTTTTTCTCTCTCTGCAGTCAGGTTTGATGCAATATTCATTGCAATATTCATTTCCAGAGCGGGTCAGAGGAAGGGTCTTGCCACACCAGGAGCTGCCAGGAAGCAAATGTGAGCAGAGCCCTGGAAGGCAGGAGAGACACTTGGGGCAGAAGCAGTCAGACTTCTCCCTGGGTCCCCAAACCTGCTTCCTCTTCCAGGCTCTTGTGAAGCAGCTTTCATAGGCCCTGTTCAGGTCCCAAGATGGGATTCAGGACGTTGAGAAAAGCTTCTACAACTATGCCCACACCCCTTGTGCTTCCTTTATAAATTGGTCTCACCCTAAGCACACTGATAGTTTTACTGGCTCATCTAAGATGGGATTAGGTCATTGTTGAAAGAAGTTGACTCTTACAAGGAGAAAAGAGGTGAAAGGACCAAATTCATAACAAAACCCTCCCTTCATCTTGCCATGGCAGGACCCTGTCCATGCTCCATACAAGTGATGAACAGGTCCCAGCCTAGCCCTGTGCAGCAGCACAGCCCTGCGAAGGAGACACATTTACCACCTCTCACAGCACTCAGGCAGAGAGATCCTCTGGAGTGGCTGCACTGGGTGCCAATTCAAATAATCTCATAACAGCATGAACAGCTGTGCCACTCGTCTGGAGGGAGCAGGCAGAAAGGAAACCCACAAGCATCACAGTCTGTATGAGGGACGTGACATTATGGTAAATCACTCATCTTCATAAATAGAATTAGGAAGAGGGTCATATTAACCAGCTGAACTTTAACCAGGACACCTCTAGCTAACTAGTGAAGTGTCTTTTCCTCCAAAAGCTACATGTAATACAGACTGAAGCCTTTGATTAAACACACATATCACCATACCAAATGTCACACACTTGGTGGAACAGAGAAGAGGAAAGTTTTCTTACAGCCACCCCAAGCCTCCACACTGTCTACCAGAGCTCTCCTGTGGCCAAGAGTCCTAGACCACATACTGGGATGATGAGGGGTGATGTGAAGACAACACAGCTCAGAGGTAGTAGAAATTAGTGTAAAACCCAGCCAACCCACCACTACCACAAGCATTCTTCTGGTTTCTGGGCCACCGCAGATACATCAAGCCCTGCTGCACTTCCTCACCCAGCCGAGAGGGACTCAGGTCTGGCTACAGCCCAGAACATCCCTGCTACCACTTTGAAACCACTGTCCCTGAGGAGCCACAAACTGCTCCCTGCTGAACCTTGTGATGACACAGGCTGGAGGCCCGAGGGCCTGTCACATTTCAGTTGTTTGTAGTCATAGCCTGAGCAAAGCTAGAAGTTTCCCTTCCATTCTGATTATGTTTTTAAAATGACACTACCTCATTTAGTGCCACTGGCACTACAACACCGCTCACGTCAGCTGACTTCGGCAGCAGACACGCCGCAAGGCTTCTCCAGCTGAAAGATCAGGAACACTGTCCCTTCCAGGCATCAGCTAAACGGGCAAAGTATAGGTCAGCAAAACTGAACACAACATAGCAGAAAACAGATTTATTCCCCTCTCCTGGCAGTGCTGAGAGCAGAACAACAGAGTTTAGTCAAGCCTCAGTATCCCAGGGAGTCAGATATCAATCCCTTGATCTTTCCCATTGCATATCTCACACTCTGCTCTGACTGGGACTCCCAGGGAGACCAGGAGGAAAAACCTCCAAATGGGAGCAGGTACAGTGAAAAAAAACCGCAAAGCTTTCGAGAGAGACATTCAACAAGGCTCAAGGTCCTGAATTACCTCCTCTAATATCTAGAGTGCTGCTCCTGGGCACTTTCACAGGGCACTTCCAGGAGTCCTCTTCCTAGGGCCTGACCCACAGACCCTCATTCCATAGAATGGTTTGGGTTGGAAGGGACCTTAAGATCATCTAGTTCCAACCCCTTGTCACAGGCAGGGACACCTTCCAGTAGACCAGGTTGTTCAAGGTTTTATCCAGCCCAGTCTTGAACAGTACCAGGGGCAGGACACCTATAACTTCTCTGGTCAACTCAGCCAAGCAATGGGATGTTCAGACACACTTGCACGGGGCAATCCAACAGCTCCCAGAGCAGCTTCCCCACAAGCTATGGTGCCCAGGACGAGCAGGAGCTGCTGCAAGCAGCAGGAGTCACTTATCCCTCACAGCTGGGAGACACATACGACTACCGCATGCACCTGGGCTTAAATAAAAGTTTTTTAGCCAAGACCCAGGAAAACACAATTACCTACCAATTGGCCAGTCCTCCAGGTTTCTCAGAGTCTGACATCTTGACACTGGCATGGATCTCAAGAAGGTGAGACTGCAAAATTACCAACTGTGCTTGATAATGGATTATGCTAACAAAGAGTTGGCATCAGGAAGGATTTTTCATTTCTTTGCTACATGGTACTACTAAGGAAAAAGACATGGGGTGCTCTTGCTCAGAGGCTTCACTCTTCTGCAGACACTTTTTATAACCCCATTCCTAGAAATCAGAGATCCCGCAATTTTCCCTTCTTGGATAAAAGAGGAGCACCTCTTCAGGCAGGTGTGGACACAAGACTTGCTTAAAAGCTCTGACACAGTTGTTCCAGCATCCCTGCTGAAGTTTAAAGCGCAGCTATTGCTAGGTGCAATGCTTGCTAGCCCAGCTAGAGCTCAGATTAGGGAAAGGAATGACAAGAAAGGATTTAGTTTTCTTTATACTGAGTATCACAGTACAGATTCGAAGCCTTGAGTTTGCCTGTTGGACACCTGTGAGGCTCAGCATGGCAGTGGCTACAGACACAGCTCACTACATAGGTGTTAACGAGGCATTCTCTGGGCTGAGAAGCTCAGCATGAGATGTCCCATGCAAGAAGGAGCTCATGGTACCTGTTTCCTGTGAGAAGTATGATTTTGTGGGTGGTATGGGATGCTGGTTTGCTTTTATTTTTGTTGTAGGTTGCTTTGGGTTTGGGGATTTTTGGGGGTTTTTAAATTATGAGATAGCCATGGAAAGCTCTGTAGAAAGACAAGTCTTTTTTTCTGGTTTCCAAAAACTAAGAAGTTTTCAGACCAAAAAAGTTGTGGAGCTTGAAAGAGAAAGGAGCTGCCATGCAGGCACCAGGATCAAAGGACATTGGAAAATGTACTTGCAAGGGCAGTCCTGAGAGGCACACCATCAGTGCCTACAGAGGAGGAAGGATTCCCAGGAGGAGACATGTCATTCTGTCACACTTCTCTTCATGACAGAGAAGTGTGACAGAATGATGATGGAGTGGGCAGAACCACCCACAGAGTCACCCCAGAGCAAACATGGGAAACCAGGAAAGGTGTTTTAAGAGGGTGATGTGGGTTGTGTTTGTCAAACTGCAAGGATGGATCAGACTGAGGGTAGTGTAGAAGGGGTTGTGGGTGTGGGTGGGTGGGTGGATGTGCACACACACAGAGGTTAAGAAGGTAAATGACATCCTATGTCATCTCAAAAAACATGGAGAGTTTAAAATTGAGGGATTTAGTCACAAACAACTCTGAAATAAAAGGCTTTTGAAGAAAACTAGTCTTCTTGACAAGTGCAGAAGCTGGAAGGGGAAATTGCATCTTGAAGCAGGGATCAAATCAAATTTGAATCCACTGACTTTTTTTTTATTTTCCAAAACTGGCCAGAAAATGTTTGGGTTGCTTAGGCTTGTCTGATTTGGAATTTTTAGATATTGGAAATTCAGAAATGTGCATCTTTTTCTTGGAGAAGATTTGTTAGTGTTTTTCTTCAAAGTTGCCAGGTGAGGAGCTGGCAGTTCACTCGTCTAACAGGTGGGAAGCCGGGCAGTTTGCCCACCACTGGCAGCTGGTGGGCTGGCAGGGTACCAGGCACATTGGCTGCCAGCAGCTGGTGTCCATCACAAGTCTGACAGAATGGACACATTCCCATCGGAGCACTGGCTCCGCAGCAATCAGCAAGATCCTCTGAAGGAAAAGTGCCGTGCTGGAAACCTTCACTCTGCTGCAAGTCATCACCTATGTTACTGTGTGGACTGGTAAGTTGCTCCTGCTTTGTTGCACATTCACAGAACAAGACAAGAGCCTTCAACACACACACACACACACATAAAAAAAAAAAAATTACTGTGTTTAAGTGGAATAATATCAGTGCTGAATTTACTCTAAGCAAACTAGTGGAGGAAAAAAATGTACATGCATGACCAAAATTTTTAGCTGCAAGTGACAATGGTGGTGTTCTTCTCAACCTTCATCCTGAAAACATGTTCTCAGAGGCAAAACTATCAAGACCTTTCAGATAATGTATTGAGCCCACAGATGACAGGCAGGGTTTTCAAGGATCTGTCACTCAGTTGGAAGATCCTACCTTCAGATGCTGAGTAATTGTAGCTAAACTAGAAACATTTAACAGTAAGCATCGCCTTCATGTGTGATGCTCGAAACCACAGCTGCGATTGTGTCTCGTAAGCACTGCAGGATGTGGGTGTGCAAGGAAACTAAGGAGCGTGGATGTCTGAAATTGCACAGCAGGATGTACCCTTCCATCAGGTCCTCCAGAAACTCGGAGCAGGAGGCCCCATTCTGCTTCAAGGACGGGCAGGGCTGAGGGAGCAAGAGAAAGGGGGCTGTGAAGCAGCAGACTTTGCTTTGTGCAGCCTGCCACACATTCCACATCTACTGCCTGGGGTAGCTCCAGCTCCTCCAGGTGCTTCTGGTACCTCCCAAGCCTCAGTCTCCACCAGACTTTGCAGGGGAGCAGATCTTTAGTAATGCTGCACCCCACCTACAGACAACCCCACCTACAGCAAACACCAACGCTGTCTGCACACCACTGCAGCAGCTCCCAGGGCTAATCCAGAGCCTGCCCCACACTCTTTAAAAGGATTTTAAGGTCATTTATTCTTGAGAAAGTAAGTAAGAGCCAAGACTCTTGATCCCACCTCTTTTATCTTCTTTTATCCTTTTATTCCATTAAGCACCTCTGATGTATTCAAATTCTTACCATAAATTTTCTATGTTACCTTTTTAAAGGCAGTTGAAGATTACAACAAAATGAGACAATGTCTTTACGCTAATTTTTTAATGTTGCACGGATTGCATTTTATAACATCCGAAGACAAAAAAAATCCCAAAGTAAAAGACAGAAAATAAATATAATTTTTATGAATATACGCAGAGAGTGCAAAAAACTGCATCTGTAAAACATTTAAATGCTGAATCATACCACAAAAAAACATTTACAAAAGCACTTATTTTTTTATACATGTCAGCTTTCTTCTTATAAACACAAAAATATTTAACAAATCTTACAAAGATCAAACCCTTTTGCCCTTCACCAGGAGAAAAGTGGTGAAGAAAGTGTATTATCTGGAGGAAAAGAAAAAAAAAAACCCAAAAAATAGACAAATAGAATGTAAAATCTGCGAGGGGCAGGACAAGGGTCCATGGCCGCTGCTGGCTCACACCGCGCGCACAAACACACCCAGTGCCAGACTCGGACACTCCCATCTACACACATTTAAAACACAGGCTTTTTTCAGAAATAAGCAATGCTGGGGCAGTTAAAAGAGCTCTCACATGGTGACCTTTGGTGCCTATGATGCCAATGCCAGCGTGGTACGGAACAGTTCTGCTTCTCTTCATTCCCAAGCCTTGCTCATTAGGGAAAGTGAATGCTTAGACCAGCTGAGCTCCAAATAGCTCATGTGAACTGAAGCTTCTGTGAAACTGGACCAGGCCAGTAGCAAGAGACTTGGAAAATGAAAGGAACAGAGATTTGCTCTGGATTCTGGGGAGTTTTGGAGGTGGGTGGGTAGCTTTGGAAAGGGCCAGCTTGAGACAGGGCCCCGATGCAACTCTGGGACACGCTTCCGCATGGTGAGACGGCCCAGCATGACACATGCCATAGAGCTGGTGGCACTTGAAGCCTCACCTGGGTGAGTCCCTTGTGCACCACATCCACTGCATGGACCCCAGAAAGCCATAAAGCTCAGGCACCTTCTTGAAATTTAAGCAACTCACTGCACATGTGCTGCAGCATCGCACATTCAACCTGTCTGGGATCTCCCGGCACGTGGCCACCAGAAGCTGCAGCTTCTATCTGGACATCCAGAAGGCACAAGCAAATTACTGACATCCTTAATTTTCATCCAAGAAAAGAGAAAGTCTCTTGGGAAGAAGGGAGAAGAATGAGGTTGTGTCCTCTAAAGAGCTGGTGGACCTTGTCAACCAGTATCACCTTTTATAGCTCAGATTGTGATGGTCAATAAAATTCCTGGCTAGGAAATTGCCTTTCCTAACAATAGAGATTTGCTCGATTCAAAGAACTAACTTGAGAGATCATAAAAAACCCTCTGATATAACTACAAATTAGTAAGAAACATTTACTGTGGACTGCACTGCACCAGATCATAGGAATTTACCTTGCCAGGAGCACCATGACTTTCTCCACGGGAAGCAGAAGAGAAAAGCCTTCCAGTATGAATGCAATTAAAATAAACCTATCATATGATAAAGGCAATGATACCTCATCCTTAATATTTTATAATTACTAATTATAAATTATATTTTCATTGTATAAATTATAATAATAAATTATAAAACCACATTGGTTATGAGAAACTTGAGTGTCGAGACACAAAACAGACCTTTGGGCTTCCTGTTCTGCAACACGATTCAGCTCTCACTTCATTACTTTGCTAACTAGAGGAGAAATGAAAATGAGACCAGAGTCTTAGCAGTAAGTTCACCTTCCAGCAGACTGCAGAACAACCAACTCTTGCTGTTCCAGAAAAGGTAAATTTTCACATCTTTATTTCCAGCCATGTAAATTACGATCTCATCCTACACACTCAACGTGTGAGAGATGTCTGACAACTGGTTTATAACTAGTACACTCTGTTCAACCGCTTCAGCATATTTATAAGGTTATCCTCCTGTGTAAGTATACCCTAGAAAGCCTCCAGAGAGTTTGCATCCCTAAATTATGAATCTGTGCAAGAGAAGTCTTTTTGATTTATATAATAAAAATATGTATAGAGGATGTAGATTTTTTTAAATTTTTTTCCCCAGCACATTTCCAAAGAAGTCTGCTTAACAATAGAAGCATCTCTTCTGTGAAGCTCAAAAGCTGTAGGGCTCCCTTACCTACGAGCTCTAACAAAGCAGTCCTTACTTAGGTCTTACAAGAGAACTTCTTAAGTCTCAATAGGTTTTTCTAAACAAGCCAAGTCTGGAATTTCTATCTTTGGTCAGGTATCTCAGCATCAAATTTCTTATTAAAACCTGGGAGAAAATGGTTGGTAGATTTTTATCCTCATACAAAGAAATCTACTAACTTTGCTCTAAGCATATTTGGCCTGAAATACAGGATGAAAAATATGATCATAAAAGGACTTAGTTTGAGAAAGAATGTCTGGGAGAAGATTATAGTGCAAAACAGATTTCAAATTTTTAAAGCGGCAGGCACTACAGCACAGCCACCCATTGTGGTACCAGAGAACAGAGCAGCCAAAAGTTGATTTTATTGTCCCATTGTGGAAATGCAGTTGTTTCTGCCCACTTGTATTTATTTCTTCATGCAAATATGGAGGCAATATCCAGTTTCTCTTTGTTCATTCAAGTAAAATTTGTGTACATTTTAAACTTATCTTTGGACTTCATGCTGTGTGACTGAACAGACAGCAAGACATAGCATTTAGCATCATTGAAGCACTGAGAAACATTCATTACTGCTATCCCTCATGCCCTTCTTTGGGGTAAGTAACCCCATGCACCAAAAATAAACCATCATTTACTGGAGGGCAGGACCAAACACCTACCATAGTTCTGGAATAAATACTGCAGAGATGCACGTATGCTGTAGCATGACAAATATCTTCTTTTTATGAAGAGATGGATTTGGGAGCAGGTGTCATCATCCTCATTTTAACACAAGGGCATGGAATGCTGAATGGGATCTTCAGCTGTGTTTGACACAGACCCCATGACTGATGGGAAATGACGTTATACATGGCCATGGAGATTTGTGGCCAGATGCAGTACAAATCCAGATTTATAGCGCTGGTCTCTGAGTTTAGGAACTGACCTTTAAACACCTAGAGCCCAATTTTCATAAGGCCTGAATGCTCCTGGTTCAGAAGGAATGGAGCACTTCCCACTTCTGTCCTCCAAGAGAGACATCTGTGTAAGCTCTCAATGTAACATTAAAGGCCTACAACCCCGAGGATGTCTCTCAGTGGTTAAAGGCCCAAGAAAAAACTGGTGATAAGTCCAGGGTGGGAAATGTGCTCCTGTGTGGTATCTGCCCTGCCACAGCCCTGAGCTCCCCCCTGGCTGCTGCCCCCACGCCAGCCTCCTGCCACAGGGGCAAGAACAGAGATGGGAAGAGCAGTGAAGCCTGGTAGTAACGTGCACCAACTACATCACACTGATGGAGTTCAGGAGGGTGGATCTACAGACACACTGATTAAGAAGAGTCACATGTAGTCAGAGTCCTGGGGGTTTTTTCTCCCTAATTACTACTAGTATTATTTGTCATGCTTGCAATAAATCTTTTATAAAGTGACTTTAATGTTTCTTATAAAGTTAAAACAAAACCAAAGCAACACAGAAGCAAAAACAAACACTGTAAAAATATTCCTGCTAAAATGTTTGTCTGGAAACTCTGTGAGCATAGCCAGTTGGTGCAAAATAGCTGCCTTCTGGAAAACAGAGCAACAGGGCTTTACTGCTCCCAGCACTTCAGCGCAGGTACTGCTCAACTCGGCCAGGCCAGGGTCTACTTTAATGCACATGGATCAAGTATTCCCATGCAATGAAAAGCCAGGATACGTGGGGCACTGGACACAGCCTTTTAAAGAAAATCATTGCTGTAAAGCTTTAATTTTAAGCTCTAAAGTGTCTAGAACTTCCTTCTTGGTCCATTTGTTGCACCTACACAGCCAAAGGAAGGGGTGTCTGTAGCTCATGCTCTCCTTATCCAGTTTTTGTGTAAAGACCTACAGCAAAAGTCTGGGCTACCAAACTACATCCAGATTTCTTAGATGCCTGGACTGGGGCTGAGACTGCCAGGCAGTGTTAACTCCTGCATGATTAATTTATACCAGTTTTGGTACCCCCATCAGGCATCTAAACAGATGCAAGAGAGCTGCCTTCAGCTGCATTTCTTTAACAGAGGGAAGAACCTGACAGTTTCATTAACACAACAGTAATGAAAAAAAAAATCAGACACCTTCATTCCAGTAGGCATTTTAGCAAAAACAGGCCAACAGAAAGAGGGAGAGGACAAGGAAAGAAACCAGACTAGCAAAGGATGCATCAGTCATGGGTAAGATCACAAAACATGAAAAACCCTCAAATTTTTACATGCAAAAGATATTGGTGCATTGCAGTGCTGGTTATGGTTAAAGAGACTGTACAGTTCCTATATCTTTGTCCTTGAGGCTTCGTTAAAGTAAGACTTGCAACTTCAAGTTCATAAATAAAATGGAAATGACAGTAGTGCCATAAAAACGTAGGTAGAAAAATAGTGCAAAGCCAAGGGCTGGACACTTTAATCTGTCACAAGTACCCCAAAGCACTACCATTAGTGCTCTTCAAGAAAACACATACAGAAAACATTCTTTATTTATTATAAATGGCAGTTGCCTGCATTGCACTCTGTATTTAGAACGTACTGACTACCTTCCTGCTTCCCTTCAAAGCTGAGGATGAAGAATAAATATAGCCTTTCACACTGGCGAGCACTGCCTGCCCTCCAGCCACGACTGGTAGCAAAGTCAGACAGTATTTATAAAAGAAATCAATTAAAAAGTAAAACAGTATCATTTAAGGCCTCTGTCCTTGCCAGTCTGCTCATCAGACTACACTTTCTCAAAAGAACATCTACCACTTCTGTTACAGTAACCAGAGAGCGAAGTTAAACAGAAAAAAGGTCACATTTACAGCTGCCAAGAAGGCAAAGCTCCTGAGGCTCGGCCAAACACCGCACACAGACGCTCCTCGCAGCGCTCTCCGGGTGACCCGCGCTGTGTGCTCGGAGAGGGGCAGCCGGGCGGAGTGCGAGCCCGACACCGTGCTCGGGCTGAGCATCCCCTTCAAACCTCGCAGCCCTTATGGAAAGGGGTTTGGAGTTACAACCAGTCATACAGTGCAAACGTGTATCTGTTCCCACAGATATAAAATGCACAGACGGGAGTCCAGAACAAAAGCGCTACCGGCCCCGGTTGTGAGGAGCACCATCCATTAAGGAAATAAACTCCAGGGAGCAGAGTCTGATCTCAGCCACTCCTGAGCGAGCCTGGAGTAACTCCAGCTCTTCAGTGAGCTTACAGTGAACTTATACAGGTGTAACTGACAGCAGGGTCTGAATCAGTTTGGTGGTGAGGCACCAAATTAAAACAAAGCACTTATTAAATGACAGCCTTCCAGATTTAGAGTAACTAAAAAGTATCAGTAAGAGAGTTTTTTAACCTTGAGCAGGACAAAAGAAATACCCACCAATGGATGGAACTCACACTTACACAGCATTTCTCAAATATTCACTTCAGCAGGTCCACAAAGTTTTAAAGGAGGGCTTGGCTTAGCCTGGTTTCAATAACGTTTTAACAGGGTTCTTGCTGCCACCCCACGTAAACTGTTGAAAAAATAGACTGATTGCCTAGAAAACACATATGTACCCATATGTACTCGGTATATCCATGCCCATGCTGCCACTCTGTACACACACAGCCAGGATCCCAACACTCTGCACAAATGGGAACTGTATCACAGTCTTTCTCACAGTATTTACTTCTCTGTGAGTTTGCTACACCCACGGTACTGACAAAAGGCATACCCAATGGTAGGGAATTATGCATATTCCTAGTATTTCATGGTATATATGTCATGTTTGATGTAAAAAAAATAGCAGCTTTCTAAAGATAGTGCAGTCTCTCAAAAGAGAGCCCTATCTTAGAAACAGTTTTGTTGCTTTTTTACTTCTGTAGTTGAGATCAGTGGCAAGAATCAAATGGATTTCGATGCTGAAAGAAATGCCATGGCAGCCAGCTGACAGGAAACTACCAAACATACATTCTTAATGGTTTGTTACCTTTAACGGGACACAAGCTAGCAGACAGAAGAACCTAACCAGGCTTCTCCTTCTCCCTCTTTTACAAAAGACCCAAAACTTTCTGAGAAATCTGAGTGTCACCAAGAACCAACAGCAAGCACGAGAGTAATGACTGGATCTGCAAAGACAGAGTAACGCGGCGGGATCAAGTCATGTGCAGCTGATGGAAAATGGGAATGTTCTATTAGTCTTGAATGGTAGATCGTATTTACAGTATGAACTACTGAATGGTGCCCTGTTTGCCTCTTCAGGAAGCAAAAACCTACACCACACGTACTGCACAATAATCTAGACTTTTCCCTCACTAGGACTTGTTAGTTATAGAGTAGCCTGTAAAGAATAGGCACTTATCCCATGAACTGGCAAAAAAAAGGGAGCACTGTTTAGTAGGTATGGCACCAAAACACAACCATTGTGCTTTCTCACATACATATGCTGTACAGATGGAGACTCAAAAAGACACAGAGTTTTTAGGTTGTTGGCGGGCTGTGTTTTTTCTTTTTGCTCCGGCAAGATTTGCAGATGCAACAGATGATGCATGGAGATGCCACGAGCAGCAAGGGAGAGGTCACCAATGCTATGATACCTAGTCCAACGAGGATCCCCACAACCTGAAAGACAGGCAGGTGAAAAATATATATTTAGACAGCATGGAAAATAAAACACACATGTGCATGCATAAACATAGCATCAGTCACAAAAAAGTAAAGATGAAAACATGCAAATAATCGTCATGGGCCTTCTCCGAAGGGTAAAATCTCTTTGCTTCATGCATGCATGAGAGCTCTGCCCAGCTGGCTGGGAACACACCTGTGTTCTGTTCCACATCACTGAAGCCCGTGAGTGGCCCAGCTTGTTTCTGCAAGGGCCTCTGTCGTAATGTCGTAAGAAGATATCGTTCTGAAAAACAAAAGGAGAAGCTGTAAGAGCAGGTTACAGAACTGCAGGGAGAGGTTCAAGACCGGAGTGGAAACACAACCTTCCTGGCACTGCTTTGAAATTGTCAGCTGCCAGCAGACAAGTTCACCAGTCTTCTAAATAATTACCTACAGAAACTTCTCGCAGTTTCAGAAACTGGCGTATGAGCTATCGTACAGCATCTTTCCCCCCACACTTTTAAAAAGCATAAGCACATGAGTTTCACCCATTGCACAAGTACCTTGTCTATAATTTAGTGATGATAAAGAGGACTGAAAACAACAGGCATTTCTGAAAACTAGCAATGTGAGGGATCATCTTCCTGAGGTATTCTACCTTGTGTTCTGCCGTACCTACACTTCACAGTCATTTTCTTCTTAGACTTAACAGGAAAATATAAAAAGTACAAAAATCCTGTTTCATTTCTCTTTTACTATTAATACTTATTAAATTACTCATTTTTTTCTTTAGAAGGTGACTCATGCCCTGCATTACCCTCCCTTAACCACTGTGGTGTAACCTGATGCTGCTTCCCTTTTCATTTTTCAGCCCTACTCTCTCTCTGGCTTTGCAGGTATTACCTTCACCTGTGCCTGGAGCTCCTGTAACGCCATACATTTAGAAAAACTACATTTGAATCACACAACTACAGTTTCTTTCTCTCTTTCTCCCTTTGAACTGACAAAAACTTGAAAGGGCATGTCTGCAGAGTCTGCAATAATCTGACACTCTTCTGGTTCAGCACAGTGTTAAGCAATCACTGTGTACTGCATGTACTCTGAGGCAAGCCCTAAGACTCATGTTGAAAAAGCACGTTCACCCACACAGAAAGGGGACATAATACTAAGGGAAACCTGTTTAGCGTGCTGAGTAAAGGAAGGATGAAGAATGAGGAAGTCTCATTGTTTACTGGCTGTGCAGTACAAAAAAGAAGACAAGAAAAGCCATGCAGCACAGAACATTTTATTTCAAGTGCTGGTAAAGTCCTTTCCACACTCCCACAGTTGTTACTGACAACTGTGACAAAAGGGCAAGTTGCCAAATATACAAGTGCATTACTTCCACAACTCTTATTTCTGCTAGGATACTTGAAGTCCACACGAGTTGAGAGTGGTTTGCAACCTCTGAGAAATAACTAGCAGCATGCATTTCACAGTCCATGTTCATGATCCAGCATTTTTATCCTCAAGCCTAATAACCATTCTCTTCAGCAAACATGGCACTAGAGATGGACCAGTAAAGGAGACCTAGCTCCTCCTCCCTAGCAGGGAGCCCTTAAGCACCATACCATGGAACAACCCCCTTCACCCAGTACCATACCATTTTTTGGATAGTCTGTGTCTTTTGCTGTTGAAAACAGGGGGAAGACGTTTATTTCCCTCACTCTCAACCAAACTGTTTTTACCTACTGGAAGAGGGAATCAGAGCAAGGAATTGCTGGAACAAACTTCCAGAAAGCAACAAGTCAGTCCCATTTCCCTCAAAGAGCTAACATGGGACCCACAGACACAGCTTTATGGAAGAAATAAAAACGATACTGATGTAAATAAAAGCACTGGGTGAAAGAGAAAGAAACTGAGTAAGAAGATGAATTGAGCCAAGAAATTCGCTAGGACAGCAATGAATTAATAAAGAGCTTGCACAGGGCCTCAGACTAACCCTAACCCTGTTACTCTTTATCTTGGTGTTTTTTCTGCAGCACTTACATCCAGGTTCTGTAGACAGTACCAGCAAAACGTGTGCTTGCAGTTCTTGCACATCATCTGAGCACAGCCCTCATTTCGCTCAATATAGATCCGACAAACTGGGCACTGCTTAATTGGTGCCTCTGTCTCTGCTCCAATAAGGAATCTAGAAAAGTAAGGAAACATTAAAGTGAGATGTGAACATAACTGTTGGTATTCAGGTCCACTGCCTAACATGCATTGTGCTTATTTTCCAGAGCACCTAATGTTGTTGTCCTAACGCACTCAGTGTGTGAAGCTTCTTATATTCAGTACAATACAATGAAGCATAGTCACTACTAGGTGTAAGACTATTAATATCACATAAAAGTGAAAATCCCTTGCCTTGTTCTCTTATGCTACATAAAACCAACACTCACTACACCCACAACTAATCACCTACAGCATTAAAACTTAGGACTTTGTTACAGAGACCTTACACAATTCATTTAACAGGACTGGATTATGCAACTCAAAGCGCTGCCCTTGTCTGAATAAAATAGGCTTAAACTCCACCAAAGCCAGAGATCACAGAGAAGAAAAATCATGGCAAGAGCTTTTTGGCCAACTCCTATTCAATCAAGTCTCTAGCAAGCAGAATGCTCTAGGTTTTAAGTCTTTCATTTCTTGAAAAAATATGATAGAAACATATGACTCAACATAACCTGATTCTGAAAACAAAGCTGGATAGCCAAAGACATGACAATTTAAACACGAAAGTGCTTTCTTTCTGTAGATTAATGACGCTTACAACCTGATCTGTAGGTTGTTTGCACTTAAGGAAGATGACCATAAATCAGGCTTCTCACACCAAGTGAAATTTACACTCTGTGTAGGAGTTAAGGTTTCTCTACACAGAGATTCTACAAATATTAAGCAGGGATGCTTTCTTAATCACAGTATAGGCAAAATTTGGATCCTGCAATATTGGTATATTGGATTTTTTGTATGGGCACAGGTCATAATTCTAACACATGAACAAAGCCTTTAGGCAGATTTAAAGTCCTGGAGGGCTTCACCTTTCAGAAGCATCAGTTGCAACCCAAGCTTGACAAATATACAAATAATAAGTATTAAAAAATAAAATTCATCATTTAAAGTAATATTTAGACTGGAATTGTATTTAGGAAACACCAGGAGAGATGGACAGTCTCAGAGCTGAAGCTGCCGTTCCATAAACCTAATGTGAGGCCCTGTGATGAAAAGAACTGAAAGACTGCATGGCCTCCATCGATTCCCATCTTACCCCTGCTCAGTTGGTACTGGAGTAGTTTGGTTTTCCTGGCACAGGTGCTGCATGTGCCATGCCTCCTTGCAAGAGGAGCAGAAGGTCAGGTGGCAGGCGGGGCACTCCACTGGCACCGGTGCTTCCGACTGGCTCGGCGCGATGTGGCACACTGTTTGGCAGTCGGCTGTGGGGCACCACGCTCTCTGGGGGTCCAAGTGAACTTCTGAAATGCAACAGAGAGAGAAATGAAACTCTTTATACAGTCCCCTGCTTGTTCCAGTGACATGTGGCTAGGTATACAACACCCAATTCTGCACGAGAGCGTGGGAGCCAAAGCGCTCTGCACCCACACCCCCAGGCATCTGGGCCTTCTCTTCTTTAGGCATGTCTGCATTTGTGCTCGGCTCAGCAGTTGCACTGAATGCATTGCAACAATAGAAATACACTACACAGAACATGTCCCTTGCCTTTTTACAGGGAGACTCAAAATACAAACCTAACTGCTGCTTGCTGAGAAGCACGTGCCTTTTGTAACACTAGGCCACTCCATGTCTTTCACATGTGCAAGCCATGCAGTAACTTCCATATAAACATCAGAAAGACTGCAATTAAATTCATGTCAAGCCACTTTCCATGCCTTATTTACTCTCCTCTATCTACAGTCTCCAGTTAATATTCACTGTGTCATATCATTACTATTTGTCTGGTATCAGATTATTACAGAAGTCAACATTCAGGGTGAAGACACTGAGCTACGGTCATCATCACCGTATCATGGCAGAGAATAATAAATGTTGATCCTCTCTCTCGCTTCCCAATCTTTATTCAAGGAATTTGCACTTGCAACAAAAACCCAGCTAGGACACATTCACTGTTGCTCATTTGCTACTCAATTCCATGAGATGCAGCTGAACACTCACACCCTGCAGAGCCTCCCCAGAAAAGGGCTGTCGTGCCTGCACGAGCTACCTGCCCCTCCTCCTTCCCTGGGAGCTCTCTGGTACCACCACTGAAAATAAACTGATGGAGGGGATGTCTCAGAAGCCGGTGGAAATCCTGACTGTGAGATGGCAAAAGCCATTACAACCAGATAAAACAAGTTGTCCCACTGGAAACAAAAAGCTGCACCAGGGCCTCGTATATACGCTCTCTGGCAAATTTTGCTGAAACCACGTGTAGATGTTCATCTTCTCTGCTGCCTGCAGGACACACAGGTACATAGTGCTCTGACTTCAGGTAATTTCTGGGTCTGTGTCAGAGTGCTCCAACAGATGTGGAGAATTTCTATATCCATGCAAAGGTCATCACCTATAATTTAACCAGTGACAGCAAAACACCTGTACCATCTACCTTCAGCCACTTCATAAATCTAGTTCCATTCTTTCCTCTTACTCTCTTGCACATGCTTTCTTTGACTCCCAAAACAAACAAACATTTTGCTTTCTACTGAATAAAAGCCAAAACAAGTTAGTTCTCAGCTTCATTTGTGGGTAGAAGAGATACATGGCCAAGCAAGTAACTTTTCATATTTACATACTTTTAAAAAGTAGTTTCCTGACTGAGAAATCTTTATTTCTCTTGGTTCCTTTGGTGTCTCTTAAAACAAACTCTGAACTGGGTAAGGCCATGGCCTAGTACTTGCTATTGCATTTAATCCTTCACACAATAGGTTCTGTATGTTTTCTGTTGAAAACTCAGCTTTGGAAACCTCAATTCCCCTGTCCTGTTTTTGGGTGAAAGACAGGATGACTGCTTTTGACATCACTGGGAGGAGGGGAGTTGGGTTGTAAACCTGTTTTTTACCAATTTGTTGCAGAAAGATGTAATGCATGAGATGAAACTCCCTCCTGTCCCACTTCCTCCATTTTACAAAGAACCTACAGATGGTGTTTTGCAATCCATGCTGTCTCATACTGTTTGGTTTGCCATGGAGTACAAGCAAAACCAGAAAAAACTAAAAAGGCACAGCCAAAAAAGGGAAAAAGGCTATCGTCCTGCCCTGGCAAGTTGCTCCATCCTTGGTTGGGGCCATTTCTCTCCCAAGCCTTTCCCCTGCTTCCCTGCAGCCAGTTCAGCCACAACTCCCTCCACTTTCAGGAGGAAAGCCTTCCCAAATAGTGCCAGTTTCAGGCAGGGATCTGGCCAGTTTTCATAAAACATGTGAGCAAGCAGGTGAGATGTGGGTGGCAGACAGGGGAAATGCAGCACCCTGAAGAAAATCACTTCTGGCTCAGGAGAGGTACTCACTGAAAGGATGAGTTCATCATTCTATTTAGCAGAATATTAGCAACACCTCCTTTTAAAATGGACTACTTTCGAGTCAGGCATAAAATGGAGATTCTTTTCATCGACCACTCGGCCTACTGAGCAATTGTCACAGAAACAAACATAATGCATGTGTCCTAATCACTCATCATGCCTCTATTTCTTTACTTCCGTTGACTACATCAACCCCATCCTAAAGAGACATACAGCAATTCCTGTTTCTTCTACTAAAATATGCTTCACAGAAGCTCTGTGGCTTGGCCCTGCCTGGATGCAGAGAAGTTACAGATATGCAAGAAAGCTTGTTTTTATTTGCCTTCTAAGAACACAAAACCCACAAGAGAATAGCATATTGTCAGTGCATTCCTTATTTAGTGATAGTCTATAGATACGCAGTTCTATGCTAATTACTTCTCACTACTTTTTCACACAATATTATTGGTCCATTAAAAAAAGAAAACAATGAAATTGAGAAGAAATATGTTCTATTAACATAGCTAACATAGCACAGATGGGGGATGGGGAAAATAGCCTTTGAATGTATAAGTCCTTATTGGGGTTTTCAAAATTTTCCTCAAAATTCATCTCACAATGAAAAACGTCTTGAAGGGCTCTACCAATCACTTGAAAATCAGTAAGTAGTCACTGGGTAGATTCCTGGTCAGAATTTCTCCCCAGCAGATGCCATCAGCAAGGTTTATTGCTAGTTTCAGAAAAAGGCTGTCAGACCAGGGCAGGCAGGCTTTGCAGGTAAGACTCAGGTCTGAGAACAGAGCCTCAGCCCAGCAGAAGCTAATAAGCCAAGTCCCACTGATGAGTGCAGAAAGGTCAGCCTTGGGGACAGCACTAAATCCAGGACAGGCAAAAGGCCCTGGCTTGGGCTGGGATTAGTGCTGGGTGTCCAGGTCAGAGCTTTAGCTAGCAGGAATCGCTGCTCCCAGACATCAGTAAGCTGGATTTATTGCTGGGGCTGAAAGGCAAGGCAAAAGGGCTGTGTCTAAGTCTGCTGCTTGGACACCAGTTTTACTCATCATAAAGCAGCAGGGACAGATCTTTGAATCATAATGAAGAGAGACAGCAGAGGTGGAAGAGGATTTGTCAGACTTAGGCAAGAAAGAAAAGGAAAGGAGGATTTAAAAAAGACAAGTTTCAGGCTTCTCTGTGTGGGAGGCAGTGAAAAAAAAGACATAACAGTGAGTTGGACAAAAGATCGTGAGTTCAGCTTTGGCTAGTTACAGAGGAGGAGATACCAGGAAACCAGTAGTTTCAGAATCTTCAGTTAAAAAAGGTTTTACATAAAACAGATTAATGTACTGCAGGAAAGTCTCTCTTTCTTAACCCTCTAATATGGTGATTTAACAAGTTCTGATTTCCATTGTCTAGGACTGTAGACAAGCCACTGATTAGCTCATGAACTGGAGAGAGTTCCTAAGGAATTAAGAATAAACAAGAAGGTGGTAAAATAGGAGAAAGAAATAAAAAACGAAAGCAAGGTTTGGGATTTTTTTTCCTTTTTTTTTGACCCAAGTGCCTGAAAATCATAGCTACAAATCTGCACTTGCCCATAAACTCTGGGGCATATTTGAGTATTTTGCAGTGTTTGTACTTTGTGGTCATTCACAAGGACTGATGTCAGATGAGATTCTGTAAAAACCTATACATTATTCTATCTGACCAGCTTTACAAGTGCATTACTTTGCTTAGCTTTTATAGACCTCTGCACTGTCTTGCACATTTCAAATCCACTGCATCTAAGCAGGCATGCAGAGCAAGAACATAAATACAATCTTTCAAGGAGAGTTTGAAAACAGGCAGAGTCAGGGCAGTGTCTCAGACACACCACTCTGCACAGTACCACGCACAGAGTCCTTTGAAAAACACTGCACCTTCCAGCTGAGACTTTCAAGCTGGTGACAGTCTTTAAAACCAGGAATGGGATCTCATCTTTCTGAGTAGCAAGTTTCCTCTTCAGCCTTGGCAAGGAAACATCTCCTGATGCAGAAGGGTGACCTCTGGGCCATAGGAAAGCTTGGCCTCAGTGAGACCTTCAGTTTCAAACTTCTTTCCAAAACAGGCCTTACTCAGGAATGAGGGGACCTACTCTTCCTTGGGAAGAAAAACTCTACTAGATGAACACACATGAGGCTTCTACGTAAGCAAAGCTATTTTGCAAGGATGCTTGCAAAAATCTGCATTGCACTTTAGAATATGTGTCCCCCAGAAGCTCTGAAGATCCCTATGGATGTGTAAAAGGACAGTGTGCCCTGGCCTGCACCTTGCCAAGTTCGACCAGTACAACCAGCTCAAGGACCCAAGATGAATGTGCTATTGGAAGAACAATGGAGCCCCAGGCACACAGTCTGAGAGCTTTGCCCACAAGCTTGAGTAAAAATCTGATAATTCAGCAAGATGCTGCTTTTTTGATTCTGCAAAACTGAGAGAATTTCAAATTTGTCTGTGGAGAACAGTCAGACCTAGTGGCTGCTCTTAAGCTATTTCAAAGCAAAGACATCTTCTCTGTCTCATCTTTAACTCACTCAGCAGGCTCTGTCCCTGCAGTATGTAATAGTGCTGCCTCCACTGACAAAAGAGAAGGTAATAAGAACAAAAAGGTTCCCACCTCGTTCAAACTTCAACCTCTTGTATAACTGAAACTGGTCAACAGGAACCAAACAGGCAATCTGAAATGAGAAACAAACACATAAAATAAGCATTAGAAACACAAACTGTAAAAAGTTAATAAACACTATGATCTACACACCTGCTTTCCTGAGCTGGCTCTCAAATTCATCTTTTTGTTTCTGCTTGCTTTCAGCACCACATTCCTCCATACCCTGACTTCTTCTCCAAAACTTGAAGTAGTTCTTGACTTTCCCTATTTCAGCCACACAGCCCAGTAGTTCAGCCCACGTCTTTCTTACCATGCACAGGAAAACCACCTCTGTGGATTCCGTATTTACTTCAGGCTTCTCAGTTTTATTTCGTGATGGTTTAGTGCAACAAAGGGTGACATGTCGCCAGCCCTGGAGACTGCAGCATGCTGTTCATGCACAAGAATACAGCTCAAATGAATGGTTCTTCATTCATGTCTCCCAGTGTTAATGGCAGGGGTCACTTAGCTCTCAGGAACTGAAAGCCAGTCTGGTTTCCATTTTTTATTCATTTCACGGAGTTTGGGCCAAGACAGCTAATGCCATTGCTGTTGGAATTTGCCTTAGACGTGGAGCAGCCTATTGGGAACCCGAGTGAAGTTAACAAATTTAGTCAGCATAGACAAACAGGCTTTGCTGATACATTTTACACATTACCATAATTAAACTAGCAGCCTAAAAGGCTAAATGCTCTAATCTCCAATTAACAGTCTACCTAAGACCAAATGCCCTATTTAAAACTCATAAGCAAACCTGCACAGGGTATGGTAGGGTTCAATAGAAACTTCACAGGCACTTCAGGAATCACATGTTTGTCAGATTCAGAATGTGGGATCATTTTCTTTGTCTCTTTATTGTACCAGCACCAGTAATATTTTTCTCTTTTACTGAAAATAAACCTAGACTAATATAAGATCCAGGACCTGATCATTTGAAGCACTGTGAGACAGTGGAGCACGGACAACTTCAGAGTGACAGGCTTTCAAATCTCACATCCAGTATCCAACCACAGTCCTTCAGATTACTGTAAAGGGCAAAATTTGCCCTCAGTGAATTGGACACTGGCCCTTGCTGTCCTCCTGGTTTGTGGGGTATAGCATTCATGAGAAGAAATATAATGACAAAAATCCAATATATATTCAAAATCATGCTGTGAATACGTTTTCTTTCACAGGTGGAAAAAAGAAAGTAAATTCGTACCATAAAATATGAAATTGCTTGATAACATCTCAAATCAGTTGGATTTGATTGCAAAAAACTGCATTTTGTAGCAGATGCTTGGTTCATTTATTTAACCTAAGCCAGTGTAATACAAAAATGAATCCAAACTATGTCAAGATTTAATAATTTAAAGATTCATATTACGGTAATTAATTAATATTTAAGATTAATATGACTGTAAGACACAGAGATTTTTCTGGGAAACTCTTCACCTTCCTCACCTGTTCATCAGAAGTCAGCTGAAACACTCTCGGAAAACAAAAAATAACTAAATCAAATGACTAAGAAGAGTGAAGTTTAGCAGTTTCAGGAAAGACACATCATTTCCGTATTGCCCACTCCTCCCCGGGGCAGCTTCGCATACAAATAGTTTGGAAAAGGAAAAGAGTTATCTGCATTTCTCTAGCCGGGTGAGCATTGGCAACCACTTTAAATTTTCCTTCATTACAACTAAATTAAAACAGCGAGTCTCAATGCTGTAAGAGCCACTTGAGTGAATTGTTTAGTTGGCCAGGGTCCTTCTGTACTTGCTTTTACTTTTAACAAACAGTTTTTTCAAGAGCAGTTCTATTGAGCCCAGAATTTCCCATGTATTAAAAATCAGCCTTTTTGATTACAGTGGGAGCGGAGTTATGCATCTTAATGCAGATTTCAATAGGAAGCAGAGGCAGTGCTGAAAGGTTCCCATTCTCCTGGGGAAGACTTGAGCTTACCACGCCAGCTTCCCCCACTGGCTTCACTCAGCTCCACTCTTTTTCTTACATATCCTTTTCACAGCTCAGCTTGCCCCTCCCTGCACGCAGCTCTGGGCGCTGAACACACGCAGCCCATCACCTGTGCCTGACTCCTACAGGCTTGGAAAGACCAGGTCCTGATGGCACCCGCACACAGGTCAACCTGAGAGGTGCTGAGCCAAAGCCTCTCACAGATTTAGTACCTTTAGGCATGAGGAAAACAATGTACAAATTCCTGCTGCCTGAATTCAGTGCCCTGTGAAAGCTGTATGTGCAAACTTAATTGAAAAAAAAAAGAAACATGAATATCAGGTCCCCATAAAAAACCAGCAAATCCTTTCCTCAGTGAACTTTTAATCTCATTTACACCTAATCAAGGACAGTCATAAGCACAATAAGGGGATTAGGTGTTTATCTCCTCCTGCTTGGCATCAGTCTAAATGTTCATTTCCAGACAACTTCTCAAGCCCCACCTGGGTGTCTGTTCATCCCAAACACCTCCTCTCCTGCACAACCACTCATGTCTCTGGGCTGCTCAAGGCATGGAAATCTGGGGAGGCAGCAAACCAGCAACCCAGCAGATGGCAAAGAACCAAAAGAGAAAAACCATGAGCATATCAGAAAGCAGGCTTTTCTTATTCTAGGCTATGAAATTATTCAGCGTAGAAAGAAATGCTAGAGGACAGGTTTGGGGAACTTTCTTTTTTTTTTTAATACTGGGGGTTTTAATTAAAAAAAAAATACAGGCAAGAACTCTCCTCAATATATCTTGATCTGAGACTTATCAGACTGTTAGGAGTTGAAGTAAGTTTTCTGATTTTCCAAACCCCATAAGCAGTATGTGCAGTTAAAATACTCTTGCTATAGAGCACAAGAACACAAGAACTATTGCTGAGAACAGCAGCATTCACCTGAAGTAAAAATGTCCATGGACAAAAGCTTACTACCACAAAGGGCTCCAGCTGGACCCCTGTCAAGCATCCGAAAAGATCATGTCATCAAATGTGTCACAATAACCAGGGTCCCTGCTACTACATGAGACAAAAGAGCAAAGAAAGGAAATTGAAAGGGTTCAAAATAATTTGGTTCAATGTACACAGGGGCAAACTCGTCCAGGCAGTGCAGTAACCAGGACCCAAGGAAGAACAACTCCTCTGTTTTGAAACATTGGCTACCACAGTGGAAAGGGAAAATCACTACTCCACCTATTCTCAGGCTTTCAAGGGAGATGCAAGAAGGCAATCAAGCAAATTGAATAGATCTTACTTCCTTTCACACCCACATGAATCAAACCTTGATAATGCCAAGGGAGGGAAGTTCAGCAGGACAAGAGCTTCTAGCAGACAGGCAGCAAGGGCAGATCCCACACTGGCAGCAACAACAGCAGTTTGGAAAGGGTGGCACTGCCCACCCCTGCCAAAGCCCCACTCACAGAGACACTGTCTTGTTTTGCAAGGAGTGTAAAACAGTTTCAACACAGGCTGTGGCTTGCTTTTGAAAAGGATATGGGAGTTCAATCTCTTTACTGTTAGAAATTACACCCACAACTTTCTTCATCAAGCTACCATGCTCACTAGAGTCACAATTAAATACTAAATTATTCATGTTCTCCATTAAAGGGCTCTTCTCTTATTTAGCGGCGAATAAAAACAAAATTAAGGCTCTCTCATTTGCTCCCCTAAATTTTTTTTAAAAACAAGTAAATAAGAAGAACAAAAATTTTTTTTCTGACCCTGAAAAAGATAGGTCAGCCTGCAACATTTTCTCACGTTCCTTCTCACTTTACCATTTCAATCTCCTCCAGCAAAACGTAAACCGATTTTGAAATCAAAAATAAAACTGATATTTTAAACTGAGTCCCAGTGGGATTTTGTGTTTGGCTATGTATGGAATATAACACAATTAAGAACTCCAAGATCTGGGTTACTGTCCTATTTCAGCATCGCTTTACAAAGTGCTGATAACCCTCTGTCAGGTTAGCACTGGTGTAGATCATGGATTTACACAGACAGAGGGACAACGAGCAGAGTCCGCACTGCATGCAAAGGGGTAATTCCTGACAAATTTAAGATCCCAAATCAGTACCCCCTTTAGTGAGTCTTGCACAGTTTTAATCCAAATCAGATTATGTATACATGGATCACTGCATCAATGTTATAAACCTTAGAACAATACAGGAATCAGAAACAGCAAAGCACAATGCCCTAGATATTATCCAAGTGAGTATTGCATTAGAAATCCCTGTATGCAGTGGAGATTTACCCTGATTCACCTGATTCACCATGATAAATTACCCCTTATTTAGATTAGGGATATTAACTGGTCCACTTAAATCAATGGAGCAAGTTCCCAAGAGAGACAGGAATATTCTAGACAGAAGAAGTCTGCATGTTTAAAGAGAACTGCATTAACATAAGATGTTCCTTCTACCTTCTGCTTCCAGGAAGAAATCCAGATAATCTTTGTTTATTGCACCATTAGAGCTTGAAAGGGCAAACATTTTGTTTAACAAGACTGTTTTTAAACTTTCCTTGTTTTGTGTAACCAGCTATTTGAAAGAGAGTCTGCAGCCAAAATCATTGCCTTACCACCACCACCCCTCATTTATTTCTGCTAAAAAACAGCTATACTACAAGCAGCTGCTATCTAGATTTAACAGGTCAAGATATGACCTCGGATTGCACTTGATTTCAAGCATTTCAGTGGAACAGTTCCTTCTGTTTGAATGCACTATTTGTCAAAACAAAAAAACTGCTGGGAAATATACCAATTTCAACTAGATTTTGTTGAAGGAAAAAGAAACCCAAGCCAGAGGGGTTTCAGAAAACATATTTTCAAAGTACTGAAAAGTACCATTTTATAGTTCAAATAACTTTTCACTTTATGCAATTTAAGAACAAAAAACCTGGAGCTTTTTTTTCTGAGGTCCAGAGGGACCCAGAAAATGAAGCCTTAATTCCCAACAGCTCCTATGAATAAGCAGTTTACTCCCTAAGTACTGATGAAATATTCAACTGTTTTAGAGAAACACACTCCTACTATTCACACTTGCTCATTTCTTCATGAGATATACAAGAAGAAATTCTATTCTGTGTTTAAATTGTTAACCAGAGTTTTTGCCTCCCTCCATCCCCCAAAAGCAACAGAAGAAGCACATGAATCAGAAGCAAAGCAAGAGCTTTGAAAAGGCTCTAGTAATTTAGTACCAAACTAGACACACTCTTCAGAACTTTACTGAGAAGATAAACAGGACTTAATTCTGATTTGTCTTAATGAAGAAAAACAGGTCACTGGAAAGCACTGAAGAAATGTTACACGCCTTGAATAAGCACCTTGAGAGGGAGAACAGGAACTTTCATAGCTGTACTGTGTTCATAGCCATACTGTGTTATAAATGCTTATAAGCTTTATCATTAATTGTTCAGTTTCCTCATTGAAGAAAGCTCAATCCAAAACGCACTGAAGTCAATAAAAAGGCTTTCCTTCACTTCAAATTATGCCTACATTCACCTTTATCTCCCTTGTGCGGGCTATGGCAAAAGGAATTTTAAAAAGCAAACAAAACAGCTGTTTTAGCTAACATAAGGAGATGCATTTAGCCCAAAGTATAGGAAGGAATTTAGTACCATGTCCGTGACAAAGACAGTTTGAACTGCTATTTTTTCTCCAAACTGTAACAGTACCTGATGAACAGCAGCCACAGAATAGCCTGAAATGAACGTGACATGAAAAATACACCTTTTCAAAACACTGATGCTATCACAGAGGAGAAAAAAAAAGGGCGTTTTATTTTTGGTTTTCCCCACAGTACAGGCAACATGTCATTCCTCACAGCACTGTCCTGGTGACAAACCTTGTCCTGCCAGAAGCCAGAGATGAAAGCTGCAGACCCTCCAGAGGTGAGAAGCCTCATACTTTTACACCAGGAGTTTGAGAGTGTGTAATGAATAAATGATAACTCTAAATAGTACTTCCACGCCAAACAGTAGCCATAGTTAAGCACATTCTCTATCATCTGATAAAGTTCTGTTTTTTTAAGAAATAGCTTTAAAAGGCCGCAATTTCACAAAGAAAAGCCTTTATTTATAGAGGGGAAAAAAAAAAAAGGAATAAAGAGTGTTCATACATAAATCTGTAGTTTACATACTATTCTTTCAGATTGCTAATGGAATCAATCTATTCTTTCTGTCATTCCTGTTTTTTTCTGGGTGGTTGTCTTCCTTAAAGAAATAGGTATTTGGTAAAATACATAAGCAGTAATTTTAACCAGGTTGGGGATTTGTTTGCTATTCAAGCAGAAGGCTTGTGTTTCAAGCACATCGCCAAAAGGGAGTGTCAGAACATTCAGTCATCCACAGGACACTAATGCACATTTGGGCTGTTTAGTCATTCTGCTGTCAGCCCAAAAAACACCCAAGCATTAGGCTAGTGGTCCATTAATACATGCCTCTGGAGTGTCCTTTACTAAGGCAAAAGATATCTCTCTTAATTCCTATAGCATTATAACCCTGGCTAAACAGAGCAGAATTCTTCCTGTCATTTGTTAATTTATAAAAATACATTTTCAGTAAAGGCTAGATGCCTCCAATCTGGTGCAATGGGTGGAAGGACCGTTGCTACACCCTCTCTGTGTCTTTGTAGAAAGAGGAGGAAGGGAAACAGCTAGCTACTTTTCACAATAGCTGGATTCCACCAAAGAAAAAGCTTCACCATATGCCTGCATGCCGTAACAAACATAGCTGCAAGTCCCATGTCCTGACTCAACTAAGCACAACATTTCAAATGTATGCTGGAAAGCAGATCCTGATTTTTTTTTTCTGGAGAAAAAGGCATTTTTGGTATCAGGAATCACACTGTCACTGATGGCATTTCAATAGGATTATATACTTCTGCCACAGTTTCGGCATCTGTATGCACAGGGCTCAGGGGAATCCAGAAGACAAACTTCTCTTCTTCAGTTCAGGGAGGGAGATCTAATTCTCCTTGGTTTTATTCCTGCAAACAAATGCTGAGAGAATGCGCAAAACCAATCAAAATCCCCTAGCCATCTTATTTTTCCTGAGGTTTTTTTTTCCTACTTGTATTCTCAGACCCAGCAGGGACATTCCTGCCTCACAAAGCAGGCAAGAAAGCATCCCTTGGGTGTATCCCAAGAGACGCCTTCCATATCTCTTAAGACCTACTTCCACCTGGTGCTGTGCAGATACCTTTCTTTCCATATAATTATACAGCCCTGCACAATTAAATTGGACTGCAAATTGGTTGTTACAGCCCAAAATCAACATACACAAGGGAATTCTGGCCTTGCATACCATCAGTGTGAGTTCTTGCTCTTAAAAAAGACCAAGAACTTCAGTGTTTGCAATCAAATCAAATCTGACTGAACTGGCAGTCTAATGGAGGCTCAGCAGTTCTGGGATACAGGGTATTCTGGTTAAGTCACCTGCATGGCTAATTCAGAGGTTGTCCAGATGCCAAGTAAACCTTTCCCCAAGGCACAGAGGGAAGGAAAAAGAGCAAAACCCTTGAAAAACACCTGTTTGTTTCTAACTCCTCTTGTCAGTCAGGCCTCTTGCCAAAAAAAAAGCTCATTAAAGGTAATTAAAAGGAAGAAGAAGTGTATTATTACATTTATTATGCAGATAAAGAAATTTGGGGGATATATGTTTAAAAAAAAAAGAGAGAGAGAGAGAGAGAGAA